>QODF01000102.1:7386141-7427451 GCA_024372805.1 Oostethus manadensis
AATATTATTATTATTATTCTGTCTTACTCTTCAGGAACAGCCATGATAGACAAACCAGACTGAACATTATGCAAATAAAGCAAGAGTCCAATAAGATGAAGAAACCAGAATAGAAACAGGGTTTATGATTTACACATGAATGGCTCATTCATCTGAGCCCCCATCATTTTTAGCACTCCAGATGCCTCATCTACATGCTTTAGTGTGACAACTGCCAACATCTTCCCATCTAACAACTATAATAGAGGCAAATCATGAAAAAATAACAAGTGCACACGAGTACATAATTAGGAAATAGGCTTTAAGATTCTTGAAATTCCAAGAATGTGAGAGTTCAAAATCAAATGCCTCTCACAGTAACAGCTATCTGAGTTATAGGACAAAGTTCAACACATTACATTAAAACATTTCACATAAAAGAGCAGCTTTCTGAATCTGTTGAGGTTTCACCATACACCATGCATCTGCTCGCCTTGAAATAGGTGCAATGATAATTTCACACTTGCTGTTGGCATTCACTCAGTTGCACCGCTGGATAATTATCACTGAGTGGCACACTAATGTCCTCATACAGACACTTGCTTGTGCCTTAAATGTCAGCGTGAATCCAAACATCTGGAAATAACGTTCCCTGAGAGTCGCTCTATTTTTATTGAATTTCCCCCCATCCATGAAATAACTATATATTAGTTTAGAGACGGGGGACTTCTACTCAGCATCTGCATTTGTCACTCTTCAAGCATTGACTCATCAAATGCTGTCCTGCATCAGAGGCCTAAAATTAATATGATGTTTCCAAGGCAATCCTGTTAGCACCATCTAATCCAGCTCAGATTGACAGACCTGAAGACTGGCCTCAGAGGCAGTTGGGGGATTACTCATCTTCTATCTTACAGACACAACATTTGTCTGTTTTGGCTGGGAACTGCAGAAAAACACGTCAGTCGGAATGAAGGAGAAAGTCTGTGGTCTGACCTGAACTCTTCATTGTGCTCAGCACACATTAAGGGCTGAGAATAAAGAAAAGCGATGCTGCTAAACTTGGCAGCACGTGGCTTTGTGGTCGCCGTTGTCACACTTTGATTGTTTGAGGTCACTCATACGTTCACCTCTGTTCATTTAGAGTGTGTTAATTAGGTGTTTTTTTAGATTTATTTTAAATCGGGGGGGCATTTTAGCCAAGATGTCTTTTGCTTCTGAAAATACTGGATCATACTGCTTGGTACTCTTCAACCAGTACGGTCTTCAGCCTTCTTACCTCCTTAGGGTTTTGACGCACATTCAATTAAATAATTTTCCAAGGTGCACATCGACTAGCCCTGTAAAACCTTTGACAGAGCTTGCACCACCAAAAAAAACCTAACCTCGTGTCAATGATGATGATGGATCGCAGAGCCGTGATTGTTGAGGTGTCATTTTTGGTATGTGTCCCTTCTGCTTTTCCCTGCTGCAAAAGTGACATTTTAAAATTAGCCAAAACTAAAGATACAACGGCACGAACTGAGGAGCGTCTCAGTGAAGACGTTCACAAATACAGGCGGTCCTGGGTTTACGCCGTTCCGAGTTTATTTAATTTTAGTGAAAACAAGACGAGTTACAGCGTGAGCTGTAAAGGATAAATGATAACAGATAAAGATGAAAATAAAGAATGAAGATCGTATTCTAACGTCTACTAAGCCAAACTGACTTACATCACACTCTAGGACACCTATATGTATACTAAAAGAAAAGTGACTGATGTTCAAGCTGAAGACCCAACACGAACTTGCCATGACATTAGATACATCGCTAGTTTTAGGGCTGCAACAAATGATTATTTTAATAATCAATGAATCGGTCGATTATTTTTTTCGATTAATGGGATTTTTTAAAAGACATTTTTTATTTTCCCTCCTTTGCAGTAATCCCTTTAAGAATGCATGAATGGACGTTTTCCCTCAAAAAATCATAGCAAAGAGGAAGATCTCAGTCTCGGTCACCAAAATTGAAGTAGCAAAGTATAAACCATCAGTTGACAAACATCACAAACACTCTTCTGCAGTTTCACCATTCTACCAGTTGGTTTTGTGTGTATGCATGGTGAGAGATAATGGAGAGAGTGCAGAAATGTAGACGTTTTACTAAGCACAAATACAAGTATGACATTTACTTTGCGTGGGAATGGTTTTACACACGCTCTACGCACAAATCTCTGCAGTGGTTAGCTTTGCAAGATATCAAAAAGAGGCAAAAATGTTGATAGCTCTTTTCCAAAGTCAAAGGTGCAAGATAAAACGTCTGCTTTCATGGACAACTAAGGAAATTAAAAATAGTACCATTAGAGTGGCTAAAATCAGGATAGTTATAGAAAATTTTCAAATAAAACGATTAATCGATGACCAAAGTAGTTGTCGATTATTTGGATTATCGATTAATAATCGATTCATTGACTAATCGTTGCACCTCTAGCTATTTTGTAATTTTCTGAGTGGGATTTGCCAATAAGTAAATATTTATTTAATATATCCCTTTAGGAAGATGCTTTTCAAACTATTTTATATCTAATCATACTTAAATATTAGTATGCAAGCATCTTCATTTCAGTGCAACAATCAGCTTTCATATGAATCAAGAAGTAAAGTCAATGAAAGACTTCTTCTTTTTTTTCTGCTTATCTCTTCAGGGGTCGCCACAGAGAATCAATTGCCTCCATCTAACCCTGTCTTCAGCATCCCCTTCCCTCGCGCCAACTACCTTCATGTCCTCTTTCACTACATCCATAAACCTCCTCTTTGGTCTTCCTCTAGGCCTACTGCCTGGCAATTCAAAACTCAGCATCCTTCTACCAATATATTCACTATCTCTCCTCTGGACATGTCCGAACCACCTCAATCTGGCCTCTCTGACTTTATCTCCAAAACCTCTAACATGTGCTGTCCCTCTGATGTGCTCATTCCTGATCCTGTCCATCCTGGTCACACCCAAAGAGAACCTCAGCATCTTCATCTCTGCTACCTCCAGCTCTGCCTCCTGTCTTTTCCTTAGCGGCACTGTCTCTAAACCAAACAACATCGCTGGTCTCACCACAGTTTTGTACACCTTTCCTTTCATTTTAGCTGAAACTCTTCTATCACACATCACACCCGACACTTTTCTCCACCCATTCCAGCCTGCCTGCACACGCTTCTTCACCTCTTTTCCACACTCTCCATTGCTCTGGACTGTTGACCCTAAGTACTTAAAATCCTCCACCTTCTTTATCTCTTCTCCCTGTAACCTCACTCTTCCACTTGGGTCCCTCTCATTTACACACATGTACTCCGTCTTGATTCGGCTGACCTTCATTCCTCTCCTTTCCAGGGCAAACCTCCACCCCTCAAGCTTCTCCTCCACCTGTTCCCTGCTCTCACTACATATCACAATGTCATCTGCAAACATCATAGTCCATGGAGATTCCTGTCTAACCTCGTCCGTCAGCCTGTCCATCACCATAGCAAACAAGAAGGGGCTCAGAGCTGATCCCTGATGTAGTCCCACCTTCACTCGGAACTCCTCTGTCACACCTGCAGCACACCTCACTACTGTCTTACAGTCCTCGTACATGTCCTGCACCGCTCTAACATACTTCTCTGCCACTCCAGACTTCCTCATACAATACCACAGTTCCTCTCTGGGCACCCTGTCATAAGCTTTCTCCAGATCTACAAAAACACAATGCAGCTCCCTCTGACCTTCCCTGTACTTCTCAATCAACATCCTCAAAGCAAATACTGCATCTGTTGTACTCTTTTTTGGCATAAAACCGTACTGCTGCTCACAAATGCTCACGTTTGCCCTTAGTCTAGCTTCAACTACTCTTTCCCATAACTTCATTGTATGGCTCATCAGCTTTATTCCTCTGTAGTTGCCACAACTCTGCACATCTCCCTTGTTCTTAAAAATGGGCACCAGCACACTTCTCCTCCATTCCTTAGGCATCTTCTCATTATCTAAGATCTTGTTAAACAACCCGGTCAGGAACTCTATTGCCACCTCTCCTAGACACTTCCATACCTCCACAGGTATATCATCAGAACCGAGTGCCTTTCCATTCTTCATCCTCTTCAATGCCCTTCTCACTTCTTCTTTCCTAATCTTTGCGACTTCCTGGTCCACAACAGTCCCCTCTTCTACTCTTTGTTCTCTCTCATTTTACTCATTCATCAACTCTTCATAGTACTTTTTCTATCTTCCCATGACACTACTGGCACCTGTCAATACCCTTCCATCCCTATCCTTCATCACCCTAACCTGCTGCACGTCCTTCCCATCTCTGTCCCTCTGCCTTGCCAACCTGTATGGATCTTTCTCTCCCTCCTTGCTGTCCAACCTAGCATACAAGTCATCATAAGCCCCTTGTTTGGCCTTTGCCACCTTTACTTTCACCTTACGCTGCATCTCTCTGTACTCCTGTCTACTTTCTTCAGTCCTCTCAGTGTCCCACTTCTTCTTAGCTAACCTCTTACTCTGTATACACTCCTGCACCTCCTCATTCCACCACCAAGTCTCCTTATCTACTTTCCTTCCAGACGACACACCAAGTACTCTTCTACCTGTCTCCCTGATCACAGTAGCTGTAGTTGTCCAGTCATCTGGAAGGACTTCCTGGCCACCCTTAGCCTTTTTCAACTCCTTCCTAAAAGTCACGCAACACTCCTCCTTTTTCAGCTTCCACTATTTCGTCCTCTGCTCTGCCTTTACCCTCTTTGTCCTTCTCACCACTAGGGTCATCCTACACACCACCATCCTATGCTGTCTGGCTACACTCTCACGTACCACTGCTTTGCAGTCAGTGACCTCCTTCAGGTTACACCTTCTACACAAGATGTCTACCTGTGTGCTCCTACCTCCACTCTTAGAAGTCACCCTATGTTCCTGTCTTTTCTGGAAGAAAGTATTCACTACAGCCATTTCCATCCTTTTTGCAAAGTCGACCACCATCTGTCCTTCAGCGTTCACCTCCTGGATACCAAACTTGTCCATCACCCCCTCATCATCTCTGTTTCCTGCACCAACATCTCCATTGAAGTCCGCACCAATGACAACTCTCTCACTTCTGGGGATTTTCTGCATCACTTCATCCAGGTCTGACCAGAATTTATCTTTCTCCTCCATCTCACACCCTACCTGTGGAGCATACCCACTAACAACATTGAACATATCACACCTTTGATTTTTAGCTTCAGGCTCATCACTCTATCTGACACTCTTTTTACCTCCAGGACGTTGCTAGCAAACTCCTCCTTCAAAATCACCCCTACTCCATTTCTCTTCCTATCTACACCATGATAGAACAGCTTGAACCCTGCTCCTAAGCTTCTAGCCTTGCTACCGTACCACCTGGTCTCCATGACACACAATATGTCTACCTTCCTCCTCTGCATCATGTCAACTAATTCTCTACCTTTTCCTGTCATAGTTCACACATTCAAAGTCCCAACTCTTAGTTCTAGACTTAACATTCCTTTTCTCTCTCCTCCTACGGACACACCTTCCTCCTCTCCTTCTTCGACCAACAGTAATCCAGTTTCCCCCGACACCCTGTCGGTGAACAGCACCAGTGGTGGGCGTTGTTAACCCGGGCCACGTCCGATCCGGTATGGAAGTCATTTGTTTGATTCGCATGTTCTGGTTTGGCAAAGTTTTACGTCGGATGCCCTTCCTGACACAACCCTCTGTATTTATCTGGGCTTAGGACCTGCACAATAAGACAGTGGCTTGTGCCCCGTTGCGGCTACATTTAAAGTCAATGAAAGACAATGGTGGTAATTACTGTAAAGATGAGCAACAGCAGTGAGGAGCTAAGCACATCAATGAAGGGTTGAATTGATGACACTTTTTGCCAACATTGCCAAGATACTCAATGCTATGTACAATTAATGGTTTGTATTTTCATTCATTCTTTCTATATTTGATTCTACTATCCTAGTAAAGGTCGCAAGTGAGCCAGAATCCTGGAGTGATCGCCAAACAAAGGACCTATGTTGACAAATACTCATTCACTCTCACATTCACAGACAATTTAGAACAGGGGTGTCCAAACTTTTACCACCCAGGGCCACATACTGAAAAATTCAAGGATGCAAGGGATACTTTGACATTTCATAAATCAACACATGTAGATATGCTAAAATGTAATATATACAGTATCTCAAGAAAAAATGCATCTCAGCTTTGTGGTAGGGGTGACAGAGATGTTTAATATGATGTTTATATGTCTTTGCTCTATTTCCCCATTTTGTTGTATGTTATAAATTACATATAATATATAAATATTTCACTTTGTTATGAAATTATTTTCTTTTTGTAATGTTATGACTTTATTTACATCATATTGGAACTTTATTCCCATAATTTTATAACTTTTTCTAAAAACTAATTTACCTAAAATTGGAACTTTATTTTGTTTTGCGTGTTTATCATAATATGACAATTTTTATCTTTTTTCTCATGTTTCAACTCTGTGGTACTAAAATGACATGATTTTTCCTCATAATATTGTTAACGAAAGGGGCGATAAAAAACACTGCTTTGGGTTGCAAATGGCTCCAAGGCTGCACTTTGGACACCCCAATTTAGAATTTAGTCACAGATGAATTGAACATGCATGCTTATGGAGTGTGGAAAGAAACTGAAGGACCTGGCGCAATTTGTCAGTGTCACAAACTGTATTGTTCCTGCACAAGATGGAGATACAAAACCAGTTTTTGTTGCAGTGCTGAACATTGCAACTTTAGGTCCTTAGGTAATATGCAGCAGATACATTACTTTTTCCCCTCATCCACTTAACAGGGTACGTGGATGAGGACAATACATTAAAGTTAACTAAGCGTTTTTGGCTTGTGAGCTGAACTAATTGAGAAGCTGTCACTTGCAGACATGAACCAAATGTCCACATTAAGTACAAACATTGTGTTTGACATCCCATCCGTTTAAAAAGATGGAAAGGGCTTCAGGACCTTTTAGTGGATTTTTAAAGTTAGCAATAAAGTACCAAACCTGTGCAGGCGGTCCAAGAACCAACTGATGTGTTTGTGTGTCACCGTTCCAAGCAATTGATAAACGGATTTGCCACTTTCTTCAGTTTCTACTGACTTTCATGGTCTCTTATAGGTTTTACAAGAACTGAAAATATTTTTGTGTGCCCACATTGGGAGGAAGGAGATGTAGGAGACAAAGAAGAAGTTGCTGCAGGAAAGGAGGTACTTCAAGTCTCTCATCAATCTCCCTTAATCTACAAAATGAATGAGTAGCTTCCTTTCAATGAGACAAAACAAGGACTTTGCACTTTCTGCTCCTCTGTGTTTACTTAAAACTAGCCTCAGCATTCTACCCCGACCAGGCTTTCATCTTCACTGAGTGCATCTAATGATGCTATGACAAAAAGGCAGAAAATTCCTTTTCATATCTGCTAAGTTTGAGTGTCGTGAAAGATAAATAAACATTAAGTGTACACCTCCTACCTCAGAGCAACTTGTAAATCTTTGTCAACAGCATATCCAAATTAAATCAAAATTACAAATACCACACCTGGAATGGTAACACACACAATGCAGTGTGTTTTCACATCAATTTAGGAGGGAAAGTGAAGTGCTATATTACAGACATAAATAATCTAGAAACATGGGCATCACTGTTGTCGGAATCATTAGCATACAAAAATGGATTCCTACGGCAAAGTCTTTGAAAAACTGCTAAGGGCATGCTGCCGGAAAATACTATATTTTGCCATCATTTCAAAGCAATTAGGGTTAGGACGTATTATCTCCATAACAATGTAAACAAGGTTTTCCTAAACAAGACAGAAAATGGCTGATTACTCTTAATAAGATTGGATGACATTTTGTACTAAAACCTACCAATGCCAAACTCACACTAGGCCAGTCGTGCCGTGCTTGGGCCCACTTCTCACCTAAAGCCCGACATTCTGCATTTGTGAGGGATCTCATCAGCACTCAAGTTGGGTACTGCTCCTAAATAATCCCTACAATGTCTTTAATAATCACATGTTATTAGTTGCAGCCGCTATCAGATTCACTCAAAATAAGACGGGTAATAATCCACAGGGCAAGGGAAATGCAGTAACACAGCAAGATAGAAACAAGTGGGCTGAAGCACAAATTCTCCCAGCAGTGGGAAGAAGAATCCAGCCCAAGTCCACCATGGTATGAATGGCGTAATGCAGAGGTTGCAAACAGGTGACATATAAACTGAAGGCCAGGTCAGTGCACAGTGAATTTTGGGGACTTGTAAGTAGAGTGAGGTTCCGCCGCCTCAATGCATGTGCACTAAAACTGGCTGCCTACTTTGGATCTTATCTCTGTGAAATGGCTATTCCGCATATGAAATAAATCAAATCAAAGTATAGGGGCTGCCTCACACTGTATCTCGGTCTGGCCGTCTGCGCCTCTGAGCCAAATTTAAAAAAAAAAAACATAAGTTTTCGGTCACAACCATCACATTGACTTGTTTATTTATTTATTTTTTCTTTCTTTGATTAGGGGAATCAAAGCCATTCTGCTGTTAAGTACAGTATGTTACAAAAACTTTACAACTTTAATGATGCAAGTTCATAAGCTTTCACATTCAAATTACAGTGTTTTTTCTCATGTTTGAGCTCAGTTTTCATCATGAGTCCTTTCCAAAAGGTCAGAGGAAAACTCAAACGTACAGAAGCCAAAACCATTTTTCTATTGGAAATAATCCAATTAATCTCTTAATGACACCCAGAAACATTTTATAGAGAATACTTATAGTTTTACATGCAGAAAACATTAGGAAATTCATATAAATGACAGACAAAATGAACATTTAACATCACGTCTACATTTTTTAAAGACTGGCAAACACTGCGATGAGTGGAGGGAGGAGGGGGGAAGGCGGAGAAGCCACATAAAGAATGTTTCACAAACTTTACAGAGTGGACGGTTAGAGCTGTATACATGCTCACTAGAATTTTATTGTAAACTTCAGGAGCATGTACAAATCATTATACACACTGTCCTGGATCACTTTTTGGAATGAGTCTCCATTAAATGGTTCCTCCTGCAATCGGCATCAGCTAGCAATCTTGACATTACAATGCAAATGTAACAGACGCTACCTTTGTACTTTTGCAACAATCTGTTTCTGAGGTTTCTCACCTTCTTCATCAAAGTTCTGGGGTTTGTAACTTTAGTTGGCATAATTGTTGTTTTTTTTGCAGCCGTGCTCAATAAAATAAAAGCAGTGACACTTAGAAATAAGTAGTGTGCCTCATCAGTGCAGGGCGCACAGGGTTTATTTGGAGGAAGAAAGTAGACAGATATGCACTTGTTCATCAATCTGTGTGTGTTTTGTTAAACAAAAAACAACACACACGATAAAGATGATTAAAGAATTCCTTGGCAGGGATCTGTCTGTATTGTCCCAACTGACCCAAAGAACCACTGTCTATTCCAGACAGTGACTGAGTCACCAATGAGTAGATGCTTTGTTGGCATGCTTGGCATGCTTTATTAAGATGCTTTTACAGTGGCTTTGTCTGTGTGGGAGGAGAGGCGCGGTTGCTAGCATACACACAGCAAAGTGGACCAGCATGAACAGCCATGCTTAACATTTAGGAGGAAAAAGATAATTGCAAGTAAAAATATGCATGTTAAGTTAATTGGAGACCCTAAATTGTTCATAGGTGCAACTGTAAATGGTTGCTTGTCTATTTGACCTCTGCATTTGGCTGGCGATCAGTCCAGGGTGAACCACTGACTCGCCCGTAGTCAACTGGGATAGGCTTCAGCATACATAGCGTACCCCCATGACCCTAGCGAGGACAAGCGCAATAGAAAATGTATGACTGAAAACGCACCTGCATTGTTTTGTCCATCCATCCATCCATTTTATATACCGCTTATCCTCATTAGGGTCGCGGGTATGCTGGACGCTATCCCAGCTGACTTTGGGCGAGAGGCAGGGTACACCCGGGACTGGTCGCCAGTCAATAGCAGGACAGACATACAAACATTCAAACTCACATTCACACTGTGATGGACAATTTAGAGTCGCCAATTAACCTAACATGCATGTTTTTGGAATGTGGGAGGAAACCGGAGTACCCTGAGAAAACCCACACACGCACGGGGAGAACATGCAAACTCCACACAGAGATGCCCAACGGAGATTTGAACCCTGAACAACACCGTGCGGCGCATTGTTTTGTGACTCGGTTGAATAAAATCATTTTGTTTGTCCAGTCATATTTTATATTGTACTTTTCTTAAAATTAGTATTAAACATATCGTGTCGTTCACTTTTACCCAATCTTGTGTATTATCTCGTCTGATGAGTTGGGTGTCTTGTGACACCCCTATTAAAAAGATAAGGTATAAATGAGGTGTTTTCAAAGTGTGGACCCAAACTGCAAAGACTTGCATATAGCTTTTTAAAAACAGTTGCTACAAATGGTCCCAAATCGAAACAAGTCGCCCCCCCTTCACAAAACGGACCCCACTATACTAGCGATTTGGGGACTGCTTTTTCCAAGACCTGAAGCGGGAAAGCAGCTTCTACTCTTTCTATGTCAACAACTGTACGATCTGCCACGGGGGATTTTGAGGCAGCTCTATCATGTGCAGTGAATCCATCCGGTGCAAATTCATCAGTCCGGTTTGGAGCTGCCACACTGGACAAGCACAAACGACAGCAAACAGTTAAAAGAGCCTGGTAAAAATATCACTGGCGCTCCCTAACCCATGTAATTTCTTCTCTAGGTTATTACACTAATTCAGAATTAATCATAGTCTGGAATGCTCTCGCCTGGCTAACCATACTAGCACTTGTGTTTTCTTTTGAATTGGATGTGGTGGAATAGCTGTTGTCTGTCTTGTATGATGCCTGTGTTTTGCTTGTCTTTTCTCAATACGTTTATGGACAGTGTTTGTAATAGCTGTTTTAAATGATTGTTTGTTTGTGGGTTCATTATGGAATATTGTAATTTTTGTTTTATAATGTTTTTTGTCTTGTTTTTAGGGAGACAGGTTTGCCATCTGTCCAGGGACAACAGATGAAGAATAGCCTTTTGGCTAATTCTGGTGCATTTGCAGCCATGCTATTAATGTACACTGTCCCTGTCAAAATAAACTAATAATAATAATAATGCGGATTCAAAGGCAGAATAAAAACTGGATACATTGCAAGACCTTTTTCAAGACTTCATCATATACATGAGACTCTATCCTAGTGAGCCTCTACAGCAGGGGTGTCCAACTCAATTACACATGGGCCCGAAACTAAAAAAACACTTAAGGGCGTGGGCCAAACTTGAAATTTGTATTAACTTGAAATTTGTATTAACTTAATGGTTTTTAAAAAAAAACATGAACATGAATGAAGGCAAACAGGAAATGATCCAGAATAAATAAATTGAAACTTTTATTATTCTTAATTATTTTGCACTCCATAAAAATATCTCGCACTAGTGAGAAAAATGTACTATGAAGCCAAAACCCCTGAAAAATACACAAAAGTTGGTGTTTTTAAAGTAAACATTCAGTCAACAACAAATCAAAAAATTCAATATTCTCTGCACCTATGCCTTTTCAGAAAGTATTTACATAATAAAAATATGATCATGCTGCAAAAAAACCCTAAAGAAATCTATTAAATTTCCAAATGTTTTGGCAAAAACAAATCAAAACCGTTTTCTTTGCTCTTCTGCCATTCTCTTAGAGCTGGATGCTTGGCATCTTTTCTTGGCAACAACTTCATTCAGGTTTGACGTTAGGGTCTGTGTTGTGGAGATTCTTAGGACCGAGTGCAGGTGTTCATCGATGAGACAACTCCTGTGTGCTTTTATTGTTCATCTTAATCACTGAGAAAAACTTCTCAAACAGATACGTGCTACCAAATATATGTTTTGGTGAGAACATGGCTCCGTCACATGTGGACACAGATGGGGCATTTTTTCAGGAATTAAGCGAATATACTGCACAGGTACTGAAGAGTCGTACTTTGAATTTAGTGTCCCGTTACACTGCAGCTCTATCAGCTTCAACTGAATTTCTTCCACATCTACAGCAAAAGGGTTGCGAAGCAGCTCAAAATTATTTTTTTGTGCTTCATAGTCACTAAAGCGGCATGTGAACTCGATGCAAAGTGCACATTTTGGAAAATCACTGCGCTGACTTGATTCTTCATTACTTGGCAACAGGGAAAGTGAGGAAAGTTGCTTCGCTGCATTTGTGTCTCCCATAGGAGCAGCTTCACTTGAAATGCCTTCACTGCATCATACATGTCAGTGATCATACTGTCACGTCCGTGGAGCTGAAGATTTAAGACGCTGAGATGTGTTATGTCAGCCAGAAACGCCAATTCACATTTACAATTTTCATCCTGCAAAACCCTCAAGTCTTTTCCTTTACTGTATATGGACAGATTTCCTTGCAGAGCTCAAAAACTCTACTGTATTGAGCACTTTCGCCCAACTCGGCCCACGCACCTCTGTATGATAATGTCTTTGAATCATTTTCCGGCAAGAAAGACTAAGAGTGCCTATGATTGATGACGTTAGCTCTGGGGAAGTTTACAGTTTGCGTTACAATGCACATGTTCATTTTTAGGACTTTACCACACAGCGTTTCTTGGTGTATGATGCAGTGAAGTACTGTTAACTCACCAGTACGCTTTTCATCCTGCATCTGTGCCCGCATCCTTCCCACAAGTCCACTTTTACCCCCACACATCGCCGGTGCATCATCTGTTGTCGTTCTAACAAGTTTTTCCCAGGGCAGTTTCATGTCGGTTACACTTTGACATACATTTTCAAAAATGTCTTTTCCCATGCATTGATTTCACGTCCAATATTTCTTCTGTTACGCACAAACAGGAGTCCACTCCACGTATGAAGATGGCCAGCTGTGCAGTGTCCAACACGTCTGTACTTTCATCCACAGCAAGAGAGCAGGCAAGAAAATGTTGGCTACTTTCAATCAGCTGTGTTGTTAAATCAGTGGTCAACTCACAAATGCGCTCAGTGACCGTATTTCTACTCAGGCTTACTTTGGCCAACATCTGCTTTTTGTCTGGACACAAGACATCAAATAGCTCTTCAAAAACTCTCCCTTGGTAAATGGACGAGCTGATTTGGCTTTGTCCTCCGCCACAATAACACTTGCTTTTACCACGGCTTTACTTGGGGATTTTGATTGGGTCAAAAACGTCTGCTGAGATGTCCGATTCTTCTTTAACTCTTCTACTTTATGGAGCGTCTGCGCCGTGTTCAGTTTATTTTTTATTTTATTTTTATTTTTTGTCTGTAGTAGCGGTCGTAGATTAAATTCCTTTAGTAAAGTAACATTAGCTCCACTAATAAGAGACAAGGGTTTGCCGGCGATGTCAGTAAACATATACTCAGCCTTCCATCGGTTTTGGAAGATTCTGTTTTCTGACTCAACTTTTCTCTTCACAATTTTTGGGGCAAACCGCTAGCTTCAAATTGGTGCTGTGGAAAAAAAACTCTACCCGACTGTCAGGGACTGTTTCTGGCTAGCGCTGCTGGCCTGTCGGCAGATGTCGCGCTGCATTATGGGATCTGTAGTTATATGTTATCAGTGCTTAATATTGCCGGAGCCATTATTAATTACAATCTAAAATTATCTCACCTCCCACCCGTCCCTTTTCAGGTCAGGTCAGGCATCAAAATGTGGTGCAACAAAATTCATAATAAACGGAGTCAAATGTCAAGGGAGACTCATTTGGATTATGAAGTTTTCCTTGGCAAAGCAATTTTGCACAGCACTTAAAGGCAGCTTGACTCCCATTCAGCTGTTATGATGCTGGACAAGACAAAAAATAAAAAAATAAAATAAAATCATCTCGTGGGCCAGACATAATTGTACGCCTGGTCGGATGTGGCCCGTGGGCCGGGCGTTTGAAGCATGTGGTCTAAAGTGTCTAAACATCTAAAATTGAAAGTCGACCAGTATTGACATTCATTTTATTTCAGTTCTTAAGTTTTAGAATTCTTGTTGTCTGTGCAATTGTCATTGGAAGATTTAATTTTTTTTACAAACGCGCAGCAAACAGTAAGAGAGTTCTGTAGTTGTCTGATGATGTACTGGCCCAAGTGTTTCTTTTAAAAACACAAAATCACCACTGACACATAGCTTCAAAAACTACATCCATCAGTCACTCTCACAATTAATATTTTGATCACACTACGCACACACACGTTCAGATAGTTTTTGTCTCTATTTAATTTATGTATTTGTTTGGTTATATTCTGCAAACAGTATGCATTTTATATAGTGTGCTCAGTCGTGTTCAAATGTTCCATGAGTTGCACAACATATCTATTTGTGACAAATCTATCACGCTATATAGTCCGCCTCCAAGATACTTTCCACTTTCTCCTCAGGTCTCACCCTCTTTGAGTATCTGGGCTTGTGATTCCAAATAGCCTGGGGAATAAAATGCAGATTCCTGTCTCCTTTAGTAGCCTGTCCACTCAGTCATGTGGAGATCCGTGCAGTGTGGCTTGTAGGATGACAACAGTGCTTAATTTGAACAGAGAGGTATATGCCAGATCCCTGTAGAAAATCTCTGATATGTGGATTTGCTGATATATAATATATAATGTGGCACTGTACTGTCATACTGTCAGAAAATACATCACACAGTATGTCTCCTGTGTTTTCTCATGGTTGAAGAAACAGTATAACTAAACAATGAACTAAAGAAAAAATATATGTACTTAACCCAATTGTGAAACAAATTTAGTTCATCCTGTATTTAACAACAATTTATGTCGGAAGAGGCTCAACAAATATTTGGAAGGGTCCACTGTCCAGATTGGCACCAGCACACGGATGGACGGATGGCTGGGTGGTAGAATGTCCACGTTAGGACTACACATTGAGACTGCACTAACTTGTATGCAATAACTGTACAGTTTCATGAAATATTTTCACACTTACGTTTTGAAAGCTGCACTCAATAAGTTTTATGCCATCAATGCCTCAAATGGAATTGTGAGAAGAGAAAAAAAAAGAGATTCCAGTATCTCAGCTTTATAGACCATTTTATTGTTTTAGTTTACTCTAGTTTCTTCACTCCCTCTGCTCCCATCCCCATTGTTGTTTGCTGCAGTTTTATTTTCTAAAAAATATTCCACATTAACAACCGGCTGTGACTCACCTTGCTGGTGGACATAATTCTTTCAAGAGTTGGTGCAGTCCAAATTAGACCTCAATGGAAAAATAACCTCAAGTAGTTGTAAAATAAATAAAGCATTACAACAAGTATGCTAATACTGCAAACCCAATGGTTACAAGAAAGAATATATAATTGAACTGTGTTTTGTCTGAATACATTTATCTAAAAAACATTTTTGCAAGTAAACAACATAATTATGCAAAGTTGTGATACAGATAAAGATACCCTGAAGGGTTAACAAAGTGGTTCAAGGCAGCAGAAACAGTGAGGATTTTAGATTTTAATCCCGTTATATCAGGCACTCTACGCTAATAAATGAAATCATCTGCTACAACTGGAAGGTGTCCAAGTTGACATAAATAAATTAGGAAACAGATTGACTTCCACCTCCTTTGGTGATTGCACCTGCTTTCCCTGAGCAGAAAACTGCATAATTCTACTGATAAAGAGCTCAGAATAAATTTAAACTGAATTTATTTTAGACATTTTGGTGCCTTGGATAATGCTTGAATAAATACTTTTCTACGTTATAGTGTTATTTTGGAAATTACAGTAATGAATACATAATAAGAACTACATAATGAATACATAATAAGAATAAAATATAATAATAACAACTATTATTATACGGTATATAATATATAATAATTATTATGACATCAGATACAATCAAATGACAGCCAATAGCTTCTGTAAATTTTTTACATGACCCTTTTTGTGCCTTCTTGCCCTGGGTTTTTTTTGTGTGATGAAAATGTCCCCGTTATCATTGTTCTTCCATTGGGCCATTAAATTAGGTCTGCTGCATGTGATGTATGCATCTGTATGGGCGGCATTTTGAATAAGTGTTGCAAAAAAGCCAAAGAAAACACAAAACATGCATGAAGTTAATCCTCAGACACTTGCTGGGTTTAAGTCGCTTAAAATTCGGGACGTCATTCACATCTGCGGTTCAAATTCCCAAGTTCTTGAGACTTTAGAGGCACCTATTTACCAAAACTATTGGCTACATTCCAAAACTTGCCGAGCATTTGACCTCAGTTTTCTGTGTTGCTGTTTTTGGAGGCTCTTCCTATGAAATTTGTGTCTTTGGTTTTAGATGGCATTATGTGATATTAAGATTGTCTGTCTATACATAGGAGGCATGGGTAGCGATCCTATGGCTCATGAGATGAGATACGGTCATCAAAGAGCCACATATCTTCAACAGTCTGTAACACAATAATATGGAGTTATTTGAATTTTTATTTCACTGGCATTAGAGAACTTCCTTTGTCAGAAACAATATTCAAAATATAATTATATATTTTATAATTATTATAATTATATTATAAATATGAGATGTTATATATATTATAACATTATATAACAACATGTTATATATTCATTCATCCATTTTTCAATTCATTCAAGTTTCTATTGGCAATTAATAAAGTATTTATCTATCTATCTATTTTCTACCGCAATGCAGGTGGCAAGAGCCTCTACCAGCTGTCCTTCCGATATTGGTTATGGTTATGGTTTAATTTATTTTGAACATGCATGCAGTTTACATTGAATGCTTCATGTTATAATTCACAATTCTACATGTCAGAAAAGGAGTAGGAAGAAGGTGAGTTCATTTAATTCTACCCCGTCAATAGCTAATACATATGTTCATCTCTTGTATATAACATGCACTTGTTCACTATTTTACATGAATCTTCCAAATAATCAAAGAGGTTATTCTAATTATAATTGTTAAATTTTTTTAAAACAAACCCCTCGTTTCCTGATCCACTATGAGGTCTTCCTGTTTTGCCGTCTTTCAAATTCTAATTCTAGTTTGTTTTTTTTGTTAAGCAGGCCCTTGCAAAGATGATGTTAAAAGTCAAATGTTATTGAATGTTATCCTTCTAACTGAATGGTTCTTACTTTGTGGGTTTTATTCTTAATTTTCTTTGTTGTCATGATAATATTATATTTAATATGTGTCCAGATTGTTGATAGCTTGGACAACAAGCACTCTTGCTTCTACTCATATTGATCAGTGGCCGGTCGATCGGCGCATCCCTGCTATATACAGTATACAGTTAAACATTACAAACAAAAGGTACCAAATAAAACTTATTATATTTCTGAGCATATGTTTGAGGCTCTTGGGGGGGTGGTAGCCATGAGCCCCCCTGGGGCATCGCCCAACCCGACGCCAGAGGGTTGGGCGAAGGCCAGCGGCAGGTGGCGGGGCGGCCTCGTCTCTGAGGGTGTCGGGTGGGGCCCATGCTGGGGGGGATGGTTGGCTTCTGGGCCCGGGGGCAAAGTGGGGGGGCCCTGCTTGCCCGTAGATGGCCGGCCTCCGGTAGGTGTTCGGTTGGGTGCCGTCCGTGGCCCCTTGTGGCCCTTGCTCAGCTGCTGCGGGGTGTCCGGCTGGAGCTCCCTTGCACCTTTTTGGAGTGGACTCGCTGTCACCTCTTAGGGAGGCGGGGTTGAGCCGCCCCCTCCCTGGGGTGCCTGCTGGGGGGCCGAGCCCCGGCGTCTTCCTAGTTGGTCCCTCGCTTTTGGAAGCAGTGTTGATGCATGGCAGTGTTCACCACTAACATCTCCTCATTCTCTTTGTTTCACTCTGACCCAGTCATTCTGTCACTGCAGAGTAAGGTGAACTGCTGCCGTTGTAGATTTGTTGCAGGTGTCATCTGGATTGTCATTGTTCATTGTCTGTTTTTCTTGTTCTTTTTCATTTATTATGTCTATTATTAGTAGTACTTTCATCATCCCAACCCTCACTAATCCCAATCTTTCATGTCAGGTCCGACAACAAATTGCGATTCAACAAAATTCATAATAAACAGTAAAATATCAAGGGAGCTTCATATAAATTATGAAGTTTCCCTTGGCAAAGTCATTTTGCTCAGCATCATTCAGCTGTTATGATGATGGACAAGACACACAACAAAAAAACACAAAAAAACATCAAATAACAGATTATACTGTGTTTATCCTGTGGCTCACATAAAATGACTCACTGTGGCTTGCTTCATTTTAAAAATAATGAAAAGCAATAGACTAAAGATTAAATAGAAACACAATAAATACACACTCCTGTTTTATCCAGGCTTACCAAAGATTAGGAAAAATTGTCATTTTAGATCTCCCTGTGTAAAACAGGGCGAGCTCCACCCCCCTTCCGCATGCACTTTCAAAGTCGTTCTCAGTGTGGTGCAGAAGCTCAGATTGTGACTGCCGTTGGGCAGGGCGGACCTGTCAACCACGCCAGTCTGTAAATACCAGAAATCTCCCCAACAATGCCAGAAAATGTAGCTACATTTGTCACTAGTCACTTTTGAGAAAATATGTCATGAAGTGAGGTTGGAATATTGCCAGGTGTAGCAACAAAATTGCCTAGTTGGCAATTTCATGTTGTTGGAAATGTTTTATGTGTGTTTAAATGACACCTTCGTTGGTTTCCTTCTGGCTTGTTTGCCTTGGTTGTGAAGTGAATGTTGTTTGGAGCGGCGCCATGACACTCCACAGAGACAAAATTTTTATAACCGAAATGTGGGCACCTTTTGATTTTATGTGAATCGGTACTCAGTGGTGCCAATGCACCTTGTTCGGCGCACTACCATTACCTGATTTAATGAGCGTAGTATCCATGTCCTTAATTGGCCAGTCACCTCACCTGACCTCAACCCCATGGAAAATTTCTGGGGTATTGTCAAGAGGAAAATGTGATACACCGGGCCCAAAAATTGCAGAAAAACTAAAGACCACTATCAGAGAAACCTCATAACTGATGAGTGCCACCGACTGATTGATTCCATACCACTTCTTATTGCTATAATAATTTAGGCAAAGAGCCCCGACCAAGTATTGAGTGCTGTACATGCTCATGCGTTTCAGTTGGCCAACATTTATAAAATCATTTGTTTATTGGTAATAAGTAACATTTTTCATATAATATTTTCTGAGATACTGAATTTGGGATTTTCATTAATTTTCAATTATAATCACCACAATTAAAATAAATAAACATTTGAAATATACCAGTCTGCGTGTAATGAACATATATAATATGCAAGTTTGACTTTTTGAATGAAATTACTGAAATAAATCAACTTTTGGTTAAAATATAAAATGTAGTCTGATCTTCATTTAAACAATCACAGTGTATCTGCTTAAACAAACCACAGAAACATTATTTTTCTCTATTTTTATTGAAAACATTCACAGGACATAAGGGAAAAAGTAAGTGAACGCTTGGCTTTAACAAGTTGGCCCTCCTTTGGCAGCAATAACTTCAACCAAATGTTTCCTTGTAGTTGCAAATCAGACGAGCACCTCAATCACATCGAGTTGAGGACTTTGACTGCGCCAGACCACAGCGTGTACTTTCTTCTTCTGAGCAAATGATGTTCCTGATTTACATCTGTTTATCATTGTCCTGTTGCAACACCAATCCTGTTTTGAGCTTCAACTGTTGGAGAGACGACCTCAAGTTCTTTGGCAAAATATCTTGATAAACTTGTGAATTCATTTTTCCATTGATGATTGCAAACTGTCCAAGCCCTGAGGCAGTAAAGCATGGCCATATCATGATGCTCCCAACACCATGCTTTACAGTTGGGCTAAGGTTTTGATGTTGGTGAGCCATTTTTCCTCCACACATGGGGTTGTGTTCCTCGCAAACAATTCAACTTTGGTTTAATCTGTCCACAGAATGTTTTTTCAGTAGTGCTGTGGAACATTCATCTTTAGCACTTCAAAGAGAAATGTTTTATAGACAGCAGTGCTTCCTTCTTGATGTTCTCCCATGAACCCCATTCTCGTTTCATGTTTTATGTATGGTAGATTTGTCAACAGATGTTGGCATTTCTAGTAATTTCTATAAATCTTAAGATGACGCTCTTTTTTAAGTTGTTTTTTTACCTCATTTATCATTCTGCACTGTGCTCTTGGAATCATCTTTACAGGACGGCCACACATTGGAACAGAAGCACAAGAAGTGTACTTTCTCCATTTATATACGATTAGTATAACTGTGGACTGATAAAAATTAAGACGTTTAGATACTTTAGTAAGCTCTTCCAGCTTTATACAAGTCAGCAATAATTAATCAGATAATCTGAGAGTTCTTTTGAGCATAGCATGAGGCAATACTTTTTGGAAAAAGACCATTCTAAACTGGTGGGATGTTTTCCAGTGGCCAGAGCAGCTTTATAACATCCCCAATCTTGTCCCACTGATTAGACACCAGGAGCCCATAGTCAGGATTCAGACATACAGGATAAGTGAATGAGGTGAGTTCAACCAACTATAACACTTCGGTGTATCCAATCACGGATAAAATGAGTCAGAGTAACCGAGCTATCCCAGCTAAATCCCTTATCCTAGTTTTGTGCAACGGACCCCAGTCAAGTGGTTCACTTACCTTTTTTTCCCCGTCATGTGAATGTTTACATGTTTTTTTTTATTATTAATATTATGAATATGACAACATATAGTTGTATGTGTGGTATTAGTTTAAGCAGGCTTAAATCAGACTACATTTTATGACTCATGTATGCAGAAATTTAAAATAATCCAAAGGGTTCACATGATTTTTCTTTTAAACTGTACTTTAAATGACATTGGCCAGCATTAATGTTTCTGAAGGCCCCGGCCAGATTCCTTTGGACAGTGAAGCCAAGGAACACGCTGCAAAATGAAGATAATAAACTTTTGGGAATAAATTAATACAGTTAACAAATACTAGAAGTTGTGAATGTTGGTAATTGCATCTGACGGTGTCCAGGCCAACAAAGAAGGCTTTGCTGATCCTGACTGCACACCACTGGGATTTTGGAAACTTAATTGCAGGAAGCACTATTATACAGCATTCAGAATTTGCAACATGATCCAGGATCCATATCCAGGATATCTTCATTGCTTGCCTGCTTAACTAAACCAAACATTGAAGGTGTGGGATAAGCGGTACTACAACGCTGCATACCAACTTGATTAGTCAAGTCAGGATTTTCTGGTCTTGTTTTGAGCGCGTTCACGTAAAAGTGGATGGTTTAGCAGCAGATGACTAATCACAAAGATGAGAAATATACTGACTTTGTCCCCTCAGGAAATGTGTTTTAATATGGAGTAAACTGGCTTCCGCGTTGACACAGGTTGGTATGTGGGCTTGCTATTTAGTTTGGTTATTTGTCTTGCTTGTCCTGTGTTATTTACTGCTGTTTCTTATTCAGATCCTGGGGTTCCTTGGTTGGGTGGAGCTGCAGGAGCAGCCGTTCCCCATTTTCATCACCTTGTGTTTAAGACTCACCTGTGGCGACTGGATGGAAGTTGGTGATTCTACTTGGATGAACCTCCATTCCTTGTGTTGCCAGCTTATGTGGTCGCCCCGGTGCCATCCAGTCTAGCCTGGTTCCCCTACTTGCAGTACGTCTTGCAGCTCCACCGGACTAGTTTCGTGTACTTAAAGTTTCTTTTGGCTCTTTTCTTCCTCGATGCTTTTTTGTTCCATTTTTTGTGCATCGACGCCATCTGTTGTGGGACCGCAGCGTGAGTAATAAAAGAACAGTGTCACGTTCTGCGTGACAGTTTGAGTTTGTATGCCCTTGTGTTGGTATTTATCTTATTTCATATGTTTCCCCTGCCTTCTCTGTTTGTCACCTTTTTGTAATTACACGCACCTGGTCCTCATTTAGCTCCGCACTATTTAGGTTCAGATGTGTGCACCCTTAGGCGTCGGTTCATTGTTACTTTTCCCTCTTCCTGTATCTCTGCTTTGCACCTGCCGCTGCTTCGGAGCCTTTTGGATTAAAGATTCCTGCAAACCTTACCTGCCTGGCGTCCAGCTCTCTGCATCCTCGGGGTTGTTACACCATGCCGCGACGCAACCGTGACAGAATGAACTGACCAGAATTCGACCACACGGAGAGCAACTCACGGACGCCACTTACTCTCAAGGAGATGGAGGAGGAGTTGGCCAGGTACTCGCCGGATGAACTGAAATACATGATGTGGGGTCCAGACGGCACGCTGGTCATCATAGCATCGGTGTGGCTGAAAACCGCCACACACACGCCGGCAACAGAGAGACCCGGCTGTGCCAACTCGGGGAAGTCGACGCGGTGAGTCGCATGCCCTCCTCCAAGCCTCCCTCCACCCTTCCCTGGTTCCTGTGGCGGACAAAGACGGCGTCTGGGATCCGCCTTCTGGAGGTGGGGCTAGGGTGTTCGGCCGGATAGCGGAGGATCCGCGGCCGCTGGCGGAAGCCGTGCCTGCGCAAGGGGCCGCCACCCACTCCACGTTCCCAGCAGTTGCTGTCGGCTTCGGCAGCCCAGCAGCTAACGAGAGCCGCGCCTCGCTGCAGGACGCCACCCACTCGTTATCCTCGGCAGCCTTTGCCAGCTTTGGCAGCCCAGATGCTGCCGGTCGCCGCACCCCACTGCAGGATTCCGCCGATCGCCCGCCAGCCGCAGTTCCCGCCGGTGGCAGCCACTCCTGTGGTGCCTCCCAGGGCATCGGTCCCGGGTCTTCCAGTCCCTCTTCCCAGGCCGTCGATCCCGGTCCTTTCAGTCCCTCCTCCCAGGGCGTCGGTCCCGGTCCCTCCTGCGGCACCTCCCAGGGCGTCGGCTCCAGTGCCTCCTGGGGCGCCTCCCGGGGCGTCGGCTCCAGTGCCTCCTGCGGCGCCTCCCAAGGCGTCAGCTCCAGTGCCTCCTGCGGCGCCTCCCAAGGCGTCGGCTCCAGTGCTTTCGCGGCGCCTCCCAGGACGTCGGCTCCAGTGCCTCCTGCGGCGCCTCCCAGGGCGTAGGCTCCAGTGCCTCCTGCGGCCCCTCACAGGGCGTCGGCTCCAGTGCCTCCTGTGGCGCCTCCTACGGCGCAGTGCCTTCCCGTCGCGCCTCCCACGACGCAGGGCGTTCCTGTCGCGCCTCCCACGGCAGAGTGCGTTCCCGTCGCGCCTCCCACGGTGCATGGCGTTCCTGTCGCGCCTCCCACCGCGCAGGGCATTCCAGTCGCGCCTCCCACGGCGCAGGGCGTTCCAGTCGCGCCTCCCACGGCGCAGGGCGTTTACGTCGCGCCTCCCACGGCGCAGGGCGTTCCAGTCGCGTCTCCCACGGCGCAGGGCGTTTACGTCGCGCCTCCCACGGCACAGCGCGCTCCAGCGCTTCCAGCGACGTCCAAGGTTCCGTTCCTGCCTAGGCCTCGTCCCGGCCGCCCCCCGGAGGGGTCTTGCCGGCGACCCACCACCAGTCCTCCCACCGCCCTTCTTGTTTCCTCTTGGACTCTTGGACTTTTTATTACGTCTGGAATCCGTCCTGGGGGGGGGGGGGGGGGGTACTGTCACGATCTGCGTGACAGAGTTTGTATGCCCTTGTGTTGGTATTTTCCTTATTTCATATGTTTCCCCTGCCTTCACTGTTTGTCACCTTTTTGTAATTACACGCACCTTGTCCTCGTTTAGTTCCGCACTATTTAAGTTCGGGTGTGTGCACCCTTAGGCGTCGGTTCATAGTTACTTTTCCCTCTTCCTGTATCTCTGCTTTGCACCTGCTGCTGCTTCGCAGCCTTTTGGATTAAAGATTCCTGCAAACCTTACCTGCCTGGCGTCCAGCTCTCTGCATCCTCGGGGTCGTTACACCATGCCGCGACGCAACCGTAACAAACTGCTTTATATCCTCACTCTCTTGCCTCTGTATACTGGGATCCAATTCATTGAACTACAAATCCTGACAGCTGCTTGCCACTGTGCAAAGAAAATTATGAAATGTTAAAAATTTCTTGCACACAAAATTTCTGTGCTTCTGGCATTAGCTGGACGTGGACATTGCGCACTTTATTTGCAAACAACGTGGGCGGTGTGTCAATCTCTGACACTATAAACTTTGATTTTATGCACTCATCAGTGATTTTCTGCAATCAGAGCATATTTTCTGGAGTTCAAAATCTTGTAGGTCCCTTGTAAATTGAGAAATGATAGCGTGCCATTACATGCGGGACCAACTAATGTCACAATAGCTTCCTGGATGTAGGTACTGGCGGTCATAATGAACGGCCACAGTAACAATGCACGCCGCGTACTTTGTCGTACACCAGACGTAAACAGTACTAGACTTAGGTGTAAATAAATTGTGTGGCAGCGTGGCATTGAGTGCCAATGCAGACTTTTTTTGGTAACGATTGTGTGACAAGTGTGTAACATAGCTTTGTACTGTAGTGCAGCATATCTGGACTTAGTCAGATATTAGTTCCTTATATTGCATTAAAGGCATTATAATACTGATAAATAACTGAATATTGCACCAACATAAATGAGCAACTCATTGATTTGATTTTCTGCCAACTACATTGTTGGACACTCAGTGTTTGAATCATCTAAGAGAGAACAAATTGATTAATGGTGTTAAGATGTGCATGCAGCCTTGCACACACTTGCCAGTTATCAAAGAGGGAGTACATAACAATGTATCGAAGAGTTAATGAGTCTGAGCTTCAAGGCACTGAACTGTTTGAGCAGAAAGCTGCAGTGGAAGAACCACTCTAAGTGGGGATGGAGGGTGCTGTTTGATCGCTTGTTATCCAGGTGCATTGCTCCAAGGTCATTGTGTTACTGCATCTAGTCTAATTATGTGAAGTCAAAACCAGAGTGTTTTCACATCTGAATTCATTAGGTTTGGCAGGGACCCTTCCCCTCTGCTACACCATTAAAGGCCAAAAAATAATGAAGATTAAGGTTTTTTTTTCTTTCGTTGGAAGTGGTGCTTTCTAAACTAGGACGACTCTGGCGTGCTTTCTAAGTGCATGTGTTGGAAAAGAAATGCATGTACAATTATAGGAGTGTTTCTCTCACTTTAAAATATATGAGGTCCTTCACTAAATATAATTTAAATGAGAACCTGATAATTCCAAATAAGAGTCCAGAAATAAAAGATCTTTTATCAAACGTGCGTATCATACGATTCTAGCAGCTGCATTAGTCTTTGTCTGTATCATCCCCAGTTTAATGCTCCTCTGCAGGCTTTTCTTTCATCAGATCATTTACTGCAGACGTGGATAAAAAGCTCCAAAACAGTAGTGAAAACACACCTTCTTGCACTCCATCGAGACAGGTGTGTCAGTGCTTCAAATGTGTGCTTAATCGCAAGTGTAAACACAATTGTGTTTTTTTCTTTGTCCTACAATCTACACACTGCACCAATGTGGAGTAATGATCCCACGTGTATTACATTTTAATTATGTTATCACAGCATAAGAGTGCAAGGAGATCTCTTCCAAAGCCCTAGCTCTGTTTAATAACACTGCAGGAAAACACCTGTATCCGGTGGATGACATTTAAACCATAAGCTATTTATAACGCGTGATTCTGTGTGCAATTTACCTGAAAAGCCAATGTACTTAGCATAAATTGTGCACAGAATACTTAGCTAAAATGACATTTTCATTAGGAAAACGTATGAAAGATGAGACTGCAATCACTTTTGACATCCTTGTGCTACTTTGCTCAGTGAAAACATGAAGTGAATTATCAATATGTCACATGAAATCACTTTCAAATTAATTTTAGATTCAACACCATAACTTACAGAAAACGCTGTTGTTTGCATTTTCACAAAAAAAAAACGAAGTTGGTTGAGTTTGAATGCTGTATAGCTTCAGTGACACCTATCTCATGACATCAATATCCTATGACAGGTTCACGCTTGTCGGGCCACCCGTGATGATATCCGATGGGTCAACTTGAAATTGGACAGGTGAAACAGTATGTCATCCTGACATAAGGACAATGGGAACAGGATGGGCATAGATAGGAAGAAAAATTGAACTCAGGTGCACCAATTTTAGCAGACAGGAAGTAGCATGATCATGGCAATAAAAACCTGACCTAAGGCACTGATACGTGGGAGCTCAGAGCTGTATAAATAAAGCCTGTTGAAATGAAAATGTATGTAAGCATTCCATTTGTGTACATTTATAATATCGTATCAATGTGGTTTAAAGTTAGGGGTTAAAGTTGTCACATAAACAGACAAAGTGTTGTGCTCTGTTGGCAACAATTGTTTGTTAGTCCATTCCACTGCCCCATAAATAGTCAATCGCTGCTCTTTACAGAGGGTTTGCTTCGAGATCATCTACGAATGGTGAAAAAACACGAGTAATTGAGTGAGACGCCCATAAAGATGTCAATTTTTTATGTTATAATCAAGCCATGTGTTGGCACTACTGTACATAACATGAATTTGCTTCAAAGTGACATTTACACTCTTAAACGGTGTTTACACTTGCATGCATTTTGCCTTTGCATCGCATAAGTTACTCACTTGGCACAGAATATGTGACCAAAAATGGTGCGCAATGTCACAAAATGCCACCCAACTGCACAATTAATGTAATTATTAAAGAATTCCTCTCAACTTGCTCCAAGAGGTGGTGGAAAAGTTGATCCATTCACGTGAATGAGACACCCCGAGGTATGCTTTGATACACACTTCCCGCATTGTTTGCACATCGGTTGCGGTGTGTTCGCAATGTGTTCATGTTGCATTCATTAATACACGAAAATTCTGCGTGCCACAAATTTTGAACATTAAAAAATTTTCTGTGGGAACTGGCATGCAGCTCCACACAGTTTACACAAACATCACACCTGTTTGTCACCAGTTTGCTCCTTGGCATGCAAGCTGCATACCACTGTATGGAGAAAACGTGTGCAAGTGTAAACTATGCTTAACTTACAACTGAACACAAGTCCCCCCGCCTCCCCCCCCCAAACCACCACGATGCAACCAAAAATAACAAGATATATCACATGTGGAACACACAATGTAACTGCACCACACAGAATACATGGGTAGCAAAATTAAATGCTTAGACACAAATATACATGCAAAACAATACTTGTAATCCACAAGGCATGCTGGGTATAAATTTATTCATTCATTCATTCATTCATTTTCTATACCGCTTATCCTCATTAGGGTCGTGGGGATGCTGCAGCCTATCCCAGCAGACTTTGGGCGAGAGGCGGGGTACACCCTGGACTGGTCGCCAGTCAATCGCAGGGCACATATAGACAAACAACCATTCACACTCACATTCATACCAACGGACAATTTAGAGTCATCAATTAACCTAACATGCATGTTTTTGGAATGTTTAATATTTAAAATATGTACTGTAAAGCTTCATTATGAAATATACCCAATTATTCATCATTTATTCGTTTGCATTGGCCGCACAGTGGCTGAATGGGTAGCATGTTGGCCTTACAGTCAGGAGGTTCAGGGTTTGAATCTCCATTGGGCATCTCTGTGTGGAGTTTGCATGTTCTCCCCGTGCGTCCCACATTCCAAAAACATGCATGTTAGGTTAATTGGCGACTCTAAATTGTCCTTGGGTATGAATGTGAGTGTGAATGGTTGTTTGTCTATATGTGCCCTGCGATTGACTGGCGACCAGTCCAGGGTGTACCCCGCCTCCCGCCCAAAGCCAGCTGGGATAAGCTCCAGCATACCTGCAACCCTAATCAGGATAAGCGGTATAGAAAATGAATGAATGAATGAATTTCTTCTTCTTCTTCTTTCATGGAATTTCAATTCTACTTTCTGCAACTTGAATTTGAATGGCCATTCTGCTTCCTGTATGCAACCGCAATTCAAATTAAAGAAATGAATAGGAATTTAGAGGTCATTCTCAATTAATTCTGAATTTCGTACAGGCCTGTTCATTACTTCAATATCCACACATGCAATTTGTCCATATGATATATTATTTATAGGTGCAATTTAAACAATTTATAGTGCTCTGTTTAGACTGACCCTGTCCGAGAGGTATTTTATGTACAACAAAATATTGGTTAGTATAGTAGATGCAGTTTGTACAGCTATGCATTGTAGTGAATAATTTTTTAATATTTTTAGTTGAACAAAATAACAAAAATATTAAAGGCTACATTTGCTTTAAAAAAAATTACGACGAGTAACACACTGTCTACAGTAGTCTCTCCCAAATAAAAGGGCATTTTAACAATGTAACAACTTATTAAATTTCAAATACAATTAATTGTTTTATTTTTTTTTATATATACATACATTTTTAAAAAATGTTTTATGGTGGAGCCTATCCCAGCTGACTTTTGGGAGAGGCAAGGTACACCCTGGACTGGTCGCCAGCCAATTGCAGGGCACATACAAACCAACAACCATTCAATGGACAATTTTAGACTCGACAATAACCTAGCATGCATGATTTTGGAATGTGGGAGGAAGCCAGACACCCTGATAGAACCCGCACATGCACTGATAGAATATGCAAACTCCACAAAGAGATATCCAACGGAGATTCAAACCCAGATCTTCCAGATCAGATGGCTTTGTGGCCAACAGGCCAACCACCAGGCCACCATGCATAGTCCAAGTTCTTGAGCATACTGTCTAGTACAGTGATTCCCAAACATTTTTTCCGCACCCCCCTTTTGGAGATAAAATAATTTATGTGACTTGTGTCTGACTCGAGTCCAAGGCTACTGCTCACACTGCAGGCCACTTCTGATTTTTTTGCTCATACAGTACATGACCTGTGTCTAATTAGTCAGTGTGAACAGTCCAATCCATTTTTCTCATATGCAATTTAGGCCGTGTTCGTATGTACTGTAGATATAAATCCAATATGTATCCAATCTACCGCAATCTGCAAGGTCATGTTGCATAGATCCGATCTACCATTGAAAGGCATGTTTTGCTGTGTGAGACCTGGATACTCACAGATGTAGGCAAAAGTTCTTCTTGTCATCCGAAAATTTATTTTAAAAAGTGTTAGTAAAGCGGCTCATGTGAGTGTCTCTCCACTCCTGGTTCTGACATCCACTCTCACACGCCTCAAAAAGACATCCCAGAATGTTTCCCATGAACTGCCACTGCCAAACTTCTTGCATCGTTCTTCTTAATCTCCTACACGGAAGTAATTGTTAAGAAAATAACTCCCACACAAGCTCCTTCTCTGAAAAGCTATTTACTTAACACCAATTTCTTTAGAAGTAGCACATTTGAGTCAGACTTCATTATTACAAGCAGAGAGAAATTGTGTTCAAAGACACCACGTAACTACGTGGTAACTACGTAACACGTAAATTGAATTCACATGTTTTGAGTTTATTTTCTGGAATTTCTGAGCATGCTTAAATGCAGCAAATTGTAATTCCGCATGAAGAGTTACAAAGTGAAGGATAAGAATATGCACTTATTTTTTGTCTTTCTGTTCATTTAGACCACACATACAAACATAATAAAGAGGTTGTTGTGATGTTCAAAGTGTCCCTGAATGCATTTCATTGGAGGGACAATAAGGAAGTCCGATTACAAGGCTGAACAGACTAGGAATGTGTTTGTGAGTTGAGGAGATGGTGTTGGAATTGCACTGCTGTTGATGTGTTCAGGTCAGAATAAATGTATAAAAGAGTGGCAGATTCTGTATGACTCTGTGGGGATCCACCTTGTGGCGCTGTCTGTTGTCAAAAGAGGCATGGCTTGCCGTAACGTAGCGTATAAAACATAAAAATTTCTCATGCATTTTAATAAATGTATCCATTTTCTACCGCAATGTGACCAGAGGAGATGCCAGCTGCCCTTCTGATATTTTCCGGGTCAGACACTAAAACTTGATTATTACTGGATAAGGCGGTAGCCTAAACGGGTCATTGAGAGGTCAAGAAGTGAAAACAGTTCAGTAATCAAACAGTTAGCTAGGTAACTGTGCAGAGCCAACCCTTTTGACAAAAATGATCGTAAAAAGACCGAAAGATACGAAGTATGGTGAAAAACCGTGTAGCACCAGAAACAGCATTAATGGTGAGAGAGAATTAATTGTTATTGGATACCATCAGTATATTAATGTTAATAAAAAAAGGATAAATTCATAGACTTAATGTTTTTGGGTATCTGGAATAGACTAATTGGATTTACATATTTTCTATAGGAAAGTTTTCTTTGGTTAGAGTCCGTTTTGGGTTAAGTCAGTCCTTCTGTGTGCTTGCTCGCTGCAGAATAACGTAATGTCTGTGGTGTCTCCTTCAGATATTAAACTTTCAATTTGCAATGACTACAACGTGTTGGTTCTTCCTTTAATACTTCCAGTTCCCAGGGCGAAAGCCATCAATCAGGAAACCATGGAATGTATTGCACTAGATGGACAAGAGACGGCAAATTCACCACAGCTTGCTGGATTCACCAACTTGTAGAGTTCCTCAGATGTTGTGCAGTCTTGTTTACAGCTAATTGCTGATGCTGCATCTGTTACCTCCACAACAGATACAGCATGTGTTAATTCCACAAGAGGAAATATGTGATGTTAAACATATCGGTACCAGTTTGATATTGGAATCGGAAATTGAGAGTTAAACAATATTGACATATCGGATATTGGCAATAAAGCCAATATGGGGCAGCCCTAAATTTAAGTATTCTGTAATGCAGTCAATTTGTCAAACACTGCAAATCAAAATTCACCATTTTTTTACATCTCTCTATTAGATTCCATTAGATTGTTCATGGACAGGACAGTAGACTCTCACACTTACCAGTTCCAACACAAGACGGAATAGATGTTCGAAACCTAGTTAATTTCTCCCTTAAAAAACACATTAATCAAATATCACAATTTGTATTTACCATGTTTCCTTTGTGACAGCAAGTCTTTTCTGCTGCCTTATTTATTTATTTCACTCCCTTTTTGACAAAAAAAAGTGTAAGCAACACATTTGACATATGCCATTCATGAATAACTTATTCATCCTTAAATGTTCATTCAAAAATAACTTCTTAGACTCGACAGTGCAATTTAGTCTACCTGCAACTTCCAGTTTGTTTAATGTTCTCCATGTTTTCATGTTTTTTAGATACGGTCTCATTCTGTCTCCTGAGTTGTAACAAATACAGAGTTTTATCCAAGATGGCGCCGCGGATGGTCGCCCTGGTGACTACGTGCTCTATGTTTTGTTTGTTTTTGTTCGTAAATGGTGTGTCAGCGTGCTCTTACACCCGTGAAGAGCTGTTAAACATAAAAACTACCACTCCTGCTGATCTACTGCCAGTTTTTTTAGTATCTGCAGTAGATCTAGCTCTTGTTTTGGCTAAAAGAGTGAGATGCCGAAGACGAGGAAAGCGAGCAGGCGTACTCGTACGCCTCCGGCGACGCGGCACGCGTACGGCCTTACCGGGGATTTTCCTGTCCAACGTACGCTCACTCAGCAACAAGATGGACGAACTGGCGCTGCTGATGAGGAACAACAGGGACTTTTCCTCCTCTTGCGTGTTGTGCTTCACGGAGACATGGCTAAACGAACAAGTCCCGGACAACGCGCTCAGCCTCGAGGGATTTCAACTCCTTCGTGCCGACAGACAGCGAGCTCTCTCCGGCAAGACGAAAGGTGGGGGAGTCTGTTTCTTCGTCAACAACGCCTGGTGCTCGGACGTAACTGTGATCTCCCAACACTGCTCTCCCGCTCTGGAATATCTCTTCATTCACTGCAAACCTTTCTACTCTCCCCGCGAGTTCGCTTCGTTCATCCTGTCTGCTGTTTACATCCCGCCATGTGCGGACGTGCACGTAGCTCAACGCACGCTCGCGGAGCAGATTTTGGACGTTGAGCGGACTTTCCCGGACTCTTTACTTATCATCCTGGGCGACTTTAACAAGGGAAACCTGAGCCAGGAGCTGCCAAAATACAAACAGTTTATTAAATGTCCGACGAGAGAGCAGAAGACGCTGGATCATTGTTATACTACAGTCAGTGGGGCTTATCGAAGTGTGTCACGTGCTGCTTTAGGCCTTTCTGACCATGCCATGGTTCACCTCATCCCAGCATACAAACAACGACTGAAGCTCTCCAAACCTACTGTGAGAACAGCTAAAAAGTGGACAAGTGAGGCTGTGGAGGAGCTTCGCACATGTTTGGATACAACAGACTGGGAACTATTCAAATTATCTACTAATAACCTGGACGAATACACAGACACAGTGACGTCATACATTCAGTTCTGTGAAGACAGCATAGTCCCATCTTACACCAGAGTGACCTTCAACAACGACAAACCCTGGTTCACACCCAGACTGAGACAGCTAAGGAAGGAGAAAGAAAAGGCCCACAAGAACAACGACCCTCACGTATACAGACAGAGCAAGTACCTATTTAGTAAGGAGGTGGAGAAGGCTAAATCAAGGTACAACAAACATCTGAAGGAGAAGTCCGGGAGCAACAACCCTGTCTCTGTCTGGAAAGGTCTGAGGGAAATCACCAACTACAGACCCAAAGCCCCCCCCGCTGTTGACAACCGTCACCTAGCAGAAAGACTTAACACCCACTACTCCAGGTTCGAAGATTCACACCCCTCCCCCACCCCACTGACTACAATGGACATTGCAGGCATATCAGCCCTGGAGCCCCCCCTCTCCCCCACTGCCCTCACACTCTCGGAGCAGAATGTGGCCAAGACATTTAAAAAGCAAAACCCTCGGAAAGCTCCAGGTCCAGATGGTGTCTCTCCTTCCACCCTGAGACACTGTGCGGTAGAGCTGGCGCCTGTCTTCACGGACATCTTCAACATCTCTTTGGAGTCATGCCATGTCCCAGCCTGCTTCAAGCTGTCCACCATTGTTCCCGTCCCCAAGAAGGCCAGGATCACTGAACTCAACGACTACAGACCTGTGGCACTGACATCTGTGGTCATGAAGTCATTTGAGCGCCTGGTTCTGCCTCATCTCAAGTCCTTTACCTCCCCGCTCCTGGACCCCCTGCAGTTCGCCTACAGAGCCAACCGGTCTGTAGATGACGCCATCAACCTGGCCCTCCACTACATCCTGCAGCATCTGGACTCCCCAGGAACCTACGCCAGGATCCTGTTTGTGGACTTCAGCTCTGCATTCAACACCATCCTCCCAGCTCTGCTCCAGGACAAGCTCGCCCAGCTCAACGTGCCTGACTCCACCTGCAGGTGGATCACTGACTTCCTGACGGACCGGAAGCAGCGCGTGCGGCTGGGGAAGAATGTCTCGGACACTCGGACTATCAGCACGGGATCCCCACAGGGCTGTGTACTTTCCCCCCTGCTCTTCTCCCTGTACACCAACAGCTGCACCTCCGGCCACGACTCGGTGAAACTGATTAAGTTTGCGGATGACACCACCCTCATCGGGCTCATCTCAGACGGTGATGAGTCTGCTTACAGGAAGGAGGTGGACCGGTTGGTGTCGTGGTGCAGCTGCAACAACCTGGAGCTCAATGCTCAGAAGACAGTGGAGATGATCGTGGACTTCAGGAAAGTCAAAGCCCCCCTACCCCCCCTCGTCTTGACAGACTCTCCCATCACAACTGTGGACTCCTTCCGCTTCCTGGGCACTAACATCACCCACGACCTCAAGTGGGAGCAGACCATCAGCTCCATCATCAAGAAGGCTCAGCAGAGGATGTACTTCCTGAGGCAGCTGAGGAAAGCCAAGCTGCCTGTCCAGACGATGGTGCAATTCTACACGGCCATTATTGAGTCCATCCTCACCTCCTCCATCACAGTGTGGTTCGCTGGGGCCACTGCCAGGGACAAACAAAGACTGCAGCGCATCGTGCGCTCTGCCGAGAAAGTGATCGGCTGCAGCCTTCCATCTCTCCAGGACCTGTACGTCTCCAGAACTCGGGGGCGAGCAGGCCGGATACTTGCTGACCCTTCCCACCCTGGACATGGACTATTTGAGCCACTCCCCTCTGGCAGAAGGTTACGGTCCATTCGGACCAGAACCTCTCGCCACAAGAACAGTTTCTTTCCTGCTGCTGTTGAACTCATGAACACTTTATAACATTTGCACTATGCTCACTTTATAACCAGTATTTTTGGCACCTTATAATACCTGCACTAAAAACACTCTCATGCCTTTACTTATCAGTGATTTCAACTTTTTACTCAGGTTCTATGTTTAGTTAGTTCTATGTTTATTTAATACTCTATGTTTACTTAGAATTCTACGTTGCACTGAGTCGCCAAAGAAAGTTCCTAGTTTGTGAATTGTTCACTTACAATGGCAATAAAGTTTTTCTGATTCTGATTCTGATACGTCCACGGAAGGACCACTTTCCTCTTCTCAAAAGTTTTAATTTAAAATGTGGCAACAAATAATTATCTCCTATTTAGCTTTACTGAAGATATTAATTAAACCGGCACTGGTGTTGCAATTGTTTGCTTCCAATTAAAACAATTTAATTGCTGGCACTACTTACAGTCTACTGAGCGATGTAACAATCAGAGCCACGAGCCATAAGTACACATTATACATTTAGATAAAATACGGGAAAAAGCATTGATTTTTTAAATATAATTTGATTAAACACCAAAGCAAATCAGCAGATCTTTGACAATGGGCAGATGGAATAGTGACAAAGTATAGACAAAAATATAAATTATTGAAATACATGTCAAAAGTAAAAAAAAACAAATACTGCATTACAGAATCCAGACTTAAAGGTAATTAGCCAAATGAACGAGTGTTACAAATTCAAAGGATTATAGACAGCATGGGAAGACATATGCAACTGAAAAAGACAGACGGAATGTATCAGCAGTGCTCTGCTGATGAAAGAAGAGATCAGTGTTGTTCAACATTAACCTTGCCGTCTATCATTCTGGTGATGTTTTTTCCAAAATCACCAAGAAGTATGAATAATTTGACCCTGCTGCTACGACATCCCAACCGTAGAGCGTTTTATGTATTTGTTCCAAATTCCAGTAAATTTTGTGGGTTGCTTAGTCATTGTCAGTGAAATCTCACCACATTCTAATTTATTACAGATTGTGTTGTTTAAAAATCTTTAAAGGAGCTGAGAAATGTGGTAAAACTTTTATAATTTGTTTAACTACTTGAGTTTTACTCGCTAAAGAAGAAATTATGAGAGTTTTTTCCCAAGTCAATTCAAGAAAGAAAAGATAGAAACTGTTGGTAAATGGACAGGTGATTTCAAATGAGGATGTATACATAATAGGCCATGATAGACTTGGGCGTCATTCCCCTATTGCTCCTTGCTGGCCTGCACTCACACTGAGTGTGTGAATATTCCACGCTGTGGAATATTTTCAGTCATATTTTGAGTTGTTGTGATTATTTTACACCGAGTTGGAGCTTTCATTATTTGCTTGCAAGAGGTGCGATTGCATTAATGAAATGACACATTCTATTCTGCTGTATTACTGCAAATTGTATTGTTTTGTGGACTATTTCCAGTGTTAATTGGAGTAATTCTACTCATTTTGCACTAGATTGTCGCTGTCAATAATTACTTTCAAAAGGAGCAACTGCATTAATGAAATGACACCTTCTATTCTAGTGGCCTAGTGTGAGGTTCCAAAGTCAGACCTCTAGAGATTATATAAGGTATTACTGAATATACTGTATGAAATTCACCCTTTACTTACACTATTTTTAGAATTTTTATAATATTTATAACATTAATATTTCTAACCCCTGTTGGTTAGGAGTGTGAAGTAAAATATTATTAAAACAGCAGAATCCCATACATTCCCATGTGTTTTCTTTTTAAAGAAAGACCTGATCAAAATCTTAAGACCAGTTGAAAAATTGCTAGAATTTACCTTTTGCACATTTGGATCTTAAGGAGGTTTTACGTAAATGTACAATATGCGAAAGCAAGAAGGGGGAGTGACACAAAAAACATTTAAAACTTGTAATTTAAAAAAATAAATAAACTTAAATAAGACCACAGGCTATAAAAAACAAAATCTGCTGTAAATTCTCATTTTCTGTCCGGCATTCACACGGTCATGCCCTCCTGATGGCTAAAGCCAAGAAGCTTTCTCTTCTTGAACGTGGTCGGATCGGCGAGCTGCATAAGCAAGGCCTCTCGCAGCGTGCCGTAGCTGCTGAGGTTGAACGCAGTAAGACAGTCATTCTACATTTTTTGAAAGATCCTGAGCATTATGGAATAAAAAAGTCAAGTGGTAAAAATGAAAAAATTACACCTCCGCTGAGCCGGAGGAGCCGATTAGCTGTCTGTTAAGACCCAAATTAAGGCGCTTACTGGTGTCAACTGCAGCGCATTAGCCATCAAATGACATCTGCTGGAAAATGGTTTCAAAAACAAAAAACGTATTCAAAGACCTCGTCTCCTTCCACGCCACAAAACTGCCCGTTTACACTTTGCCAGGGAGCATCAAACATGGTGCATTGAAAGATGGGGGAAAAAATATTCTGTCATGAGAAAAAATGTAACCTTGACAGTTCAGATGGCTTCCAACACTACTGGCATGACAAGGAGATCCCACCTGAGATGTTTTCTACCCAGCACAGCGGAGGGGGGACCATCATGATCTGGGGTGCTTTTTCATTCAGTGGAACACTTGAGTTTCAGGTGGTGCAGGGTTGTCAGATGGTGGCTGGTATCATGCAGATGTTGCAGCAGGCATCCCTCATGACTGAGGGCTCTCGTCTGAATGATAACAGTTGGGTTTTTCAACAGGACAGCGCTGCGGTTCATAATGCTTGCCTGACAAAGGACTTCTTCAGGGAGAATAACATCACTCTTTTGCACCATCCTGCATGTTCCCCTGATTTAAATGAGAGAGAAATGCACTAAGTACTGCCAAATTAGCAACCAGTTGACAGTCCATCTCTTAAACAACGCGAGAACCTTGGCTTCTGGCAAAACCACACATGCTTTGTAGCTTAGCACGACTGAAGACGAGAATGGATCCAAATTGCATTAGCAGCGCACTAGCTAGTTATCTGGAAATATTTTCAACACATTGGGAAAATAATGCATTGTGTGTATCAGTGTATCAAACTCTATAATGAGCCCTTTTCTATCATGCAAGGTGTCGGATTCACCAACTTGTGGAGTTCCTCAAGCCACACTTTGCCATGCTTAATTGCAAGTATTTCTCAGATGTTTTCTTACCCAACCCAGTGGTGTATACAGCCACGTAGAGAAGCCAATTGCTAATGCTGTATCCACTAGCTGCACAACAGATATGTGCTCATTGTACAACAGGAGTTTGTGATGTTACACATATCAGAAAATGAATGAATGAATGAGTATTGGTTGATATCGGAAGCTTAGAGTTGGACAATATCGGCGTATCGGATATCGTGAAAAAGCCAATACTATTTCTATAAAATTTGATAAAGTTATTTCAATTTTTTTTCCATCATGGCCCGGTGGTTGGAGATGTTTTAAAAAAAAACTGTCAGAATGCCAGTTTTACAGAACTGGCTTCTTTATTTTATAATGTAAGATTAATGTCAACAAATGTAACCATCGAATTGTACTGAATTTATTTGTATCGAATTGATTCGTATCATATCATTCTGTTTTTTAAATATATAATTTTTTAATCGTGTATCTAGATGTGTATCGAGTCATCTATCACAAAGAGATTTACATCCCTAGTTTCAGAGAATGTTCTCATATACTGCCTATAAAAACTACAAAAAAATACAGTGCCTGAAATATGTTTTTTATCACAGCGGAAAGCATTCTGCCATCATCCACTTTAGCTGTCTTTCTATGAGTTACGGCACAAAAAACTTGACATGGAATGGAAATGGTCAAGTCTGTGGCCTGATCTCAAGCCGATAGAGCATGCGTTTCACTTACTGAGAAAGAAAGTGAAGGCACAAGCAAGCAGCAAGTGAAGGTAACTGCAGTCAAGTCCTGGCAAAGCCTCTCCAAGAAGGAAACTTGGAAAGGTCCATGGACCCCATACAGAGACCCAAAGTGGAACCCTAGGCAAGATTTGATATGACACCCCCCCTCCATCGCCAATTAACATACTGCTTGCAAAATAAATTGAATGGCATTGTTTTAACTGTTGTTTTTAATTTGTGAGATAACATGTCACCCAGTTTACAAGGTCTGTATATATATATATATATATATATATATATATACAGACCTTGTAAACTGGGTGACATGTTATCTCACAAATTAAAAACNATGCACATTTACAACAACACTATAATACTTTGTAAATATATATATACAGTATATATATATATGGTTGTAATTCCTCAATGGTAACATACATACTTTTGTGAAACCTCTATTATTTGTCTCTTGTTGGTATAATTTTCCATCACATACACTCATAACAGTTCCAATCTTTGCTCATAGTATAAAAATGCCCACTCCCCATCGCTTGAGTGCAAACAAGCACAAATAAACAAACTCCACAAAAGCAAATGTTCTCCCCAAAAAAGAAACACTGAAACATTTGACATGTTTCTTGGTGAATACTCGATGGTGAGGAAATTGGTGCCATTGCACTGTCAGACTTCTCTGTGCTCCCCGTAGTGCTTTTCCAAAAAAAGCAATGTGGAAAGAGGCAATTGAGTTCAAGGTCAATTCAAAGAGACTCGGATCTTTGCAAAGAGTGGGCAGTTATTGAAAACATGGGGAGATCACGACCTGTCACTCATGTGCTTCCTCCTGCTTAAAGTCAATAAGCTTGTGGTGTTTTTCTTGTCTCTTCTTGAATCCATAAAGTCCTTTCCAGTGTTTGTTTTTCCTTCTTCTTTTTCTATCTTCTGATTGTGGGGAACAATAATGGAAATCTGCCACAACATTACATGGGGCCTGTAGTAGTTTTTTTAATTGGCCTATCTCCCATACAGTATGCTATAAATTGCTATTATAAAATGTAATATTCACTGTGGATTCCACAGAATCTATTTTTACTCAGGCTCTTCAATGTGTTATTAATGCAAAAGTGAAACACCCTCAAGGAATCCCTGAGGGCATGACCATATCTTCAATGAGAAAAGCAAGAAGGAAAGTTGCAATAAAAGCAAAGTAAATCCCTCTGATACCACTTGGCAGATGGTTGCTTGATATACCTCAGGCTGGATATTAAAAATCTCAGATGGGCTGTCCGACTGACAACTTAATCCATTTAGAGTCTCTGAGTAAGCAGCAGGAAGCTGCGTCAGGGTCCACGTATACAGAGGTCTGTCATTTCTCACTCAAGGCACAATAAGTTTATCTCTGATCATCTTTAACACACACTTGAGACACAAACGGCAACGAGGCAGCAGGAGGAGAATGCAATCGTCCTGTTGGTATCATGATGATTAAAAGGCGCTCGCAACACGAAAGCCAACACAGATGGTGGTCACGCAACAAGAACTTGGATAAAATGGTTTATGTGTTGCTCATTCTTGAACGACAAAAACATTGTACCAATAACTGTGTACAGTATGTTGTATTAGGAGTGTAATGGCATGCTTCAATCTCGCATATGTACCTCGGTTTTAAGGTCACAGTTCAGTTCATTTTCAGTGTAGTAAGAAAAAAAAAGCAAAACACAAAACTGCTTAACTTGCAGTAAAAATTACAATCTGCTGGCAGGTAATTCTCCAATAGGTACACTTCTGAAACAAAAAAAATTAATACAATTTATTTTCCATGTATTCGTATTACTCCAAAACATGCATCAAAATCAATTCAGGTTTGTATCAAATAGTACAAAAATAATTGCACAGAAATAAAGGGAAAATAAAAACTCCAAAAAAATATCTGCTCAAACATTTATTTTTAAATAATTTTTGCCAGGGGCTATTGGAATTGTGTGACAGAGCCCAATGCCATGTGATCATTATTTGCGGATCTGACTCAAGGATAATCATTTTTGGAATTGGCAACATGGACAAAAAGGATTGGACTGTTGCTGAGTGGTCCAAAGTAATGTTCTCTGATAAAAGTATTTTTTTAATTCCTCAAATAATTACTACTAGTATTTACTAATTAATTAATGTAGATTTTTTTTTCATCGTAATTTTTGCATCCTTGCTACTGTCTGTGTGATATGAAAATAGGAACCGTAAATTCGCCTTAATTTAGACAAAAACATATTCAACTTTTTGAAGAGAACATGAAACTTCCAGAGGATGACTCACCATTGAGGAGACTTAGGATGTGACAGTACATTGGTGGAACTTCCAGATAAGTGAAAAAGCACTCGGCAAACCTGTTGCTCATCTCATCTGATGAATTCAATTATTTTTTGGGTTTTTAGCTTAGTCTAATAACCAGTCTATCACGGGCAAGTGTTAGCCACATGGCTAACTGCCTTTCGCATGATGATTAAGCTCACCACACTCTGCAAATTGTTTGTTCTTTAAATGCCATATTAAATATTTGAATGTGGTAACTCCGCAAGATAGTTTCCGTGGCAAGTGTTGGATAAGTTAGGTCCCACATGGCAGACATGATTGTTTTGTGGGAGGATGATGTTAGATGTTAGGTAAAGATACTACACGGATGAAAGGTGATCATCTTTTGTGATCGCCGTTTATCGCCATTTGTCAATCTCTGAGAAATCCTCCGATACTCGGTGGCCGATCAATTGGAGCATATACAGTACACAGTGGAACTTTTCCTGTTTGTGTACATTGTGTACAATATGGCACACATCTTTTTGTGTTACTAATACACTATGTGAGTCCAACTGTGTTCTTAATGTATTTTTATCACAAATGTCCTTGTTAGTATACGGTACCTTGCTAACAAAACAGTGATGTTTTGGTTGCGAACGAATCGGCTCTAGAGGCAGCTCTTTGAAACAAAAGGCAGTAGCTGGCTGGTGTTGTTGGGAGCCAATTGAGAGCCTTTTGTTCTGTTAAATTGGGACACAATAGGGATAGGGTTAAACACACAGCACAAGGAGGAGTTTTTGAATGTCAATCTTTGGTGAAGTCACAAATGTTACCCTAATTGCTGCTTTTTAGGTTTATGGCACTTTTTAATTCATGTTTTGTTGTGCGGTGTTTTGTTGATGTTTTGTTTGATTGTAAATAGTCAGAAATTTGCACGCATAGATTTGACCTTGTCTATTGAGATGGGTTTTGGATTTTATATTTTTATTAATATTATGAATATATTTTAATATATTATATTTTTGTAGACGCACGGTGGCTGAGTGGTTAGCACATTGGCCACACAGTCAGGAGATCTGGAAGACCTGGGTTCAAATCTCCGTTGGGCATCTCTGTGTGGAGTTTGCATGTTCTCCCCGTGCGTGTGTGGGTTTTCTCCGGGTACTCCGGTTTCCTCCCACATTCCAAAAACATGCATGTTAGGTTAATTGG
>QODF01000102.1:7430142-7467024 GCA_024372805.1 Oostethus manadensis
GAGATCGCGGATACAAGCGGCGGAAATGAGTTTCCTTCGTAGGGTGGCTGGACTCACCCTAAGAGATAGGGTGAGGAGCTCGGCCATCCGGGAGGAGCTCAGAGTAGAGCCGCTGCTCCTTCACATCGAGAGGAGCCAGTTGAGGTGGCTCGGGCATCTAGTCCGGATGCCTCCCGGGCGCCTCCCTGGTGAGGTGTTTCGGGCATGCCCAGTCGGGAGAAGGCCCCCGGGAAGACCTAGGACACGCTGGAGGGACTATGTCTCACAGCTGGCCTGGGAACGCCCTGGTGTCCTCCCGATGGAGCTGGAAGAGGTCGCTGGGGACCGGGAAGTCCGGACTTCCCTACTGAAGCTGCTGCCCCCGCGACCCGGACCCGGATAAGCGGTGGAAAATGGATGGATGGTTGTGGGAACAAACATTGAGCACATATGGATAAGAAAAGTGTATTTTAAGTGGAACCGAAGTTATTTTTCATCTATTGTTGCTGTGTGTTGGATTGTCACCGGAGTACATCAATTCTCAATTGCTACTTTCTGGACTCTGGATAGAAAACTGAAGAACCTAGAGAATGTGCAACAGCACTGCAGGCATTTTGTGCAGTGGTACCTTGGCATATGAGTGCTTTTTGTATTTATGAGTCATCTCTCGGCTGCAAGCTAAAATTTGGGTTACCCCCTCGACTTGGTTGTGCCTAGAAATTCTGTCCATGAAAGCCACTTGAGGGTTTAACTACTCCCGGGTCGCGAACTTCAAACTTTGAGGCACTTGGGGCAACCCTGGCTGTGCGTTCGGGAACATTGACTTCAATCCACTCAACAGAGAAGCTTCTTTTATATTTCAGTAGTTTTGATTTTTGTGTGATGTAGAAATACACCCTGTTAATTCTAAAATCGAAACCTAATGCACCCTTGTGAAAGTGACTTTGACTTTGAATAGTCAGAAAAAAATGCTTAACGTGTACCTTGTTAACTTTAAGACGGTTCCACAACGGCAGCTCAATTTTGGTAGAAAATACAGATAGACCCTGTTAATTCTCAGCTGACGAATTGAAGACAGCTTGTCACATGCTAAGCCTATCTACAGTATGTCAGCGCGGGTCATCCCTCACGTTTCAGTCTCATTCGACTTTCTGGCAATTTTCTTCACATGATGTCGCCTGACTGGCGGCATCTAGCCAGCTCTTTTTTGTCCCAGTGGCGAGCTACAAACAACATTACGTACATGGGATACATCAGTCGTCATCACAACTTACTTTTTAAAGCGTCACTTAACAATCTTGCTCTCTCACTATAATACTAACGGCTTGTCTTCAAAGCACTAGTTGTGTGTTGAAGTTGTTCACTAGAAACACGTAATGTGTCCAGCTTTAGACAGTAACGCTATTAACCAGGTCAGCGAAAAAATTATTTTATTCTTACTAGCCAATGAACGTGAGCGTGAGCTCACAGGCCTCCAATTTCGTAGACCAGGTGCAGGCGAGGCGCATCTTCGCTTCACGTCAATGGGCCGTGTTTCAGGCGCATTTTGCAATTTCGAGCCACACGCAGCCTGGCATAAGTACGCCTCCATCCCTCGTACCGCCGCAAATGGCAAAGAGGGAGGAGAGAAGGCGTGACTGGGTTTAACACAGCCGGGTTAAATCTTCACCAATCGAATGAGCTCCTCTCCTCACATTTAAATGCGCCGCTGGCGTAGCAAATTGCAGGTTTCGTTAAATATGGATGAAGACAGCATAGGACAGGCAAACTTCTTCCAGATGGAAAGTGATGTTTTGGTCCGGGAGGTCAAAGCTCATAATGGCCAAACTGTGCATAAAGGACGCGTTGCCAAGCTCGTGGTCTGGCCCTTGTCACTTGTGTTTGCATGTGAGCATGTGAACTTGTATGTATTACCCAATTCATTATGATCATTTTTGCTATTCTTAGTTGCACAATCAAAGATGTCAATACGTTTGATTACCCGTTTATTTATAATTACCACATCCGTATCAAATCCACTGGCTACTGATGAAGAAGAGGATGGGGAGGAGGAGGGCGGTGATTCGGGGACAGATGAGGTGGTGGAGACTGAGTCAGACGGGACAGTCAATATAGATGAAAATGTTTGTGCTGATTCAGATAGTTACTTTAAACAGTGGTTGATGTAATTATTAAATGCATTCAAATGTGCCTGACATTGTGTAAACCGGCCTGTGGGGTTTTGGTGACGTGCGGGCACTGTGTGCCATTCATTCATTCAATTTCTATGCCGGTTATTCTCATTAGGGTCACGGGTATGCTGGAGCCTGTCCCAGCTGACTTTGGGCAGGAGGCACATTCATACCTATGGACAATTTAGAGTTGCCAATTAACCTAACATGCATGTTTTTGGGATATGGGAGGAAACCGGAGTAGCCGGAGAAAACCCACGCACGCACGGTGAGAACATGCAAATTCCACACAAAGATGCCCAATGGAGATTTGAACCCTGATCTCCTGACTGTGAGGCCAACATGCTACCCACTCATCCATAGTGCGCCATTCTGCATAATTATCACTAGACCGGCTGCACTTTGCCTTGAGCCGAGAGTAGACCAGGTTAGAGCAAGAGAGCTTTCAGCGCACCTCCGGAGAAGCCTTTTGGCACAAAATTGTCACTACACCAGGCTGAATCAGTCGGTACCTCACCCTGCTGCGCCGCCAGACCCATCGCGAAGCGCCTTGGCTTACCAAATTACCAAATTGGCTGCGCACTGTGGAAACTCCAAGTTGCGTAACCCACGAAAGAAGAGGCCACATACAGCAATAGCCAGTATAACCCACCTGGTTTAGCTTGGTTTACCAGCGCATGCTAATGCAACAGCAGTTTTTGAAATCGGTTTTAAATATAGGGAAAAAACCTGATACAGATATTTAAAGATATTAAATTTTTATGCCAATATCGGGCAATACTGATCTCCAGTTATTATAGATAAAAGCCTATTGCTATCTGTGATTAATTGTGATTAATTACAAGTTAACTATGGACAAAATGTGATTAATCGCGATTTAATATTTTAGTTGATTGACAGCCCTACTTAAAAGTTCATTCATCCATTCATTCATCATTTATATGTATATATATGCATTTACATTTTTTTCCGCAGATAAAACTATAATTGAAATTTATGAAAATGTGTTTTGCATCAACATTTTTGGCTTTCTGGATTGGGTTAATTGGATTTACATGAAATGGGAAAATGCTGGTGTTGGACCTGGAACTAATTAATGATGCTTACCAAGGTTCCACTGTCTATATACTGTATATTTACACAGAGTTTGGCGCTCTGTAATAACTTACCTAACCTATTATATTACCTTACCATGCCTTTCTGCAACGCGTGCAGACTGTCTTATATGTTAGTTTTTCACAAAATCCTTGATGAGACAATAAACTGTACAGAAAAGTTGCAAGCTGCATCTGATAGTACAGCATCTGAAGAAGGCATATTAGTTAATATGACTTTAAAGGAGGCCGCACGGGGAATGAGTGGGTAGCATGTTGGCCTCACAGTCAGGAGGCTCAGGGTTTGACTCGTCGTTGGTCATTTCTGTGTGGAGTTTGCATGTTCTCCCGGTGCGTGCGTGGGTTTTCTCAAGGTACTCCGGTTACCTCCTACATTCCAAAAAAATGCATGTTAGGTTAATTGGCGACTTTAAATTGTCCATAGGTATGAATGTGAGTGTGAATTGTTTTTTGTCTGCCCTGTGATTGACTGGCGACCAATAAGTCAGCTGGGATAGGCTCCAAGATACCCCCGACCCTAATGAGGATAAGCGGTATAGAAATTGGACGCATGGATGGACTTCAAAGGAGTGTTAAATAAGACCAAAACGTTGTGTTTTCAATAATTTAATTCAAAAGGTGAAGCAGTTGTTTTTGTTTATTTCTTTTAATTTTGATAATAACTGAAAACTAGCCGCACAGTTGTCGACTGGGTAGCACACTGGCCTCACAGTCAGGAGGTTCAGGGTTCGAATCTCCGTTGGGAATCTCTGTGTGAAGTTTGCATGTTCTCCCCGTGCGTGTGTGGGTTTTCTCCGGGTACTCCGGTTTCCTCCCACATTCCAAAAACATGCATGTTGAGTTAATTGGCGACTCTAAATTGTCCATTAGAGTGCAAATGTGAGTGTGAATGCTTGTTTGTCTTTGTTTGTCTAGTTTGACTGGCGACCAGTCCTGGCTGTACCCCGCCTCTCGCCCAAAGCCAGCTGGGATAGGCTCCAGCATACCCGTGACCCTAATGAGAATAAGCGGCATAGAAAATGAATGAATGAATGAACTGAAAACTAACAAAAATCCCAAATTCAGAAAATTGGAATATTACTTATGACTGTCTGTGTACTACAGTCTGCGTAAAATGCATCTGTATAATACATGCATTTTTAATATATCGTAACATCAACTTTTCCGTGATATTTCATGATATTCTAATTTATTGAGCAGCACCTGTATAACTACAAATATATTTTTTATGCAAAATCCTTCAAGTGCATAAGGTAGATAAGATGACCTTTTAAAAAAGGAGCCATTCAATATGTTAATTAAAAAGGCCATGCTCCAAAAAAGCAAAAGATCAGCTTTGGGCACAGGCGTCTCTCTGACTTTTGTATTACGATCTCAAGGAGAATGGAAGGCGACATTTGGAATATATTTTCAGAATACAGTGTTGGTGTACAAATGACAAAAAAAAACTTTATTTGTTAATGAGAGGAGAACCATGATGATACTTCTGGCCAAATGACTGGCCTAATGAGTGTCATGCCTAATATTAAAACTTCTTTATATATTCAGTCTGTTAAGTCTGTTAAACACAAGACCAGCGGACCAAACATGGTCCACCACATCATTTTATGTGACCCGCGGAACTGTTTGGAAAATAACATTAGGGTAATATTACAGAGACCACATCGAATAACGGGCTTAAAGTAATCTGCATAATAATATAAATCTGTCAGTTTCAATTATTCCTGAGGTGTTGCCCAATACAAGTGGCCACTAATTGTACAATTGTTGTTACTGAAGAGGCCAGATTCTGATTCAAAGTAGCAATAGTTTAGTTACACATGACAAAAAAATTGTGCATGACTAAAAACACTGTCACTTTAAAACAAACTACTACAACCTGTCTGTACAAAATAACACCTAAAGACCATTTTAACTCTAACAAAGCATGCTAAGAAATGCATAATCCGTCCATTCCAAAGCTGCAAACTTTTCAGTGTACACATCTCATGGATTGTGATGTTTTTGTGTTGATATAAAATACTTTTGCCAAGATGTTGAGAGAATGACAAAGAGGTGCTTGATTAACAATCACTTTATTGAAACAAACAACCACGCCAAAACAGCTAGAGTTGTAACCCTGGCTCATCCAATCAACAGTTAGGACATAGTCACAGTCCGGGAGACTTTTGAAAAGTACACTTTTCAAAAAGAAATGAACATACACAAACAAAAATATTTTTTGTGTTTTATATATATTTTGTTTTACACTCCGATGTAAAACAAAATATCCATCCACATGTGTGAAGTTTAAAAAATATGTATGTACACTTAAAAACACATTCACCTACTGTCATGTGCATTTTGTCCAAGTCTGATATTGCATCCACAGCTGGCTGGCCCAATATATTGGTATGCAAAGTTGGTATGTTCAAATACAGCTGAACTGGGATAAAAGGAATGCAGACTGCTTACTTATCTGTTTGTAATTCCCTATGTGACATTTTCTCTAAATCTGACCACAATAAATACTATTTTTTCAGTCTTGTCATGTTGGTAACTTTAAATAGGTATCTGTGTGTGTTGACTCATGATGCATATGAGTGTGCTACATTCATTAACCAATCATGTTGGTTAAAAAGACAAGAAGGTTTTAGGAAAGTTTTGAATTTATCACAATTTCGTTGTGTAAGCCACTTATCTCAAACTTTGTACCCTGCGGCTTATACAGCGGTACAGTTTATGGATAATGCTCGCGAGTCAAAGAGGAAATGGTAGCTTTTGCTTTGCAGGAGCAATCTATGACCTATAAGGAAACTCACGACAAGCTTGTCAACACATTGGAAGTCGTAGGAGATCATAACTCAATAGAACAGTCTGCTTCGTGGTGTCGTCTTGCAAAGAACACTAGAATCATCAGTGATGATTTTTAGTGTTCTTTGTGATAAGCCCCATCTCTCCCTCTGGTGGACACAAGACTATGAAAACCCTTAGTCGAAGACAGGCCTAATAATACTAATCGTAATAATAATAGAGGCTACTGCTGCAGCCATAATCCAGCTAAAACTCAACTCTAGAACACGACATTACTTCCTGTCCACACGCCCAGATCACATTTACTGCTACACATGCGTGAGTCATATTTATGTCTTAAATTGCTTATTTTCTCCTATTATGTGTGTTATATTAGGTAATGTGAGTGTAAAGGTGATTATGGGGTGCTAGTTCATGTCAATAGAGCTCTAATACGGTTTCAAAAAACCTATTTTTTCCATGCTTTAACTACATAAATAGTAGATATATAAATAGGGAATCCTACTTTGCCAAAATTCAACTATCACAGTAGGGAAGGATCCAATTATCCACGATAAACAAAGGATCACTGTATATATAATATGATATTACTGTACAAAGCATTTGGTGCAGTACAGAGGCATATTGAGTTCCCACATTGTACACATAAAAACTGACGAAGAAATACCCACAGTCACATGTCCACTCTGTAAACAAATAAAAAGCAGCCCAGCCTTTGCCTAGCTGGAGTCACGTCTAGAGATAGTGCCAAGGAAAAGCCAGAGCTTGAAAACCCCTTTACATTGTAAGTTACAGTCTCCTGTTTCTGAATACTTCATCTTCTTGGTGAAAAACGTAAACAAACAAAATGGATAAGACAAAAGCAGTGTGTTTAGACAAGATCAAGAACGGGGCTACAAGCTGGAACTATCGATCCTGCAATTTGGGAATTGAGGAGCTTTCATTTTTTTTAAATACTCATTTACTGTTTGATGTTGCACTAATTGTTACACTTTCCTAAAAAGAAAGGGGTATGGTTTTTATTTGAAGTCGGCATGTTCTAAAAATAAAATCAATTTATTTTTAGATACGGTATTACCCTCAATTGCATAGTCACCATGACACAAAGCTTGTCAAGTCAAGTCAAGAAGCTTTTGTCTTTTCAACCATATAAGCTGATGCAGTACATAGTGAAATGAAACAACGTTCCTCCAGAACCCTGGTGCTACATTAAACAACATATATTCACATACAACACGACAGAGAACTAAGGACTAACTTAGAACATAAAGTGCATCGTGTGCAGCCTAGCGCAAACAGTGCAGAAACAACACAGTGCAAAAACAGACAAGACAGTGCAGGACAAACAACAAAGAGCATAAAGTAATAACACCGACCAAAAACCAAAAATATATTGGGATTGTATTACAGAAACTGTAAACAGGATGTGAAAGGTACAATATGTGCAAAAATAGCATACATAGCAGCAAAAGGTGCAAAATAGCATGTAAAAGTAAACATAGTTATAATAAATAATAAATATGAGTATGATGGAGATGTGCATGAATATGGAATGAAATGGTGAAGGAAAATATGTATCAATTCAAGTTCTGTGTGTCGAGAAGCCTGATGGCTTGTGGGAAAAAACTGTTGCACAGTCTGGTTGTGAGGGCCCGAATGCTACGGAACCTCTTCCCTGATGGAAGCAGTGTGAACAGTATACCTTATAATATGTATATATATTGGCCTACAATAGATTGGGTTTTATCATGTTTTGTTGCACGACATGTAACAAGGTCCACATAATTACATATTTCTGTATGCTGTGTTTATATTTTTTATTTGATCATTCTATTTATTGGAGAATTGCCTGTCAGCAGTTTGCAGTGTTTTTATGTTTAATTTATAAAATCATTACCTTTCACACAAAAGCTAAGCAGTTGACGTTCTGCAATTTGCTCCCCAACTGTACTTCAAATGAGCTGAACCGTCATCTTGTGTGATATGTCACGTGAATTTCCTTAGGATGATTAAAGTATCTATCTAAGCAAGATCCTGGCATACCATTACACCCCTAAGAGATAGAACATTTTTAAAACTTTTTGCTTTCCTCACAAACCCAGAACTGTATTTCTACTGATCCTTCATATATCAACAGCTACAAACTGCAGTTGGTGGTGTTAGCTCACAGTGACTCATATATTGACACAGGCATTTACAATCAGTTTAAGCTTTACAGAAATATCAACTCTGGCAGGTGCAAGTATACTTCAACTGTGGAAGTAGGAACAGTAACCGGAAAAGCAGGGAAAGATGCGCGCGCACTGTGTGCTGTGTGGGTGTGGGTGTGTGGGTGTGTGGAGGGGGGGGGGTTGTTACCAGCCATATCCTCATTAGACTAAATGAAAACCTAGACAGAGTTACTGTTGCAACACTGCCATCTCCCGGACAATGTCTACATTAAGCCTCAAATTCGGAGCCCACAGTTCTTTGGAACAGGGGCGAATGTACAGTTTTAACTTCAGGGGTGCTCATCCACCAATCAATATGTTAATCATACTAGACCTTCCAATAAAATAAAAAAAATTTCAGTAATGAACTAGATCAAGTAAGTTTGAGTTTTTAAAGAAGTGAAATAGTGGACTTATTTGCATAGACATTATCATAAATAAAAATAATACATGGTAGACATGGTAGTCAGGGGTTGCAAACAATGTGTCTGGGCATATAGACCGGCCTACCTGGAAAGAGATTTTAAAAGGTTTTCTCGTGTTCACTTTAGATCCTGCAGTCCCCTGAAACACGTGATGATGAAGAGTCACAGAAACAAAAGAGGGATGTTATTAAAAACACGTTAGCTGTGGAACCAACGCTCACGTGTTAGCAGTCACATGGGGCAAGCACAAAGTTTTTTCATTTAAAAAAAAAGTCGATACACACTCATTTTATCCTTTCCTACAATATTGTGTGTTGTCGTTAAAGAAAAAAGGCACTTCGGTTAAAAATTTTGCCCATCATAAACAGTCCTTATGTGAAACATGAACACTCATGTATTTCTCTTTTCTGTTTGTTCTAAAAATGTAAAAATAGATAAAAAGAGGCTGCAAAGAAAGCACGTAATGGGACACACCTACTGCACCTATAAGGCCTGCTGAATAAACCTCCAAAATCTGCCAACAATGCTCAATTTACGTAATGTGACTTGCATTTTAACCAGGCTGCAGTGACATTGTTATTGCTACTATTACCAGTACTACACAAAAGAACTACATTACTAGTGTAGTGACATTGTCACGTTTCGCTCGGCGCGGCATGGTGTAACGACCCGAGGATGCAGAGAGCTGGACGTCAGGCAGGTAAGCTGCAGGAATCTTTAATCACAAGGCTGCGAAGCAGCGGCAGGCCCAAAGCAACGGCACGGGAAGAGGGAAAACTAACAAATGACAATGAGCCGACGCCCGACTGGCGCACGCACCCGAACATAAATAGCAGGAAAAATAGGTGCACGTAATCAACTGAGTGAATAAACTAAGAAACGGGCCAGAAACCACATGAACATAACAACACAGGAAAACCAACTAGAATGAAACCAAAACAGTCACGAAGACAAACATACAGATCGTGACAGACATCTTGCTACACGGTACATCAATGTGCCCAGGAAGTAAGTTCCGGTAATGCTAAAAATGGCCTTAATACTGTAAGCAATACATACCGTGAAAGCGCCTGTTGTTACATGGTTACAGCATGGATATAAACCATAAAACCTTCTTTGAGGAGGTTTAATAGATGGATGGATGAATACATGGATAGATAGATAGATAGATAGATAGATAGATAGATAGATAGATAGATAGATAGATAGATAGATAGATAGATAGATAGATAGATAGATAGATAGATAGATAGATAGATAGATAGATAGATAGAGCGGACGTTGTAGGCGGAATCAGTGTGTCCCATTATATGAGCAATAATAAGCTGCCGTTTTTTAGCTGTTTTTATATCTTTAGAGCACAAAATCCTCCAAAAAGTGCTTTTTTGGAGGATTTTCCTGCTTGGGGTAACGTTTAAAAACAGCTTCCGGCACACCCCTGCCAAATCAGGGCATAAAGGACTTTAAAGTATTTTCCGTTACCAAGGGTTTTTTGCTTTCAAGTCATAGCCCACAAAAGCAAGGGAATGCTTTAGTGTTATGACAAAGCCATAACACTAAAACATAACGAATAGTAAGCAGCCTGAGTGTATTTTACTATGTGGCAACTACAACATCTTTTAAATAAAGTTTTGTGGGGGGAAAAAATGGCCCCCACGCGTCATAGTGACGCATTTTTTAGTGGCCAAGAGGAGGGTTGTTTGAAAGCTTGAAACTTTTGTTAGGGTGTTATCTAAAACTACATATGAGAAGATCTAAACGAGTTAATGGTGTAAATCCGACACCCTCTTTGTACGCTAAGAAGTAAACTGTAGACGCCAATAGCTTTTGTACAGGCTAACGTTAAAGACGTAGCGTGATAGCTAGCTGGTTAGCTAGCCGCTGCTAGCCTGATCGGAGACTGAAGCATGGCGAGCGTGCATGAAAGTTTGTATTTCAACCCGATGATGACAAACGGTGTTGTTCACGCTAATGTGTTCGGTATCAAAGAATGGGTGACTCCGTATAAAATCTCCGTGCTGTCGTTGTTGTACGAGATGACGTCGTCGAAGGTAGCGCTGCCGGAAAGGAGACGCCTGAATAAGCTCATCTTGCCTTTGCAGCAGGTTGTCTTTTTATGTGGACACATTGCTTTCTCTCATGGAAGTGCTTGTCTCACGGGGCTTGTCTTGTGTCATGGTGTGTTTCAGAGCTCAGACCTGCCTCTTGGCCAGTTCCTCAAGACGGTGGAAGAGTGTTGCCCCGAGACTGCATATGCCGTCAAAATCAGGTTTGCTAAAAATCCCCTAGGCCATTTGAATGCAACTGTTATGGAAACGCACACAGGGGTGTGATCTACATGTGGCGTTTGGTTAGCGCGACGGGGCGTCATGATCTAATTTGCTTAATCTGCCATGTTTTAAATCTTATTTAACAAGGCATTAAGATATTGATTTTTAGGTGTAGGTTGTGTGTATTTATTTATTGCTGACATTTTCAAGTAAAACATACAGAGATCAGTGATCAAACAAGTGCAAAACCATATAGCACCAAAAGTGCATTAACAGAAGTATTTTCTGCAGTATTAGCTTCGGTATTATTACAAATAATAAATTATTGTACTCAATTATTAGAAATAATAAATTCAGAGGCAGATTATAAAAAATGATTAAAAATGCATGTGTTAAGTTGTATTCAGTGTTAAAAAAAATCTTAAATAGCTCTGGCGGAAATACATTTTAATGGCTCTTGTTCTCAACACCTGGGATAAATGAACATCTAAGGTTACTTTTACATTCATTAAAGACAATTGTTGTGCGCTTTACAGAGCCTCTCAAAGCGCTTACAATGATCATGTCATTATTCATTCACTCCACACTTGGTAATGGGGCAGACTGACACCACCTCCGACCACACTCATACTATGTCTAAGGACACATCCATCAATCGCAGGGCAGACATACAAGCATTCACACTCGCACTCTAATGGAGAATTTAGAGTCGCCAATTAACCTAAACCGGAGTAGCCGGAAAAAAACCCACGCACGCATGGGCAGAACATGCAAACTCCACACAGAAATGTCCAACGGAGATTCGAACCCCTCGAAGGGGTCGAACTGTGAGGCCAACATGCTACCCACTCATCCACCGTGTGGCCCTAAGGACACAAGGAAAGTTTATTTCCTCCCACTGTGGCACCTGGTGTTCCTGTGAGGTCCCCCAACCAAGTACTGACCAGGTTCTGCCCTGCTTAGCTTTTGAGATCTGACGTAATCGGGCTTTGACAGGCAGGTTTGACAACACAATATAGCAGCGAAACATTACACGGGCACATCCTGTTTTGTCCTGCGTTATTTCTTGAATTCAGTAGTGTTTCTTACCTTCTTTATCAAAACGACACAACTTTCTTTTGCTCCATTTTGAGTTACAGTATTGAGGTGAGAAATACTATTGTATTCAAGAAACAAGTCATGTCAAAACAGGAAGATGGAGGTGGTTTATGTCACTGCCACATTGTGTCTTTGGGGACAATCACGTCTTCAATGAAGGTTAAAGTAACATGTATTTATATGCATTTTGGATTGCAGTCTGCATGTCAAACTATAATTATTATATATAATTATAAACTATAACAGGTGTTTTGGGTTAACATTTCTGGCGTCCTGGAATGAATTAACTGGCGTTACATTAATTAGAGAATAGGTGCTCTGATATTTTTATGAACGATTAACATATTCGGTAACTGGCTTCCCGTCTCATGTACAGCCCGGTTTTGCCAACTTGGTGATTTTCTTGCTAAAAAGTGAGACTTTCCAAACCTTATTTTCTCAAAACAACAAGAGACAAATGTGAAGACTTTTCCTGACGTCGTTAGGAGATTGTTCTGGTATTTGCAGACATAAAAGTGAAAGCACATTGTTCTGAGCTGTGAGTGCTCAGTCAGTAAGCTGCCGCTGCATATAACCTCCCTCTACTGTGTCACGGGATGGGAGCACATAGCTGTAGCGGACTTAGATTACAGTTACATTGTTTTCTTTTACTCTTCAGTAACCAAGTCTACCTCCCCCTCTCTTGCTCATCCAATCAGCAGTCAGAAGACAGTCTAGATGCATTCACAGACTTGGCGGCAAGTCAGATGTTTCATGTTCTTTTCGAAAACGCACATTTACCCTACTTTGGTGGTTTTAAAAAAAATTCACTGCACTCAGCAAAAGGAGCTGCAACAAGGAGGCTGAAGAGCCGCAGGTTTCTGACCCCTGGTCATGTGGAATAACAAGCAAAAGCAAATGAGTGATTCTGCTGAAAGGGTACCACCGCTAACTTAGAGGGTCATGACGTACAGGTTACAGTGATTTGAAGCCATAGCCATGTGAAAATATACTGCAAACATATTGAATAAGCAATGGTGATTGTGTCAAAAAACCTTTGTTGTGCCTGTTGTGTAAAATAAAATGATCTGATGTCAACTTTAACCCGTCTGCTCATCGTCGTTTTGTGACATGAAAAGTTTGTGACAAAGACAAATAAATAAATAATACAAAACGGGGAACTTGGGTTTCCGCTGCGGTGATTCCCGAAGTATAATGTGTCATTGTGTGCCAAATGCATTTTTCTGCATCCGAGCCACCTCATTAAACATAAACAGTGTATTCCACACACAACGTTGCTAAAAATGAATCAAGGAAGAGGATATGCAAATGAGTTGACATTTGATTTGACACACACGTCAGTATTTCTTATACACAAAAATAGTGATTCCAATTTTTGCTAAAAGACACAGACTTCATTTTAATTTGATTTGGGTGTTTGGCCTTTTTTGTTCATCTTTATGTTTATTTTATTTAAAAGGTCTTGACATTCCAATTACATTGTTAAATATTGTTGAGAAACTAAAGTTTATTGAAGTTGATTTGGTGTAGTCGCATTCTTATGCCATAAAATGACCATAATATAGTTTATGGGCAATAATTTGCAGCACAATTATCATCCGGCAAAATTTGTCATCGTGACAGGTCTACTCACAGTAATAATCATATTGTTAAATAGGTACATTTGACCACTGCCCAAATCACAAATCACATTTGAGTCAATCAACACTGACCGTTTAAAGGCAAAATATTTTATACACCTTACATTTTGCGTTAATTTTGTACAATATAAATTTCCTTCAAAGGCTCAATCTATTGTATTGTGAGTGATGCATCTTCCTTTTTATTATTCAGCTACTGAGAGTGTCGGAATGGGTGTACGCTTCAACAGAAATGCTGAAATACAGCATGCAATTGGTGGTCGGTTTATTCTAACACCACTATGACAGTGATGAGACATGGAATAAAATAATGAGACAAAGATGGCAAACTGATGATATGATTGTGTCAAGTATGATGGCACAATGTAGCGTATACAAGTTGTCAACAAAAATGCAGCTTTCCAGCCTTTCCCTTCTGGCCTTCCATTTGGCCTTCCATTTGGAAGGCCAGCATGTAGGCAAACAGAGTGTCATGATGCAATTTGCGTTATTTCCACCTATTCTTCCGTTGTCCAAATACAACAACAGCACAGCGGATAATAAACAGAGAACGAGAGACAGAGTGTGAGAAAGAGAGGGGACAGTAGATGATTTATGTTACTGATTTATTACTTGGCATTGTAGTAAGCCGTTTTGAGGGTTTTTCTATGTTCATCTGCTCTGGAGTGTTAAAGAAGTTTGATTCTGCCGTCTATAAAGACATAATGTTCCCGTCTTTCACCACACTAAAAAGGTGGCATCTTTTCTTCTTGCTCCAAAAATGTTGGGTTTTGCTAATCACTGTGTTTACAAGAAGACATCCCTTTTGAATGGAACATGCGCTAAACGCAAATGAATATTCCTTTTGGGGGGTATCCTGATAAGCGTATACATGAACCGATATTTGGGTTAGAAAAGGAGTAACTTAGGGGTAATAGTCAGGTTTAAAAAAACTGGAATATGAGCATATTCAGGATTTTCAAAAAGGTTACTGGTGTTTACATGGCCGTGCGCAAACGGTTATTGCTAATATTTCGGTTATGACAGGGTTATTTGACTGTATGTAAACTTAGCCAGTGACTGACCTGTGAACGCTTTCTAACTGCCTGAGCTGATGTCTTATTTTTTACATTTGTATCTAATAATTGCATGACTGCCTCTTACTGGAAAAACAGTAAAAATGTGTAAAATGAAGACGACGTTTACAAAAATGTATGTCTTTTAAAGCTATTATTGCTGGTTTTGTATTCTTCTTTTATTCTAAAGGCTTCACGAAATGGTAGATGGAGAGCTTAAAGACATGGAATACTTCTTTTCGACTCTTCCCACTCCTTTCACAGCTTTTGATTCGGAGGCATATAAAACAAGTGTTGTGGGTAGGTTGCAGGAAAAAGACTTTAAAAAAATCTGACTGGGCTTTAAAAATGTTACAGTTGAACCTATTAAGCTTACTTCTGTGCTCCTTCTGTGTTTTAGGTCTTTTTATGAGACACATGCTCCTGGCCTACAACAAGCTTTCCTTTAGTCAGGTGTACAAGCTGTACAAATCCCTGCGGCATTATTACCACAGCCACTATTCCAAGCCTACTGAGGGTCGAGTTGGTCTGATGGCAGTGGCTGCAGATGATTGTGATATGGACCTCACCAGCACTGAGGATACTGTTGGTGACCAAACTGACAGAGAGGCGGGGGACGCCCCATTGGACGAATCAGAAATGCGGTTTGTTTTGCCATTGTTGTCTTAACAAGCCTGTTGACAAGCCTGACTTTTAATTTGGGTTTCTTTTTGAAACATTTTCTGCAGCTTTATGCTATTTGTGACCTTTAACTTGGCAATTATTTTAGCAGAATAGACAACTGTAATAGAAAAAAATGTTCTAATCATTTGTTATATTAGGATGATCACTACCACTGAAATTATTTTAAGGGATGAAAATACTCCAAGTAAAGGTCCCCTTTCACAAAAGCAAGCAGAGTACTTTCTTGCAAGACAGGTGAGTTCTAAACTCAGCAATAGACCATGTGCATTGTGTTGGATATCAAGACGCATACATGGCATGTATTGTATATCCTCAGGCGTACCTTCTGAAGAACGATGAAGAAAAAGCCCTGAAGCCCGCTGTTCTGCAGGAGGAGCTTAACAACATGCTTAAGTTTAACCCAGACTTTGCTGAGGCGGTATGTCCTCTCAATCTTCATCCAGATCTTGGAAAAGTTTCACATGTTGTGCTTCTTCTTTCCTCAGCATTACTTGAACTATCTGAACAGCATCAGAGTGCAGGACATCTTCCTCTCTGCCCACAGTCTGCTACATTATTTTGATCGTCTCATTTTGTCTGGGAATGAGGGGAAGAGCAACGGCGATGAAGGTTACGGCAGAAGTCTCCGCTATGCTGCTCTCAACTTAGCCAGCCTTCATTGTCGCTTTGGACACTAGTGAGTACAGCAGCAAAGGAACTAGACAGGACTTAAAGGGATTTAATGATGGCTTCCTCTCTCCACCTAATTTCTGTTTTCTGTGCTCTAGTCTGCAGGCAGATTTAGCACTGCAGGAGGCGATTCGCATCGCCCAGGAGTCCAATGATCATGTCTGCTTGCAGCATTGTTTGGTAAAAACCTCTCATCTGTCTACAGTTATGTCTCTTGAGCATTTCCCCCTCATGATCTTTTTTTTTTATATCCTGCATTAGAGTTGGCTCTACACATTGGAACAGATGAAAGGATCAGACAACACCGTGTTAACGTTGGATTCTGTCAAAATGGCTGCTCATTTCTGCCTGCCGGTGAGTGCAACATGACCTGAAATAAAAAGACCATGATAAAGAAGTTAGTGGGAGAAGTATTGTTTTACTGTTTCACTGTTGGTTTTAATCAGCACTGTCAAATTAATTCCTGGTGCACATTGCCAGCAGTAAGTCGAGCCTGTTTCTGGTCAATGTTGGCCTCTGCCAAGGCTGCAGTTTGTCACCATTTCTGTTCATAACCTTCGTGGACAGAATTTCTTGGCGCAGCCAAGTTGTCAAGACTGCATAAGTGGCCTTAGGCTCTCGTCTCTGCTATTTGCAGATTATGTGGTCCTGATGGCCTCATCAGGCTGTGACCTTTAGCGTTTACAGAGCAGTTTGCAGCTGAGTGTGAAGCTTCTGGGATGAGACTCAGCACCTCCAAATCCGAAGCCATGGTTCTCAGTCGGAAACGGGTGGACTGTACCCTCCGGGTTGGGAGTGAGGTCTTGCCTCAGGTGGAGGAGTTCAAGTATCTCGGAGTCTTGTTGTCATGAGTTATGGGTCATGACGGAAAGAACGAGATCGCGGATACAAGCGGCGGAAATGAGTTTCCTCCGTAGGGTGGCTGGACTCACCCTAAGAGATAGGGTGAGGAGCTCGGCCATCCGGGAGGAGCTTAGAGTAGAGCCGCTGCTCCTTCACATCGAGAGGAGCCAGTTGAGGTGGCTCGGGCATCTCGTCCGGATGCCTCCAGGGTGCCTCCCTGGTGAAGTGTTTCGCGCATGCCCAGCTGGGAGAAGGCGCCGGGGAAGACCTAGGACACGCTGGAGGGACTATGTCTCACAGCTGACCTTGGGAACGCCTCGGTGTCCTCCCGGTGGAGCTGGAAGAGGTCGCCGGAGACCGGGAAGTCTGTACTTCCCTACTGAAACTTCTGCCCCCGTGACCCGGATAAGCGGAAGAAAATGTAATGGAATGAATAAAATATTTTTCTTCCCCCACTCTTGGTTTTATTGGATTGTTTAAAAAGTTCCTGTTTTTTTGTGTCACCCTGTACAATCCCAAGTTTGCACACTCAAGGTCAAGGTCATTAGGTTATTTACATATATAGCACAGTTTCCAACAGTTCAACTGCCCAAAGTGCTTTACAGCAGCCAATAACACACACAAATAAAACCAACAATAAAAATACAATTAAAAACAAAGTCAAAATAAAACACCCAAAAATTACCACAAATGAAACAGTAAAAACAAAACGATAAAAACAACGCCCATGTTAAACTGTGTTAAAAGCCAGTTTGTAAAAATACGATTTCACTCTTAAAAGTCATTTTTATTGTCTTTAGTGTCTTTCATTTGTCAAACAAACATGTTCCTTCTTCAGTCAACACAAAAAGACTGTCCACTGTGTGATTGATATGCTCCTCTCTGCTACAGTACCTGGCTTCTCTGCGCATCCAGTCTTTGGTCCAGCAGAGGACGACACAGGGTAAAACTGCGATGGATGCGTTGAAGGATGCAGGCATCCTGAACTGGAAGCATAGCTTGTCGGAGCTGATCGAGATCAGCTTGGCTCAGACAACGTCCATATGGAAGATGTATGGCAAGAGGTCAGTCTCTTCATCTCCCCTGACCTCACAGTCACAAACTCTGCTCTGTACTAATGATGACATGACATGCAAACATCCCACCTACACACACACACAAAATGATCTCTCACACGGTTAAATTGTTGTAGCTGGGTGATCTTGAGTACATAGGAAATGGATAAACTGTAAATATGAAGTATTCCCCTCCCAATGTTTTTATGTGTCATTCGTATGCAGCACCATGGCTCTGCAGCAGGCCCAGCTGCTTCTCCACATGAGCAGCCTGGAGCCGGTCAATTACGGGGTCCAGCAGAACAACACAGAGGCCTTCGCTGTGGCTCTCTGCCATTTGGCAGAGTTGCATGCTGAGCAGGTAACACTTTGGATTTAATTTTCTGTGCCTGATTTATGCCCTGCTGTTACATCACTGGTATGCATGGAGAGAAGGTAATAACACAGATGAGCAATCCTTAGAGGTTCTTGTAATTGTATACCTTTTGCTTGTGTCACAGGGCCTGTATGGTGCTGTTGCAGGCATCCTACAGCATCTTAAAGATCAGTTTCCTGCTCACACACAACATGCCAAGGTATGTTGTAGTTCAGGAGTGTCCAAACGTTTTCTATCAAGGGTGGCATACTGAAAAATCAAAGGATGTGTAAGAAGTAGGGGTATCACAAGATCTCACAAGGTTAAAACGTGATCTCAAGATATTGGCAAGTGCGTGTGTGGCTGTTTTCCCCGTCTCCTGTCTCCAAACAGGCAGGACGTGAACTCACACTGCATTGGTTTCAGCACATTCATTTTCTTTCTTTGTTTATTTTTTATTTAAACCAGGCATATATACGATACATATCCATAAGATCTTGTATCCATTTTTCTCCAATGCAGCTCTGGATGCTGAGTGATCTAAAAATCCAATTTGAGAGACACATGATTGAAGGGAACTACAACTTGGCAGAACAACTGGTCCCATTAATTTCTGCTTTAAACAAAACAGAGGGTCTCAACAGGTAACAGGAAGACTTAGATATTTAACTCTTGCTCATCTGTTGCCTTGGAGCTAAAACTGTCTTTGTTTTTGCCAGGGAAGTCTGTGTTCTGAAGGTTCTCAATCGTACCACTGAGGCTTACAGCGTCTTGCAGCGACTGCAGGTGCACTGTGAGAAGAATAAATGTACAGAGACAGTCATCAGGTAGACCAGTGGTTTCAAAACTTTTTACAGTCGCGTACCCCTTCAGACAATTGACCTGAAGCCATGTAACCCCTACTCCTGCACACTTAAAAACATAAACCTGTTTATATTAATTAACTTTAAATCCATCCATCCATGTTCTATGCCGCTTATCCTAATTAGGGTCGCGGGTATGCCTAGTCTTAGAAATCTTCTGACTGTGTGGCCAACATGCTAACCAGTCGACCATCATGTGGCCTATTACTTTTGCACAAAATGGATTGGTTAAATAATATTATAGTAATTTTGGGTTAAAATTGTGTGTTTTGCATGGTCACAACTGATAATGTTTCACTTTAGCGCTATTAAATAGATACTGTAAGGAATCATCTTGCATATATTTTGGAAATATTGAACGTAGTAATTGGTTAATTAATTTTATAGTAATTCTGAGTCAAAATGTATTTTGCATGGGTACATTTATGATAAAGTTGCACATGACCACTGATAAATAAGTAATCACCCTATACACGCCAGATCAAAATCTTACGACTAGTTGAAAAATTGCTAGAATTGACCTTTTGCACATTTGGATCATAATGAGGTTTTAAGTAGAGCTACAATATGCAAAAGCAAGAAGGGGGTGTGTGACAAAAAGCACTTTGAAAAAGTAATTTATTGAAAACAACAATTAAACTCAAGTAGGCTGATGAAAAGTTTAAGACCATCACTCAAAAAATGACAGAAAACTCTCCAAACCAGAAGAAAAAATGTTCTTAGTAGGACTCAGTAATGAGTCGCTCCACCGTTCTTGTTAATCACTTCAAAAATTGGTTTGGGCATGCTTGATGCGAGTGTTTCCAGGAAGCTAGTGGGAACATTGCAAGTAGTGAAGATCATGGAGGATATCCACTCTCTAGAACTGATGGCCATTTTTTATAAACTTCCCTTGCTTTTCATCTCCAAATATTCTCTATGGCATTTATATCAGCGTGATGTTATTCTCACTGAAGAAGTCCTTCGTCAAGTGAGCATTGTGAACTGCTGCGTTGCCTGTTGAAAAACCCAGCTGTTACCACACAGACGAGGGCCCTCAGTCATGAGGGATGGCCACTGCAACATCTGCACGTGTCCTCAAAAGGTCAATTATAGCAATCTTTCAACTGTTCTTAAAATTGATCAGCTGTGTATATCTTGTTTTCCACTGTGATGTTGGCATTCTTCTGTTTGAATGGGTTGAATTTGAGCATCACTTTTTTTATTTACTCACAATGGCTGTGGCTTACATCAGTGCACTAATTTTTTACCAATTTGAAGGGGAAAGTTTAACAATCACAGTAAATCAGTAACCAGAGTACAAAAACACACACAACCAGTGCAATAAATACAAAAGTTGACAGCTCTGCATCCTGCGGTTGTTGGAACAGCAATATAAATAAAATCTTCAAAACTAAGCACTCTAAATACACAAAATAATCATCAAACTTAATTTTTTTGTTCATATCCTGCACACAGAGGAATGAACAACATTGTGTGCTCCCTCCTTTATGCTCCATTTTCCTTACGCCGTGAGGCATTCAGGCACACTCGTAATTGTGTTAGGCGCCAATTGTTTTTAATGTTTATTAATGTACTCCATATTACAATTGGCATACCCCACTTTGGGAACCTTTTGAGGTAGATGAAGCCTCCTGTTGTTGTTTTTTTGCATGTTCTTCCTGTACAGGAACTGAGCGTGGAAGAAATACTATGGAAGAAATACTGATTGGATGTCTTCAAGTTTATATATTGATCTCCAAGCTAGAACGACATGTGTTTTCATTTCCCACAGAGTTTTGCTTTCTACAGCTGAGCTCCACTGGGAGTCGTCTGGCTTTTCCACAGCTCTTCCTCTCCTTTTCCAGGCCCTGGCTCTGGCGCGACAACACCACCTACAGTCACTGGCCTCAGAGACCCTCCTGCACCTGGCCTTCACACAGGTCAGTCCAAACACTTTTGCCTCCAGTTTTCGCATCACTGCCTTCACCATTTTATTTTTTCCTCTTTGCAGTTGATGCTAGGGGTTCCCGAGCAGGCTCTTCTAGTCCTGCATGAAGCAATTGAGCCTGTTTTGGCACACGGTGCACTTGTGGACAAAGGGCGCGCCCTGCTGCTGGCAGCCCGCTGTCAGATGGCTGTTGCTGGATTCAGGCCAAATAGACAAGGGCAAACAGGTAAAAAAAAAAAAACCCTGAGGGTTTTTCTCCCTTTGAGTGTTTTGTGTAGCTCAGCCTTCCACACTCTAGCTTGTGTTCTTCCTAGCAGATTTGTGTGTGGCTGTTTCAGCGGTGGATATGCTAATTCAGGCTGCAGTATATTTTTCAAAGATCAACTGCAAGCAACACCTCCTACACGTCCACTTCCTGCAGTCTCATCTTTACCATTCTCTGGGACAAATGTCAAAACGCAACCAAAGTGCAATGCTCTTTCGCTTGCTGGACCAGGAGCTACGGTCACCAGCACCCTTACTCTCTCTGTACGTTTAACTGCCTTAAATAATGGCACCACTGGATGGCAGTGAGACTCTGTTCAGCTTTAAAGCCTTTTTTCAGTACAGTAGTTAATTTTGACTAGAGGTGAATGTGAAACTCCTTGTGATTTGGCCTTGGATACAAAAAAGGACAATGTTCTGTTGTACTGAACACAGGTTTGTGTTCAGTACAACAAGATAAGGTCCAATTGCTGTGAAATGGAGGTCCGGTACAGTTGTAAATGATGGCATGTCGATAAACATAAAAAACATAGTTAAATAGCTTGCACAACAGCAGCCTTGCTTTGTAAGATGTGCTGCAAGAAATTGTAAAAGTTTATCAGCAGCTGTAATGCTGCTGCTCTTTAAACAGCCTCTTTTTGATAAATGGAGGTAATCTTGCAGTTTCACTGGCCTGGATGATTCATAATAGCTTGCCTGGAGAATACTGATTTTGCAGCCGCAGAAGAAAATTGTGATCACATTTATTATGTAGAAGACCTGCCATGACATAACAGCAGAGACTGTGTCTGGATTGCACTTAGCTTTGACACGATGTGTGAGGACTATTTGGGCTGATAACATCTATGTTTTATGACAGAACTCTTGTGTAATTATGAGGCATTTTTTCATTTTTTGTTCAATCTTTTAATTAGACTAAGAATGTGGGGAACGTGTTTGCATTAAAAGTATTGACACCACTTATAGCCATCCATCCTTATAGCCACCACTTGTCTTCAACAAAATCAGGGATGCACCAGCTGACTTTGGGCAAGAGGTCAGGTTCACCTGAATTGGTTGCCAGTCGTCTCATATGCATATAGACCAGTGCTCCTCAAATAGTGGGGTGGGTCCCTCTGGGGGCGCACAGTGAACTGTCGGGAGGCAGGGAGGTATTTCAGTATTAGTGTAGACCTGCCAACATACAGTAGTGTTTAACTCTACTGTGATAGTCAAAAGACGTCTGTGTGAAGCTAATCTATTTACAAAAACCCTCTTTTAAAGTCCCTCTTTTAAAAAAAGGTATGTGCCAAAGAGGTTACAATTTGCCAAAGAACACATCAACTGGCCTAAAGAGAAATGGAGGAACATTTTGTGGACTGATAATAGTAAAATTGTTATTTTTTGGGTGCAAGGGCCGCGGACATTTTGTGAAACAACCCCCAAACTCTGAAATCAAGCTACAGTACACTGAAGATAGTGAAGCATGGTGGTGCAACCATCATGATATATGTGCATGTTTCTCCTGTTTCTCCAAGTGTCTTTTGGCATATGTCAAAATACTTGTAGAGGTCATGTTTCCTTATGCTGACGAGGACATGCCCTTGAATGGGCGTTTCAACAAGACATTGACCCAAACGCACTAGTAAACCAGAAAAATATTGTTTAATCTAATGGAGAATGTGTGGGATGACATTAAAAAATGCTGTTTCTGAAGCAAAAACAAGAAATCTTAGTGAATTGTGGAATGTTGTTAAAGAATCTTGGAGTGGAATAACAGCTGAAAGGTGCCACAAGTTGTTGACTCCATGCCACACAGATGTGAACACCAGGGAGCCGGCCAGGAGGCAGTCAGTCTAGATGCCCGAGCCAACTCAACTGGCTCCTCTAAATGTGAAGGAGCAGCGGCTCTACTCCTGAGCTCCTCCCGAATGGCCAAGCTCCTCACCCTGAACTAGATTTGGCCACCGAAGATCAGGTCACCCAGACGCCCATCCTCGGCCGCCGCCCAAAGCGCATAGCACTGGGCTGTTGTGCTTCCTCCTGCAGGTGGTGGGTCTGCTGGGGGGAGAACCCGTGTGGCTTCTTCGAGCTCGGCCCGGCCGGGCCACACAAGTGAAGACCCGAATACCTGGCGCTCGCCTACGAACCCCTCCCCCTGGTATCCCACGTCCATGTGAGGTGAGGTCCCTTCTCTTCTAAAATGGTTTATCAATATTATTTCAGTATTCTCATTAGTATTTGAAATGGGAGGGCGCAAAAACATTTGTGTGACAGAAAGTAATTGAGAACAGCTGATGTAGACAAACAATTCACACAACCTCTACTTACAACAGTGCTTCTATCTGTGGGGTCTAGACCACTAGAGGGGTGGTCTGAGTTGTTGGGTGTTTACCCAGTCAGTCTTTAATAATGCTTGAACAGTGCTGGTGCCAGCAACTCCAACAGTAGTTTGTACAGCAAAAATGGAAAAATCTGCAGTTATTTCCTGAAAAAAAAATCAAAATTTTAGGAGAAAAAAATATATAATCTAACCTAAAAAAGTTGTAATTTTTGGACAATTAGGCTGCAAAAAAGGTTATAATATTAGGAGAATAATGTCATGATTACAGTAAGAAGTGTGCTGTAACTATGTGCTCACAGCCCATGACACGCCAATCGCTGACAGTATGAACTGAAAATTGAATGTATTTTTATGAGTAGAAAATCCAAATATTAAGAGAAACAAAATCACAATTTTATATGTTGTAAGTAAAAATAATGTAATTTTTGTAGTTATTTTTTAAATGTCGTATGAGAAAAAAACCATACAATATAAAGTTGTAATTTCTGGAATATTGGGTTGGGGGGAAAAAATAATATGGGAATAAAGTTATAATATTACAATTAAATATATATTGTGTTTTATATTGTATAATGTTTTTTGGAATGTGTTTTTGCTGACATTTTAAAGTAAAACATGACAGGAATCAGTGTTTAAAATAATATTCCAAATATAAAACCTCCTCGGCACTTTAATCCATCCAATTCAGAGACTTATTACTTTATTACCTTCTTGCTTAAAAATGCACCCTTCGAGTTGTAATCGCTGTTATAAATATGATAAGGCTCACGTGGTAATACATTTCAAAATATGTGACTTTCATGGCTCTCTTAGCCCAAAAGGTTCCCGACGCCTGGTGTAATAGATATTACAACACAGATGAAATCACGGCTTAGTTTTTCCTTCATACACAAGAATCATACTGAGGTGTGTGGTCTCTCCGGGCAGGTTGCTGGCCTTGCTTATTCACCGTCATTTTAACTTGGCACCTTGTTTGACTTGGTGTCAGTTTCTGCATAAACACATTACAGGGATTGCTTGTAAATGAAGGTCTGTTTTTAATCAAACAGCAGGTAAAGAATTTTGGCCAGCGATTCAGTGTTTCCCTCACATGGGAGAAATGCTGCAAGGCTCCAATGGCAGTAAAAGAGCTTCTGGGAAGACTTTTTTCAAGAGTGTGTGGGAACTTGAATCTGTTCATGAAGAGGAACCTTTCTGTGAAATCTGTGACAAAAGTGAAGTAAAATGACTAGATACACTGCCAGTAATCCTATTAGGAATGAGGTCTACCACTCACAATGGGCCATGGACTTCCCTTGACGTCCTGACTTTACAGCTACCTCCGTCTTTTTTACATCAACCGTAAGCTGTCTAGCGGCCGCACGGTGGTCATGTAGTTAGCATGTTGGCCACACAGTCAGGAGATTTGGAAGACATGGGTTTGAATCTCCGTTGGGCATCTCTGTGTGGGGTTTGCATGTTCTCCCCGTGCGTGCATGGTTGACATCTCTCTTCAACATCACATAGAAGTCGGTAACCGTACCTCTGGACTGGCAGACTAGAGTGGTGGTGCTCATTTTTAAAAAGGGTGACCAGAGAGTGTGCTCCAACTATAGGGGGATCACACTCCTCAGCCTCCCTTAGAAGGTCTATTCCAGGGTGCTGGAGAGAACGGTATGACCGTTAATCAAATCTCAGTTACAAAAGGTGCAATGTGGTTTTGTCCCGGTCGCGGAACACTGGACCGGCTCTACACCTTTGAAAGGTAAAGCGGGGTGCGTGGGAGTTTGCCCAACTGGTCTACATGTACTTTGTGGACTTGGAAAAGGTGTCTCCCACATCCCTCGTGGTGTCCTGTGGGGAACAGGAGTCCCAGGAGTAAGGGATTGGTGGTGCGCTACTACATGCCATTTGGTCCTTGTACAATCGGAGCAGGAGTTTGGTTCGCATTACCAGCAGTAAGTCGAGCATGTTTTTGGGAACGTTGACCTCTGGCAAAACTGCCTTTTGTCACCGATTCCGTTCAAAACCTTGGACAGAATTTCTACGCACAGTCAAGGCGTCGAGAGAGGCCAGTTTAGTGGCCTTATTATCTCGTCTCTGCTGTTTGCAGACAATGTGGTCCTGGCTGTCATTTACTGAACTAATTTGCAGCTGAGTGTGAAGCTTCTGGGATGAGACTCAGCACCTCCAAATCTAAGGCCCTGGTTCTCAGTCGGGAAAGGACGGATTGTATACTCCGGGTTGGGAATTCGGTGAAAAGAAAGCTTAGCCGCAAGGCAAAGCTCTCTTTTTACCGGTCGATCTATGTTCAAACCCCCGCCTATGGTCTTGAGCTATTGGTCATGACTGAAAGAACGATATTGCAGATACAAGCGGCGAAAATTTGGTTTCTCCTTAGAGTGGCTGTACTCACCCCAAGAGCATCCGGGAGGAGCTCAGAATAGAGCCGCTGCTCCTTCACATTGAGAGGAGCCAGTTGAGGTGGCTCGGGCTTCTAGTCCGGATGACTCCTGGACGCCTCCCTGGTGAGGTGTTCCTGGGCATGCCCAGCTGGGAGAAAGTTGTGGGAAAGACCTAGGACACGCTGGAGGGATTATGTCTCGCAGCTGGCCTGGGAACGCCTTGGTGTCCTGGAGCTGGAAGAGGTGGCCGCAGACTGAGAATTCTGGACTTGCCTACTGAGACTGCTGCGACCCAGACCCGGATAAGCGGAGGAATGGAAAAATATTACAGTTCATTGAGCACAGACAAAGTTGGCAGCTTAATACCGTCACCTCCTAGAGTTAGGCATCGCAGAATACAACCACATGAACACAACTTGCGGTTGGCTTGTCTTGATTCCCTCAGAAGTCATTGATGGACACCCTAGTCCCTTGTAAGAGTTTAATGACCAGCATGGTCACAAAAATAGTATGAGAACATTGCATGTTTTAGAAAAAATATATTTGCAAATATTTTCACAAACAACAGTACAATAACGTCTTTCTACTCTACTATACAAAACATGTACAATTCAATACAAAGGAATAATTTAATCACACAAGAGTTGTGGTTTTAAAAAAAAGGATTATTTACAGTAGAGCCCCAAGAAAATAATGACATAAAAATGTCTATTTTTGACACATGACTCACTCCCGCTCCTCGAAACCCTCCTGCTAGCTTGACCTTGAAATTTTTTCTCTGATTTTGAATAAATATTTACAATAAGAGTGACTGTAATTATTAGATTAATTATTAATTAATTATTAGACTGCTATTGTTCACTCATGACACAATCCAGTTCTAAACATGCCTCCCACTTAACTGCATTTTCATGATAAAATGTATACTCTAGGCACCCAGTGAAAGTGGAGTGAGGTTCATAGAAATTACTTCATTTTAGTAAAAAACAAAATAAATAGTTCAAACTGTTTTCAAAGATGAGCGACGCGCACCTATTGCCGGTATATAATCCACACCCACTAAATTTAAAGAGAAAAAAAACATTTGTGCATATGGAGGCCGCACCTGTCTATAAGCTGCAGATGTCCACGTCATAAAATTGGATATTTAGTACATAGAAACATGTTACGCCGAAAAATGTTTGCAGCTTTTGATTAAGTAAACAGAACTGTGTGTGTAATACGCCAAGTTGCTTTCTCACAGTGGTACATAATAATAATAGTGTGCTGTACATTTTTATGTTATCACATATGTATAAAATACTATCAACCTAGGGTGAATGAGAGGTGTTTCTGTACAAAAAACATTTTGACCAAAAATCTGCAAATATCCGGGGCTATGGATGCTGAAGTGCGAATGAATACTTCCAAATAACATGAGGGTTAAATTACATTGGAAGGCCTGACAAACAGTGTTTAATAGGTTAACAACCTGAGGTGTTTTTATGAATATTTAGTATAGCTGCTTGACAAGATGAAAACAAACTTAGTCAAACTATCAAACTTTTTTTTCATAAAAAATAAAAAATGGGAAACACTACTACATAGACACTGTACACCACTCAAGTATGAACTTAAAAAACTGTATTTTACAGTATCATATTTTTAATGCATGTATTTCTTAAGGGGACTGTTTGCAACTTGCTTCAAATTACATTTTCTTAACCAAAAAATATAAGAAAAGAAGATGACTGGAGTTCATGGCTGCCATTCACGGCTTTCTCGTATGTACGTGTACAAACATACATGGACTCAAATGGAGTCATTCTGTGTCAGGTGTATGTCTGAGGAGACTTTGGAACCACATTTAGTACCCAACCGGATATCCTCCCTTCCTTGGGTCTGACTCTGCACAGATATGCTCTCTTTGCTGCATCACCACCTGGACTACAGAATCGGGGGTCTTCAAAAGATGCGTTGCATGGTTCTTTTGGATCAGGCCTTCGAGGACGCTCTGGTGGAACCACACACAGATAAAGTACATAGACGTCTGCAAATATTTGGACAAGGACAGAGTTTTTGCATTTTTTTGCAGTCATTGACAATGCCTGAAGTTCTGCATAATAAATGCAATTCAAATTAAATTAAAAAAAAAACAGTATCAATTTATGCTGCATCTGTTTTATTATATTTGATACACAAAATTTTTCTTATTTAAGTAACATTTTTTTATTTTAAAATTAGAGCCCTGACGTCAACCCCATCAGTCCTCACAAATGCTTCAAAGTGATCTTCTATTGATGAACTCATATCCTTTACTTATCTTTGCGATAAGCCAACCACTGTAGACTATTACATTTAAAGACCGATACTTTTCTTTTAATTACAATATTCAAAGAGTTCAACAATAGACGTACTATTTTGTACTCCTTATTGCCACATACCTTCTCAAAGTCCTGTTCCACTACTGTCATATTTGGATTGAGCTGATTGTGCACTCGCGGCTCAGTCACCGCTTTCCTGAGATCGTAGTTGAAAAATAAGGAGTTCAGGATGACCTGTCAGTAGAACAAAAGGAACATGTAACGTTCAAGAGTGAATGAGATTGTAGTACAGACAAGAGTGAAGGAGTCATGAACCAGTCTAACCAAGGCAGTAGCTGTGGTGATTTTGGTGCCTCCTGATGCTCCTACAACCATTTTAACTTTTTTGTCTTTGTCAAAGATGATCGATGGAGACATGGAAGACAGAGGCCTCTTGCCTGTAACAGAGAAACACAATGGGCCAATCAATAACAGATTAATAGATTAAACACACTTATTTCCATTGGCTTTTAACACAAGCTAAATTGGATATTTGTATTTGTTCTTATATGTGTACTTACATATTTTTGTTGTTTGTCTTTATTCTTTTATTTATTATAATTATTTTATTATTATAACATTTTACAATCATACTGTTTGTTACTCATGTACAGAACTTTGGGGCAGTAGTTGGTGTTTTAAAATGTGCCTTAAAAATCAACATGGTCTTGACCTAATGTATTCAGAGAATCCCAGCATACCCCGAAAATTTGTGGATTTTTGGTCCAAAATTTTTTTTATTTATTATTTTCTATTATTTTTCACTATTTCTTCTCTTTTCTAAATACCAGCTCCGGGACAGCCTAAAGGAGAGCTCCATCGGATCAGCAGGGCACATACCATGCCCACCTAAACCCACTTCTCCGTTCAACACCACTCCTCCCAATTGGTCTAAAGCAGTGGTTTTCAGTTATTTTCTGTTACGCACCCCCTAGGGCCTAGAAATGTTGTCACACACCCCATTTGAAATACTATGACAACTGATAATATGTATTTATCTGTACAAGCTGTATTTGAAACTGAAACCAGGAAAATGCAACAAAATGGAGAGCTTTGAAGTGAATTCAAATGGCATGTTGAATATAATACATTTGAACATATTGGCAGGTTTACACAAATATTGAAAGTACTCTCTGCTTCTCGTGCCCCCCCTGACAGGCCATCGACCGGGCTGTCACCCGCCTGAAACACCTGGAAGCGTGGGCTACAATAGCAAGGCAAGACCAGCCTTGGATGGGGAACAGCACACAAGATGTGGTCTAAGGCAACAAGAAAGCAAAGGAAAGACCTGGTGTTGCCAAGATTGAGGGTTAGAAAACCAAGGCTGTCAGCCAGCAACAAGGGAGATGGACGATATGGGACCATGGACCATCATGTAGGCTGACAGGTGAAGGATGCCCCAAGGGCCTGGTATGCAACCAAAGCCTGCAGCACATCCTCTCAGGGTGCCACAGAGTCATACAGGTTGCAAAGAAATTAGTCCAAAAAAGATGCATGGCAGGGGCGTTAATTTGACACACACAAGCACAATAACAGATGGACCGAATGTGGGAGAAGAAGGATACACATGACTTTGTGTAAAAAATAATTTGTCCTGGTCTCAAAATAAACCAGTATTACCTGGTTGGATGAAGTTGTTAGGCGAGGGAGGGATTCCAAAGCCATTGGTCATGTGTGGAGAGCTGAAGTCATCCATTTCATCATTGAAGATTATTCCTGTTGATTGAGACCTGACTTTGGATCCAAAGCTGGAGGTACAAAAAAGCATTCATTAATAATTAATAAGTAATTCAAACCAGCTCACTGCCTACTGACTGAGTAACCCTGCATAAAGTTAAGACCAAATTTGTTTCTACCCTAAACACGTTTTGAATTACAGTGATTGTATACTTCATTCTTCGGCAAATTTGGTCTTAACTTTACAATGATTGTATACGGGGTATGAATCTGAGTGAGAATGGTTGTTTGCTATGTGATTGCTCTAAGTTAGGCTAAAAATGACCACAATGGCGAAGAAAAATCTTGTGATCATTGACCCAAGGTCTATAGTGCCCCTAACCCTAAAAGAAGGACAATCCATTCATTACAGAGATTCGATCCATCCAGTCACCAATGCCTAGATGCTTTGTTTGTGCACTGTTTGGATGTACGAAAACTGAAACATACTTTATTTGTAGCAATCATGTTCATTGAAAACCTAATCCTAAAAAAACAGGTTGAACAAAACCAAGGTTCCACTATATTTAGTGAATGTATGATAATACAAAGGCTGGCAATGTTAGGCAGTGGTATCCCAAGTCCAAACCGAGGGCCAAGTTTCTTTTTAGTGGCCCACAACATATTGTGAATATTGAATTAAGCACGCATCTCAATTTCACAAGAAAAACAATCACAAACAAGGCTGTTTTTTCTTATATGCATAGTTTTTTTTATTTAATTGAGTAAACAAAAGGTAAGGAGTACCATCTAAGTGGCCCCCGCATCTTTCCATTTTTTAAATATTTGGCCCCTGGTGGACATCCCTGATGTCGGGCAAGTAGAAGTGATTGGTGGATTTGTTGTGACAAGCCAGATAAGGATCTTACTATAGATTAATGGTGCTGGTGGCTGCCACCGCGCTACCGTCTTCAGCCATGACTGACAGATGAGCTGTTCCATGGTTGTCTGGGACAAAATAATCTGGCTCATAGTAAATGTCCGGGTGAGTCGTGTCGTCTGTAATTTTTTTCCTTATGCCTTCTGCAAAGTAGTCTGATGTCATGTTTTGGATGAGCTGAGAAGAGGGGAACATGTTGGAGATTAAGACAATGAGAACACAAAATCAATCTGTATCATTTTGAAACATTTGCAAACATTTCTTCTCCAGAAGAGGACTCTTGCCACTGTGAGTAAACCTTCATTCTGCAAAGATATTAAAATATTGCTATACAAGCTAATGATAACTTGGAGGCTTACATCTGTAATATTAAGATAACGCGGGTCCCCGAGTTTGCTCCTCTTTGCATAAGCAAAACGGAAAGCCTCTATGATGCGATGATATGTGAGTGTCTTCTTCTCAACAGTCGAGACGCTTATGTCTGTGAAGTTGTATCCTGCAAAATATCCACAGGGAGAAATGAACAACCACATTTTCTTGGCCTAATCAGTTAATGAGCCTCCATCATTGTTCTGAAAGACCAATTTAGACGTACACTCACACACGTGCACAGCATTGGCAGGCCGTGTTCACGCAAATGAAATAACAACATGAATATACAGTAGTGGGAGCATGTTCTCTCTGCAGCAGTGAAAGCAGCATGCAAGTATTTTCGGCGTGTTGGTAGCAAATTCTATTTTTGCCATAACAGTTGACTGTGTCAAAAACTGGTTTGACCGCAGGGAAAGATCCTCCCTTCAGCTTGGATGCGCAAGAGCTTGGCCGCTCACCATTCACTATGTTAAGAATGAGTGCCAAGACTGGGCCACTGGAGGGGGCATCTGGGACATACATGGTGTATTCCCCAAACTGCAGCTTCAGTGGATTTTCATTCAGCACTGGCTGGTATTCCAATAAATCCTCCATGGTGATAATCCCACCTAGAGCATTGAGAAAGGTGTCAGGGTTCTTGTGTTTATAGTTATTTAAAAGAAAACTGCACCATCATCCATAATCCTAATGTGAGACATAAACACATGTCTTTCTCTTTTGTGTGCGTTCCAAAGATATAATAACAGATTTTAAAAAAGGCAGTTCATTACTGCACATTATGGGACACCCTTATTCAGAATAGGTATTAAAACACCTCCAAAAACGTCATTTTATATCCATGCTGTAACTATGTAGTAACAGGTATGTTCGTGATAACACGTAATACTAACAGTATTTTGCAGTAATTTGTTTGTTTTAAGCATTCCCGAAACTTCCTTCCGGGGTGCATTTATTTCACATAGCATTAACTTTTCAAAACTCAAAAACAAAAACACAGCAGCAGTGGTCACAGCACTGTGTTAACTTTTGTAATGGCCTGACTATGAATATGCCCGTCATATGTACAGTATATGGAACGTTGTTGGTGGTTTTTGGAGGTTTTTTCAGAAGGCTTTATAGGTGGAATAGTGGCATCCCATTAGGTGCGTTCTTAGCGGTCACTTTTTAGCTGCTTAGAACACACAGAAAAGTCCAAAAAAATAAAAATATAAAAAATTAAATTGCAGTTTTATGTTAAGGTTAATTTGTTCTGATCATATATACAATTTTTGTCACGGGTAATCGATAATTAAACAAGACCTGCTGCCTGGATGTCCTCTACGATGTTGCGCGCTACTGAGCCATTATAGAATATATCAGGACCCTCGTCTGCTATCTTCTGGTATGTGTCAGCCAGCTTTGGGAATCTTACTATGTCGTTTTCTTTCAGAATGTTTTTTTGAGAGTCGCAAAACACTTCACTGGAAGATAAGAAGAGAACAAATGTTATGTGTGTAGAAGTTTAGAAAGGGGAAAATTAAGGTGGCGGGACACATTTGAACAAATTAAAAACATTTAACATTTCAGAAAACAAACAGTAAAAACATTTACCATCTCAAAAAACAATGAACCAAAGTCCATTTTAGGAAACATGTTAAAATAGCTCAAAAAAATCATAATCACGCAAAATAGAAGGGGAATGTACTAAATAGCCAAAATGCACTTGATTGACAGAGATGTAGGCCAATAACGATGCATTTCATTCAAATGATTAGCTTATTATTACAGCCCTCTAGACATGGAATAGGCACCTACAGTCACAGTTGTATAATCCGATATATTAGACATTATAAGCGTACAGTATATAGGTCATTTAAGACATAAATTAGACTCGTGCTCGTGTATGTTGACATAAATATGTTCCCTAGGGGATATGAGTTGAGTTTTTGCTTGTTTTTAACATGTTTTTTTCAATTGTGCGGTGATTCAAACTTGCAATAAAAGTCTGTTGTTCCGGCAATCAAGTCTGGTGTGTGAGTCTCATCAAACATTACAGTAATATTAATGACCAGTGTAGAATACTACATATTAGGGATGCTCTGATCAGGGTTTTATGCTGTGGATTTCCATACCAATCATCTATGAGTGGAATCGGCCAATACCGGTCACTTGGATTAACCGTGGGTACGTGGGAAGGGGATGCTCCCCCAAGACTTTATAGCAAGACACCATACTGCACACAAGCATCGCGATATGCTTTAAGCTACAATAGTACTAGCGAGAGGTGATCGACTTTTATGATTGACATTGAAAAGCATTTATCGGCATATGCCAATCACAAACTTTTCCATCGAAATCGTCCAAGATTGATTGGGGGCCGATCGATCAGCGTATCCCTACTAAATATTATTCATAGCGTCTTTGAATGTGTATTTTGAATGCCTTATATATTTATATTTGTTATTTTAGCCAATTTTATGCTTGAAAATGCCCAAAATATTTTTTGAATAGCAGGCCGTATTTAAGCACAAAATAGCATGATTTATGAATTATTTTTAAAAACAGTGATCTAGCAAAGCCACGACATTGAACCACAAAGTGGTGAGGGACTACTGTACTTTAAATATCTAGCAACTTCATTATAAATGAATTAAATTTTACCTTTTTTTTAAATTAAATACGACTTTGCATTTTAAAAAAAGAGTTGAGATTTACAATATAAACTAAACTACAAATCATGAAGAGTATATGAACGTCTTTCTGAGTACACAGCAAAAATGTCAGATGGAATTATTCTGACAGTCAAAAACTTACAGTAAGAATAGCATTGCAAATACTAATTTTTCATTTTTTTTTTCCAATTTGACTTTGGTTTGTCGGCATGCTTTAAAAAACCTGATGTGCTGTTTGTGTGACTAAATTGCACTAAAAGTGTTTACACATTTTTTAAGTTAAAAAGTGACCAAGGCAGAATTGCAGGGCTCCATCCACCAACCCTGTTGGCAATGCTTACTCCTCACCACAGTTTGGCGTTTCCTTGAATGGCATCCTTGTTTTTAAAGATGGCACTAGCCAAGGCTTTCCCAATAGGAAATCCGTCACGAGCCAAGGCAATACTCGGCTTAAACAGCTCTCTCCATGGCAGTCTGCCATGTCTTTTGTGGGCCATCTCATAGCCACGGATCTCCCCGGGGATGGCTATGGACAATCCGCCTGTTGGATTGAAACAGCATTACTTGAAGCTCTTTCTGTCTCGTTTGCCTGTCTGAGACACTCAGCTTAAGGTAAAAAAAAAAAACCTCGATCGTTCAATTTGACCATAAAAAAATATACTGTCCATTTTTTTGCCAAAATATTGTCATGATACCATACTAGTTTTAGGCACCCTCTCTATACTTTTTGGGTGGAGTTTAATCAACTTATACATAATGAAACAATTATTACTTCTGTGCAAAAAAACCCACATTTTTTTTTCAAACAAAGCCTATCTTCTTTTTGTAATAAATAGCCATGTCCTCATACAAAAGAACATATAATGATGGCAATTCGCCATCATTTTTAGAATAACTGTGTCACATTGTGCTTTTTGTCTTAATTATTGGCAGATTACGCACTTTTATGATGTCGCATTATTTACATAGATGATGCAGATATTTCCATCCACATTCTGGTGTGCAAATCTGTCCGATTAGGGTTTCCTGTCTGAAATTGTACCATGGCAAACTGATCTAAACTGTATTACTTTGTGGAAATGTAGCTGTATAAGATCAAAATGTCCCTGTTTGCATAAGACATAAGATAAGAGGTTGACGGGCACGGAAAGTGCGATTGCACCTGCACGAGAAAGCTGTGTGTTGTTGCCAAACATGTCTTCTGTGGCATTCTTGGGGGCTGTCTCCCTTGCGTCAATGGTTTCTACTTTACCTGTCGAGAAGAACATATGAGGGTAAATTTTGCTCTCATGTAATGCATTCAAAATAAAGTAGTCACCTGAGGAAGCATTGTAGATTACAAAGAAGACCCCGCCTCCGATGCCCATGCTGTGAGCATTAAAAAGGCCAACACATAACAAGGCAGCAATAGAAGCATCCACCGCTGAACCATTTTTCTTTAGAATGTCCCTGAAGATGCATGAGAATATAAATAGCATATTAGGCTTCCAATCCTATTCAATCCACTTTTTTTATAGCACATTTTATAAACAACATATTGCAAAGCGCTGCACAAAGTTATAAAACAATAATAACAATAAGTATAAAATTGATGCAGTAAAAAACTAGTAATCAAATAAAAACAGAAGAATAAATAAATAGATAGAAAAAATCTATTTTTTAAAAACCAAAGACTAAAAGTGGGACTTAAAACCTTAACCAATGGGGGCCATTTTAAAATGTGGGGGCAGAGCATATGACAGCTTTTAACGAAACGGCCAGGTCTCCCATCAACAGCTTAACAGACATCGACGTCTTCTTACCTTCCGACTTCTGAGCACTTTCCAGCATCAGCAGCAACAGCAGCCCTTGAGAAGCAGTGCCCTGTGGGAGGCATGCTTTTTTTCCCCATGCTCACAAACATCACTAGGAACAGGCTCACAACAGCCACAAGAAGTACCACCAGACCGGCCATCAGGGGCTTTGCATTCATGTTCCTAGAATAAGAACTCAACATAGAACATAGTCAGACAGGATTAATGGGCAGACAGCCCTATTCATTTGACGTATATTTTAAAAAAAAAGTAACAAGCGGGTCCCTTGGCTGCACTGCTTTCCATAGGGTATGCGTACATTAGATTTGTGCGAGTTCAGTTTCTATGCGATGACATGTCAATCTAATTTGCCCAGGGCCTTCATAATCAGGAGTGGCGGTCCATGTCATTTAAAAACTATTAGCAATGGGGCTGTTTCTTTAACTAATCACATTTTAGATTTGCTTTGCCTACGCTAATGTTTGAATTTTTGAATAAGGAGGAGAAATTGATCTATAGTGAGGGATCTCCATTCATCCCTTCATTCACCCACTGTCATAAAATATACCAAAATGTGATCCCATCCATCCATTTTCTAGGCCGCTTATCCTTATTAGGGTTGCGGGATCGGCTGGTCCCAGCAGACTTCGGGTGGGAGGCGCGGTACACCCTGGACTGGTAACCAGTCAATCGCAGGGCAGACATATAAGCATTCCCACTCACATTCATACCTATAGACAATTTAGAGTCGCCAATTAACCTAACATGCATGTGCAGTGCAATCAACCTCTACCCATATGTGGGCGTATCTGACCCCCGGGGGCATCTGGGTTGGGCTGGACTCGCTGCTGCGGGTGTGGATGGGTGCGCGTCCCGGTGCCGGATTGCTGCCTGGGAGGACCAGGGTTGGGGGAGTGTGCAGGGGGTTGGGCGGGTGTGGGTGTGTGTGCGCGAGTGCAGGTGTGTGTCAGTGTGTTTGTGTGTATGTTGTATGTCGTATGT
>QODF01000102.1:7468483-7727338 GCA_024372805.1 Oostethus manadensis
GCTTGGCTGCCGGGCGGCGTCAGGCCGGGTCTCCCTTGCACCTCTTCGGAGTGGACTCGTGGTTGCCTCTTGGGGTGGCGGGGTCGGGCCTTCCCCTCTGTGGGGAGCCTGCTGGGGGGCCGTGCTCCGGCGTCTTCCTGGTCGGGCCCTTGCTTTTGGAGGGAGTGTGGTTTGGGATGCATGGCGGTGTTCACCACGGGCATCTCCTCGTTGAGGAGATGCGGTTATCCTGTCACTGCAGACTAATGTAGATTTAATGTAGATTTGTGGCACGTGTCATTTGGATGGTCATTGTTCAAGAGGTTCTGTTTCTTTTCTCGTTGTTTTTCTTGTACGTTTATCATTATTAGTAAATATGTATGTATGTATGTGTGTATAAATATATATGCACACTGTATGTGTGTGTATGTATGTATGTACTGCATGGATATGTGTAGGTGCACAGTATGTGTATGTATACGTGTACAAATATGTGCATATATATATGTATATGTGTGTGTGTATGTATATGTATGTATGTGTATATATGTTTGTGTGTGTGTATATGTATATATATGTATATGAATGTGTGTACATGAATATTAGTATTGTCATTATTATTATATTTTTTTTTTTCTTCTTTCCCCTGTATTTTTGCTCATTTTGCTCTGTGACTGTTCTGGTTGTTGCTGAAATCTTGATTATCACGGTTGTTTATAATATGGTTGAAATATGTTTGTGAGGTTCTTCTGCACCCTTTCTTATATCCCTCACCCCACCCCCCACCCCCGTCCCTTTTCAGGTCAGGTCCGGAACTGAAATGTGGCACAACAAAATTCATAATAAACGCAGTCAAATGTCAAGGGAGACTCATTTGGATTATTGGCAAATACATTTTGCTCAGCATTTAAAGGCAGCTTGACTCCCATTCAGCTGTTATGATGCTGGACAAGACAAAAATAAATAAAAATAAAAAGGATCTTTATTGCAAGCTTCTCAACAGCCTGTTCCCTTGTGTTACTTACAAATATTCCCTGTTGACTGCCCCTGCTAGGTAAGAATGATAAGGCCGCTGCTGCTGCGAATGATTGTTTTAATTGCATCTAAATGTGATCACCACAGTCTTGGTCTTGAATCTCTCAGGTTAAGAGGCTGCCTCAGCAAGTTCTAAGCTCATTAATGGCATACAACCTTGCAGATGACAAAAACGCTCCTTTGCCTTGTGTCCCTGGACCACCATCAATAGTTGAGTTGATAATCTGAATGTCATGGTTGGCATAAGCCAGTGTGTGGATCCCAGAATGCAGAGGACCAGGCAAGAGGTTAGAACAAAAGTTTAATGCAAAAAGAGTCCGCCACAGGAGTAAGGATATACACTGCTCGAAAAAAATGAGGAACACTTTTTAATCAGAGTATAGCAGCCTATCAGTCAAACTTCTGGGATATTGATCTGGTCAGTTAAGTAGCAGAGGGGGTTGTTAATCAGTTTCAGCTGCTCTGTTGTTAATGAAATCAACAACAGGTGCATCAGAGGGGCAACAATGAGACAGACCCCAAAACAGGAATGGTTTTTGAGGTTACGGCTACTGACTCCTCATTTCTTTTGGCTGATTTTTTACTGACTGACTTTCTACTGCTGTACTTTTTTATTTGGCTTGGATCCACATCTCTGTTGATAGCATGGTGCGGTACCTGGACGCTACAGAGGTTGCACAAGTAGTCCAACTCCATGATGGCACATCAATACGTACCATTGCAAGAAGGTTTTCTGTGTCTCCCATCACATTCTCAAGATCATGGAGGAGATTCCAGGAGACAGGTAGTTACTCCAGGAGAGCTGGACAGGTCCGTAGAAGGTCCTTAAACTCTCAGCAGGATTGGTATTTGCTCCTTTTTGCAAGAAGGAGCAGGATGAGCACTACCAGAGCCCTACAAAATGACCTCCAGCAGGCCACTGGTTTCTGACCAAACAATCAGAAACAGGCTCCATGAGGGTGGCCTGAAGGCCCGACGTCCTGTAGTGGGCCAAGTGCTCACTGCCCAGCACCGTAGAGCTCGATGGGCCTTTGCCATAGACCACCAGAATTGGCAACTACACCACTGGCGCTCTATGCTCTTCACCGATAAAGGCAAGGTCAACCTGAGCACATGTGGCAGACGTGAAGGTCTGGAGATGGCGAGGAGAACATTATGCTGCCTGCAACATCATTCAGCATGACCGATTTGGTGGTGGGTCAGTGATGGTCTGGGAAGGTATATCCCTGGAAAGACGCACAGACCTCTACAGGTAACAGCACCCTAAATGCTATTAGGTATCGGGATGAAATCCTTTGACCCATTGTCAGAACCTACGCTGGTGCAGTGGGACCTGGGTTCCTCCTAGTCCACGACAATGTCTGACCTGTGGTTGGAGTATGCAGGCAGTTCCTGGAGGATGAAGTATTGATACCATTGACTGGCGCCCACGTTCTTCTGACCTAAACCCAATAGAAACCCTCTGGGAGATTATGTTTAATTCCATCCGGCGCCGCCAGATTGCTCCTCAGTCTGTCCAGGAGCTCAGTGATGCCCTGGTCCAGGTCTGGGAGGAGATCCACCAGGACATTGTCCGTCGTCTCATTAGGAGCATGCCCCGACGTTGTCAGGCATGCGTACAAGCACGTGGGGGACACGCAAACTACTGAGAATCATTTTGAGTTGCTACAATGACATTTTGGCAAAATGGATCGATCTGCTGCATCATTTTTTCACTTTCTTTTTTGGGGTGTCTTTAATTACCCCCCTCTACAGGGTGATCATTTTCATTTCTATCACATGATGTGGCATCATTTTGTTCTTAATACATCACCTACTTATTATCAGGAAAGATATTCAAGATCATTTTCTCGCCCGTTTAGATCTGATGTGTTTTCAAAGTGTTCCCCTAAATTTTTAGAGCAGTGTATATACACAAATCCCAAAATACAAACCAAAGCCACAACACAACGCTGCTGCCGGAAACCAAGCAGGAAAACGGTTCGGAGTAACAATAAAATACTAGAGACTAGAAGGCAACTACACACGTAGGAACACACTAGCAGTTGTTGGCCGAAAGCGAGTGAAGTCCAAGGAACAATCTGGCACTAAATGAATGTCTCTGTGAGGCTTAAGAAGGCTTGATGACTAACATCATCTGTGCATCTGCCTCGGCAGGAGCAGCAGTGCACTGCAACAAACGGCAGACAGGCAGCAGGAGAGAAGCGATACAGATCATGAACCACAGTACCCCACCCCCACATACCACTATATACCTAGCTATTCAAAATGGGGGCGTATGGAAGTTGTGGATGAATGACGGGTTGAGGATACAGGAGTATGACACCCTGGAGCACTCCTCTGGTCTGTACCCCTTCCAGTCAAACAGATACTGAAACCCAATTCCCCTCTTTCTGGAGTCCAAAATTGGCTTCACCGTATAAGCTGAAAGGCCATTGATCTTGTGGTCACAGGCTTGAGATGAGACACGTGGAACACTGCACCTTGAGTGACTGTGACAGCTTGAGCTTCATCGAAGAGGTCAGTCTCACAAGTCTCACAAACCTCTGCGCTTACTTCTTACAAGTTCAAGCCAATGGCAAGTCCCGGGAGGAAAGCCACACCTCCTGACCAGGTTGTGTGCAGGCTATTGCAGGGACCCTTTGGCTGTCCACCAGTTGGCAGGTACGTGCAGCAGTCCGAGAGAGCACAGCCCAGGTTCCCTGCCATACCTAAGGGGTCCACCGGAGGTGAAGGTGGACTGACAGCACGGAAACATCAGTCTCCTGAGAGGGATACATTGGAGATTGGTATCCAAAAGTATCCAGATGAGAGAACTGTGGGTCTACTCCACCCAAGGGAGGTGGGAAGACCATGAGTAACAAAGCGCCACCCCCTCCAGGCCCACTCTGTCTGGCCGTTGGTTTGGGGGTGGTAACCTGAGGACAGGCTGGTCGATGCTCCCAATGCCCTGCAAAAACCTCTCCAAACCAAGAAAGAAAACTGGGGCCCTCTGTCAGAAAACAAGTCAATCGGAATACCATGTAATCAAAAAACATTTCTCACCAGTAGCCAAGCTGCCTCCAGCGACAACGGCAGTTTCTGCAGCACGATGAAGTTTGACAAAGTTTGATGAAGTTAGAGAGTACGGGTGCAATAGTAAATAATTATAAGTCTAAAAAAGACCGTCTTGGCCTTTGGGGTCCACACAAAAGGCACCTTAGAAGATGTATGCCTTGTAAGAGGTTCTGCCTTACTACTAAAATTGCAAATAAACCATCAAAAATCGCAAATTTATCATGTCCTGCAGGACATTGTTTGAGACTCTGGAATACTGCCGGAGCTTTCATGAGTCCAAATGGCATGACTAGATATTTGAAGATATTTGAGTGTTCCAAACAAGATGATACGCATTAAGGAGGTCCAACTTAGAAAGCACTCTAGCTGAGTGTAAGGTACCACAGAGCGAAAACAGTTCCCATGGCAAAAAACGCAATTATTAACCCGAGGCTTTCTCCAAACCATGGAAGGATTATGTAATTTGCGGACCGGTTCTGGAGAAGATGGAGATGGAATTATAAAAAAGAGAATGGTCTCATGGTGATTACCTGAAAGGCAAACAGAGTAATTCTGGGGTGGCTCCTTATCACCATACTCACAAAAGTATGGAGTATATTTATCAACGTTGGAGGGTAGATCCTGCGTCAATACCGACGGGAAAACTTGGCACTTAGCATCTTATGGTCCGGATCACCGCAGCACAGGCAGAGATGGCGTCTGCGACAACGCACTCGCTCAGATGAGGTGAGAAGTCTTCCTCCAAGCTGCATGGGCACCTCCATTAGTACTGCAGAAGAGGTGGCAGGAGTTGAGTCTTCTGAGCTACTGTCCATGTCACTTGCCGTAGAGGTTTTGGCGCCTGGTTAAGTCAATGAGGGCATCCACAGAGGTACTATCATCTCACACAGCCAACTTGGCCTGTGCGTGCACATTAAAAGCCTTGCGAAAAATGCAAGGCGAACGTTGGGCTGCTGAAACTTGTCAATAGAAATGCAACCACGGAGCATCCCTTCTGCTTGATGGCCTGCCTCTCTCCCTCTAACATGATGATCAAAAACCTTCCTCAAAAACACTAATTGAGAAACAACCGCGACCTGGACCCGGATGAGCGGAGGAAAATGGATGGATGGATGGAACTAGCAAAAGGAAAAATACTAAAAAAAAAAGTAAAAACATAAACGCTGATGAAAACCACGTAGGAATCTAAGCAAATACTGTGGCACAAAACCACAACGCTGCTGCTGAAAGCCAAGCAGGGAAAATACAGTAGCAGGAAAATATAACAAAGCAGTAGGAAACTACACACATGGGAAAACACAACACAAGGAGTGATGGGCCAAGAGCGAGTGAACACCAAGGAACAATCTGGCACTGAGTCGCTGAAAGGCGGGGTCTCATCAGACAACACTTCAGCGACAGAGAAAAAATTGAAAAATCAGTAAATAATCACAATGATTGATTTTGACCTAGATATTCAATCATTTGCATGTTTTAAATTGTTGGTCATTAGTTACAACTAGACGACATTTAACACACACCGACATTTAACTTCACTGCAATCTACTGCATTTCATAAAGGATTAGACAATGATAAGATAGTGACCACATTGGCCTGTTAATTGTAAGTTGTATTTTAATATCGCTTGCTGGCGATGGGAATCTACACTACTCAAGTGTGCTGTGACGGTGGAGTTTATACAATATTAACTAATCACTCATGTAACGCAGAACATGATAGTCAAGTCTCTTTGCTGTTAATTATAATGTTCATTAAGTTTGTTATATTGTTGTTTCTATTCTATATATATATATTTGATACTTTTTCCATTTGTATAAATGTTATTACAGTGCTGGTAGTAAGGTGTTTTTATTAGAATTGTTTGTTGTTCTGCAATAAATGTCACAATTTGTAAAAATGTGTGGCTTTTATTGAAACAAAAAGGCAAGTAGGCATATATAACATTGGAGTGATGTAGAAACATATGCACATTATTGTATTGTAGGAAACATTTCTTATAAACAATTATTATTCTATATTTCTATTATATATTCTATACTTGTTTATGATTGAAAATACATCAGATTTTCAGTGTGGTAAAAATGTGTCCCCATTCAAAGTATTCAGCTAATGAGATTATTATTATCATGTTATCATTTTAGTTCGAGCAAGACATCAAATTCTCCCACAGATTCGGCCTTATTCAAAGCATTGAATTTAGGTTTAAAAACAAACAGCATGGGTGTGGTTCACATTTTAGGGCCAGGGGTTACCAAATTGGCCAAAGACGGCCCTACTTGTTGACATACCTGTCACTGTTTTTCACTCTTTTATTTACCCACAACACAGTGCCTCAGGGTGTGCAAATACAGATGAATATTTTTGGAAAATAAGCAAAATAAATGTATTTTCTTTTATTCACAAATTACATACTACTAATGAAATTGGAAAAATACCATGTTGCTGCAGATGTGATAGAGAGAAGTGTGACAACTCTGATAAAACAACTAAAAAACACTAAGGTGATTTGACATTAAAACTAGCACCACTCCCTTATTATTATATGCTAATAACCTGACCTTGAAATGTAAATAGTGTAAATGTAATTACATATAGTTACTAGTTACACACATTTCATTGTAACAGTGTTACATTTCACGCTACAAAAAATGGCTCTGCCATGAGTGGCAGCTCTGTGTATTCGCTTACTTTTCTCCTCTTTTAATTTGTCTATCCTATGGACATGGACATAGAGACATGGAGTTCTCCGTCGATGTGGTTCCCAGTTTACCCAATCAGGTAAAGAAGACGTATCAAGAGCCGGAGCAAAGATCAAAGCAAAGCAGCTAGCAAGGAAGTGGATATTTAAGCCCTCAGTACTTTCTATGCTCTTAGAAAACGTGAATTCACTACCAAACAAGATCCACAAACTGACTACGCTGACAAAAAACGTCAAGACCTTCAGTAAGTGTGGATTATTGTGCATTACTGGAACGTGGTTAACAGCTAGCGTCGCAGATGCTAACGTGGACTTCAGCACTGTCAGAGTGGACAGAGGCACAAGAAATTGTGGAACGTGAAAAGGGGGTGGGCTTGCCCTGTATGTGAACAAATGATGGTGTCATCCTATGCATGTGAACATTAAAATGTCCATCAATCTCTTGGCTAAAGGACTTCAATCATGGGACACTTGACATGTGACACATGTGACAAAACACCAGGTGCCTTCTACCAGTGTGTCGACTGTAACACCAGAGGCAACAGGACTGTAGATGTCACACTCTCCTGTGACACAGGTCAGGTTTTTATTAGTTTTGTCATCCTTATTCGTGTTTTGGGTTTGTGCTGACTCCACCTTTGTTGATCATTCCAGATGCTGACTCCTCCTGAGCTGGGCGGGGCGATTCCACTCCTGCAGCTGACCCTCATTAGTGATTGCCTTTATAGTCACCTCAGTGCAACCAGCCAGTGCTGGATTATTGCCAATGTTCCCTGTCAGTTCACGTGCTCTCGTATGCCTTGTACCACTCACCTTTTTTGTCCAGGTCAGCTGCAGCTTGCCGAGTCCACTCAACCTTTCCCGCTGTTCGACACTCCGGTAGCCCGTCCAGCTCAGGTGGTAGTATCTTCCCGCCTTGTTTGCCGAGCCAGCATTATGTTGCCTCGCGGTGCCTCTTTTTGTTAGCACCGTCACCTTTCCTTCTTGTTTGGTATCCCTTGTGCACTTTTTTTTGTGATTAAATTTACTTGGCTCTCAACTTCTTCCTGTGTCTGCATCTCGGGACCACACCTCGTCAAACAGGCCGTGACAGTAGACCTAATGTATGCAAACATCAACGATGCATACAGTGTTGTGACAGACCTCATCATAGTCACGCTCAAACCTCATTATACAAACTTGTGACCTCCAAAGGACTATATAAGGTTCCCCAGGTTGTCCCGCCTGAACAATGATGGTAGACGTGCGTTTCACTCATGCCACTCTTTATTAGTGATAATGGTTATAATGATATTTTTGAAGATAGTTAAGAAGAGGTTTATGTTTTATTTTCATGGATGCATAAATACTTCTGAGGTGAAATTGTCCACATAGAAAGGACTTGGACTTAAATGGCAAGAGAAAGTCAGTGTTCCTTTGGCTGCCAACTGCAGACTGATGATGTGATAATCGAACTGATAGGACAACAAACTATTTTCAAAAGAGGTTGGTCGAGCCACACCCCATTGAGGAAATAATGCCTATTATGCCGATGCGTTCAAAGTGTCCAGGAACAAGTTTACTTAGACCTTTTAAACACCAGCGAAGGGCAGCAAAGGAGCAGTTCAAAATATAACAGAGGATCCCGACAAATGACATGAAGGAGTTGTGGCCGTGCGTGAAGACCATCACAGGCTGCAGCTCAAAGAGAACTGCCCAAATTGAGGAGCATGTGAAAAAGGGGAACCAGTCAAACCAGTTTTTAACAGGTTTGACCAGCCCATTCAACACACAGCAGCCCCCTCACAAGTCACCAGCACAGAAGGGAACACCTCTCCTCACCCCACTCACAAAACCCACAGTAACAGCAGCTCAAGTCAGTACAAATAAACAAGGAGGCTGAGCCACAGCAAAGCAGCAGGTCTGGATGGAGTATCCCTTTGCCTACTGAAAGCCTGCGTGTGGAAGCTTGGAGACCCTCTACACTCTAACACAGATGGGAGTAGGATGGGTAAAAAGCGAACCACAACGATCTCATCAAATGTGCTTCAATGGACAAATCTCGACATGGATGAGTCCATATCAATACAATAGTGTATATTACTTAGAATAGTATTACCAACTGCCGCACGGTAGATGAATGTTGGCCTCACAGTCAGGAGGTTCAGGGTTTGAATCTCCGTTGGGCATCTCTGTGTGGAGTTTGCATGTTCTCCCCGTGCGTGCGTGGGTTTTTTCCGGTTTGCTCCCACATTCCAAAAAACATGCATGTTAGGTACATTGGCGAATTCCATAAGTATAAATGTGAGTGTGAATGACTGGTGACCAGTCCAGGGTGTACTCCACCTCCCGCCCAAAGTCACCTGGGATAGGCTCCAGCAAACCTGAGACCCTAATGAGGATAAGCGGCATAGAAAATGGATGGATGAGTAGCATTTATATTGAATGTCAGATAAAATATTAGGATGTCATAATTGACACTATTTATTTGCATCTGTATCGTTTCCGGAGTAAAGAAAGTATTGAAGTACTTATGAGCATGCCATCAAGATGGTGCCGATATCATCCCTACACTGCTCACAACCACTAGGGAGCACAGTTGTGTGTTATGAGGTTTGCTATGATATGTTATGATGTAGAAACTATCTTTTAGTGGAACTACCGTCTCATGTAGCTTCAAACCAACGTAATAGAGCTCCCAGTAGCAGCACTATATAAAATATAGTCAAGCTCGGGCAGAATAAATGCACTTATTGTAGTCAGTGCCAATGTATTCATTTCAGTGCATTTCTTCCGCCGACGTCGCGTCAAATCAGCCGTGACGGCTTCTCTTTGTGCTCCCCTTGTGCGTTGAAGTAGCGCCGCACAAAGGAGCAGTTCAGAGACACGCAGCGGCTACACGCGCGCTGATTGGTCAGACACTCCACGCCGCACAAACCTAAACAGCAGAACGTCGCCCTCATTATCGGCGTCGAGGCGGAAGGAAGGTGGGACAAACGCATGACAGATCTACAGGCGAAATGCTTGTCGTGCATATTGAATGCATTGTGTGTGTGTGTGTGTGTGTGTGTCCTGCAGAGGAAGATAGCACGACGCGGTGTTGACGGGACGCCGGTCATGAGGCAGTCCCGGTGGTAATCCTGTTTCGGAACAACACGCCCTCCGCACCCGCACCACATCACGGTATGGGCTCCAGACTTAGCAGACAGAGCAGCTTGGACAATGACAGCTTCTCCAAGAAGCAACGCAGGCTTCTCGATGGCGCGTCGGATGGCGACCGACGGGCCGGTGGAGACTTTCTCTTTGCTCTGATGCTGAAAACAGACAAACTGCCCGGGATGCTGCGGAGGACCAACCACAGCCCCTACATGAGAAGAGTGGCCTGGATAAGGGAGATCCAAAAGCTGCTTCGCGACCGTAGAATGGAGCAGGCAACCGACGTGCTCAAATTGCTGAGGAAGGTGAGCGAAGCACACAAGCGTGATACTGTAGGCCTGCTGTGGTGTTGATGCAGGCCAAAGCAACAGATGGCCACCGGACATGTCCACGTAGAGCAAGGTTGTCCGAACTTTTTCCACATGCTACTAGAAAGGATGCCACTTTGATTTTGTTAACAAACAAACACAGCCTACTCTGTTTTATGTTGTTGATGACAACGCTTATTCGTGTTATTTCTATCAACATTTCAGCTTTTTCTCATTACATTGCACTCCTTTGGCTTAATTGTATTTTTAGAATCTCACAGGCCAGGAAAAACCAACGCTGTGCACCGCAAATGGCCCCCAGGCTGCACTTTGGCAATGCTTGAGGCATTATTGGAGTTGTTATGGCACTGCTATCATGAGATGTGGTATAAATATAAATACAATTATAAATGGCAGTAGTCGGATATTCTCATCTGTAAATTTAAATTCATTTTTCATCTGAAAGTGTGACGACGGTCGGGTAGCTGACCCCCAAGATGCAGAGACAAACAGAAGCAGGAATGAACAAGAATATTTGAATACAAAAGTGTCCTCAAACAGAGGGAAAACCGAAAACAAATTACCTACCACACCAAGGCGTAAAACACAAAACACTGTTAGCAAAAGGCTAGGAAAAATGGGAACTAGAACTAAGAAAATGTAACAATCAAGGAACCACTGCTGGAATAGTCGGGCAGGGAGAAACTACTCACGATCCCCAGGTAAGACAGTGATGAATAACACAGCAAAAATCACACACGCATGTTAGCACAAGGAAGCTCTACATGACGGCTTGGGCCAGGAGCACTGAGGGAATGAGCCATTGCAGCGCCCATGGCAGCGCTGGACTTATATGCCACTGATTGGAACTGGGCACAGCTGGGTCCAATTCCACTGAGGTGAAATGGCTGCCCATTAGTCCCAGCTGGAAGTGCAGCCCGCCAAAATAAGAGTGCGGGACTGGAAGTGTTCCTTCCGGTCCTGCGGACCATGACAATCACAACAAAGCATGCTGCAAAATGCATTATCCATCCATTCCCCAGCTGCAAACTGCTCCGGGTACACATTTCGCGGAAAGTAGATTTAAAGCAGGAATGATTGGACACAAACCTGGCTATTTAAAAAAAAAAATGAATTTGTCCCACTCCTATGTAAAAAAAAAAAGTCCATCCACACAAGTGAAGTAACACCTAAAGACACATTCACCTGCTGTCATGCGCAACCACAGCTGGCGGTGCATTATACTGGTATGCAAGTAGCATGTTCCAATACAGCGGAACTGGGATAAAGGTATGTAGTCAGTTTACTTATGCATTTGTCTGTGCTAATGTGAAATTGTGTGTTGAAATAACTGCCTAAATTAAAAAGATAGAAATTAGGGGGCTGGGGGGCTTGTGTTTTTGTGCAATTACACATCTAACCTTAAAAAATATATTAAAAAAAATATATATACAGAATTAAGGCAAAGCAACTGTAGATCTAACTGAAGAACATTTTAAAGTTGCAGATATCTGAAAGGCCAAATTGACGGTTTTTGTAGCGGCTGTATTTTTCCCACTATTTGATTTGTCTTTACTGTCACTGCTTTCAAAAAGCTCATTAAAATCACACAGCTAATGCTAACCTTTTCCCAGTACTGTATGACACCCTTTCTTAAAATTATGAACCGGTCCATTGGTTGTTTTTTTGGGCTCCCGATTGTCCCAAAATTAGTATTGGGTGCAGGTGTAGGTTTTTATTGTGTTCCCCATTCTTCCAAAATTAGGGTCTTGTCCGTGGTTTGGCGTTTATTGGTTTCTCGATTGCAAAGGTCAAATGCTATAAGCTATTTCATGAAATGCCAATCACGTATTTCTTTGAAAAAATGCTGTTGCTTCATGTTTATTGTTTTGAGTTTGTCCTTTGGTTTGAAATGCATCTAGACCAAAACCAGTTTGGTTTCTCCCCATGATACCATCCAAACTTAAACAACCGCATCCGCTGATCTTTTGACCCCAGCTGCACTCATCCTCTAATAAACCTTGACATCACACTGTGCACACTGTCACTTTAACCTGACGTATTTTTATCGAAAGTAGGCCACTGACAGTGGGTGGACACATATTGTCTAAGTAGCAGACACAGCATGTGACTCAATGCAGTGCTCGGTGTTCACCCCTGTTTAAGTGTGCCATGTGGATTTTCTGAAGATAAGATCAACCATATGAAGAAACGCGTCATGGAGATTATATTATTTTAATGGGAGGTTGGGGTTTCTCATGCAATCATCCCTCCACCATCCCTCTTTTGCCACCTAACGCTCTCATGTTCTGACATGGCCATTAGAGCATGTTTAATGGCCCCTCTTCGAAAACAAGGTCACTGACCAAGAAATATGGACTGTCTTCTGCACTTTTTATTGCTGTCCAGATTGATGTACTGATGTGAAATGGTTGTACATTGTTGTGACTTACATTTAGCAGCTTCTTGCTCAAACTACAATGAAGTATGACAATGCAGTAGGCCGTAGGACACTGTCAAGGCCAACAACCCCAAATGGATATGTAGCATGTTGTACCCAACTCCTGAAAATGCAAAGTTTTTATCAAAAAAGATTGATGCAGTCATTTTAGTGTTGGCTTTATATGGTTTCAGGTATTATACCCACGTAGCTTCAATGCACACACATGGATTCTTGGATTCAGGCAAGCGGGGATGTCAGAGCAACAGGGCAGGAAAATAATGTTATGCTCTTGGGGTTTGGGACACCTCAATAGTACATAGGAATCACAGGCTATTCAGCCGTCAGTTCTAGTCGCCAAATTCTAGTCTGCAGAGGTATTGGACACAGTATAAACACTGCTCAAAAAAATTAGGGGAACACTTTGAAAACACATCAGATCTAAAAGGGGGGGGTAAATGATCTTGAATATCTTTCCTGATAATAAGTAGGTGATGTATTAGTAACAAAACTATGCCACATAATTTGATAGAAATGAAAATGATCACCGTATCGAGAGGCAAAATCAAAGACCCCCAAAAATGAACGTGAAAAAATTATGCAGCAGACAGGTCCATTTTGCCAAAATGTCATTGTAGCAACTCAAAATGATTCTCAGTAGTTTGTGTGGCCCCCACGTGCTTGTACGCATGCCTGACAACGTCGGGACATGCTTCTAATGAGACGATGGATGGTGTCCTGGGGGATTTCCTCCCAGACCTGGACCAGGGCAACACTGAGCTCCTGGACAGTCTGAGGAGCAACCTGGCGTTGCTGGGATGGACCTAAACATAATGTCCCAAAGGTGTTCTTTTGGGTTTAGGTCAGGTGAACGTGGGGCCCAGTCAATGGTACCAATTCTTTCATCTTCCAGGAACTGCCTGCATAATCTAGCCACATGAGGTCGGGCATTGTCGTGGACCAGGAGGAACCCAGGTCCCACTGCACCAGTGTAGGTTCTGACAATGGGTCCAAGGATTTCATCCCGATACCTAATAGCAGTCAGGGTGCCATTATCTAACCTGCAGAGGTCTGTGCGTCCTTCCAGAGATATGCCTTCCCAAACCATCATTGACGCACCACCAAACCGGTCATGCTGAAAGTTGTGGCAGGCAGCATAACGTTCTCCACAGCATCTCCAGACCATTTCACGTCTGTCACATTTGCTCAGGTTGAACCTGCTCTCATTGGTGAAGAGCACAGGGCGCCAGTGGCATAGTTGCCAATTCTGGTGGTCTTTTAAAAAATGCCAATGGAGCTCTACGGGGCTGGGCAGTGAGCACAGGGCCCACTACAGGGCGTCGGGTCCTTAGGCCACCCTTATGGAGCCTGTTTCTGATTGTTTGGTCAGAAACATTCACACCAATGGCCTGCTAGAGGTCATTTTTTGGGCTCTGGCAGTGCTCGTCCTGTTCCTCCTTGCACAAAGGAGCAGATACCGATCCTCCTGAGGGTTTAAGGACCTTCTACGGAACCTGTCCAGCTCTCATGGAGTAACTACCTGTCTCCTGGAATCTCCTCCATGCATTTGAGAATGTGCTGGGAGACACAGCAAACCTTCTTGCAGTGGTACGTATTGATGTGCCATCCTGGAAGAGTTGGACTACTTGTGCAACCTCTGTAGCGTCCAGGTACCTCACCACGCTATCAACAAAGATGTTGATCCAAGCCAAATAAAAAAGTACAGCAGTAGAAAGTCAGTCAGTAAAAAATCAGCCAAAAGAGATGAGGAGTCTGTGGCCTCAACCTGGAAAACCGTGTGTATTTTATGATTTGAGTATACAAGCACTGACCATAAGACTAAATTGCAAATTAATGTAATGTTTTATAATGTCTTTTATGCGAGCTACTTTTACAAAATGACAATGGCCAAGAGCTGTTCATTATTGCAACATTTATTTCCATAGTTTATTTCAACACAAACCAAGTGAATAAGCTTGTTTTGCATTAACATTAACACATTGGTGGTATTCATAACACATTTTTTGTACAAACATTTACAAAAAACATTATGAAATTTGTGTTTCAGCATGAATTTCTTTCTCGTCCAGTGGTTTTTTATCACTATTAGAGCAACTTTGACAAAAAATGAGAGGCGAGCTATTTCTTTTATTTTGAGTGCCCTAGCAGAGAGCACAGTCAGGTCCATAAATATTGGGACAGAAACACAATTCTAATTTTTTTGGCTCTAAACTCCACCACCACAGTGAAAGATTCGCCTAAAGATGGATAGATACTTTATTCATCTCCAAGAGAAACCGCAGACTCTCAGGTTTAATTCGGGGCTATTTGCATCCTAATCGATGAATGGTGTAGGAATTCTAACAGTTTGTATGCATGCCTACCAAGTGTGTTTTGTTGCCCAAATGCGCCTTAATACATCGTTTACTCAGTCACACTGATTGTCTACGCTCAGTTTCAGATTGGATAGAATAGGTTTTGCCTGTGTGGACTGCATTTAGAAATGGAAATAACCAGAAACTAGAGCGCTGTCTGTGGGTAAAAAACAAGCAAAAGGACAAATAAGTAGTCAGAACCGTTGCACCATCATTGGTCATAGAATTTTGAATGTCCCAAAGAAGAAATAAATCACTGGTGTACTTAGCTACAGATGTAAAAAAAATAACCCAAGAAAAATATGTCCAGGTGATGACAGAAACATTGTGAGAGCTTTAAAAAAAAGTCTTAGTGTGAAGGAATCACTATCTACTGTTAAATAAAGTTTATGAACAATTGTCAACACCAGAAGATGCAAACCACTCATTTGCAAGAAGAGTAGGAAGGCCAAAAGGAATTTACCAAGGGGTACAGATATTAGCCCAAAAAATGACGAGACTGGTTTGTCTGATACCTTTACCCCTTGCTGTTGCAGCGCATTGTCTTTATGCTATTTTATGGTCATTTGTCATTAAACACAGGGATAATGTCTGAATTGAACAGTTAAAATATTGAGAGTTGAAGCAAACATGGGAGCTACTAAAAAAATCAGCTGACGAGCTACTGGTTGGAAACCCCCTGGCTCGTAAGTTCATTTGCTTTACCTCCAGATTCCCTTTTGTCTCTTAGCTGAGAGACAATCTTGTGGTAATTACACCGAAGTCTTGATGCCCCAGAAAACAAAACGTCTGAAATGGAGCTAAAGAGATTCATTGGAGACGGTGGCACCATCATCTCACATATTTTCTTGCTTTAAAGACGAAGCATATTTTATGATCTTTAATTTAAACACAGGCTTGAGTGAGATGAGAATGTGAAGATTTAATGAGGGGGTTTGTAGTTAATTGGTGTGTAACATCACAGTATTGCTGCCAGAGGTTGCGCTTACTTTATTTGATTATACACTTTTTGGCTGGCCTATTTGGCGTGTGATCATATAGGCTTTCAGTCATATAGGTCAACTATGGGACTTGTTTGAAATGCCCATATCTTAGCCCACATTAAAGCCGAGATAAAAACGTGAATGCAACAGCATACTTGTTACATGCACTTCTAGTGAATAACAGAACAAATTCATATTTCTGGTGGGCTTCCAAACATAGAAAAACAATGGTGTCCAAAGTGCAGCCCAGGGGCCATTTGATGGCCAATAGTACATAATTAGTAAAAATAGTAAAAATTACATATGTCAAATGATACAAAATCTTACACTAATGCTTGGGATATACAATATTGGCGTTTCTGCCGATCTGCCGATATTGTCCAGCTCTCATGTTCCGATATCAACTGATACCAATATGAGTAACATCATATATCAACATATATCAGTTGTAAAGCCAATGGATACAGCATCAGTGCAAAACAGTCCATGAATTTTTGATTGATGACTTTTAGCCCTGGAAACTGGAAGTATTGCAGTGTTGGTTTTGCCTCACATAACCAATGCTTTCGTCAGGCACAGGGCGAGCGTGCTTGTTACTAGCCAAACATAATTGTTGACATGCTTCAAATGCAGTGTGAGGAGGTCATCATTTGCACGCTGGAGAATACGGGAGCCCATAGTCCATTATAAAGAATTTTTAAAAAATTGGTTTCATTATAGGGAAAAAACAAAACCAATATCTACCAACGTTACATTTTTATGCCAATATTGGGAAATACCTAATAATTAGCAATATTTTGCAGTATTCATTTATCATACCGATATGTGTTGCCAATATGTGTTTTGACAATTGAGACAATCTGGAATTTGAATGCCTTCGTTAGTGTACTAGTATAATAAAACAGTTAATGGTATTCATTAGGACATAATTAAACAATCACACTACAAGGAAAAGTAACCTAAATAAAGTGTTTGTCTCTTATGTTTGTCTCTTAGCTGTTCCAAACACAGCAATGGTGTCCAATGGTGTCCAACGTGCAGCCCAGGGGCCATTTGCAGATCAATAATACTTAATACAATAAAAAGTTGAAATGTTGACTGTATTACATTAATACTTATGGTTTCAGAAGCTCAAAATTGAGATGTTTTGTCTTGAACTAGGTTTCACTTCTTTGCATATTTTGACCTTCATTGCGCCCTATTTGGAAAAAGTATGGATACATACGACATCTGCAACGTGATAAAATACCTAAAGCTAGTACTATTTGCAGATGATTCTACTGCTTTTTGTTGTGGAGGAAGCACTGGAGCTAATAAGAAAAGTTTCAGAGGAAATAATTATACTAAAAAGATGGTTTGACAAAAACAGATTACCCCTGAACCTAAGTACTTGGTGAGGAATGGATAGGAAATTGAAAGAGTGAATGAACATACATTTCTGGGAGTCATAATGACAGAATGAGTTGGAAACCCCACAAAAATACAACATAAAGTAGTAAGAAATACCTCAATCCTGAATAAAACAAAAATTGTCCTGGACCAAAAATGACTCTATACTCTCTATTGTTCTCTGGTGTTACCATAGCTAACTTATTGCGTGGCGATATGGGGAAATAACTACAAAAGTATATTTCATTTACTAAATGTACTGCAAATAAAGGTCAGTCAGGATAATTCATAAGGCAGCGTATACAACATACAAATCCGCAAATTACTAAATCACAATTATTAAAATATGGTAAATCTGGTACATTTTCAAACAGCTAAAGTTATGCACAACGCAAACAACAACCAGTTACCAAAGAATGTCATACAATTTTTCTCAAGAGAAGATAAATATGATCTTAGGAATAAAATTGAACTTAAAACTAATATATGCAAGAACAACACTTAACACCCTTAGTACTTTGGTATGTGGAATCAAACTATGGAACCGATTGAGTAAGGAACTCGCTCTACAAGGAGTGATTTCAAGAAACAGTACAATCAGTTGATGTTTACAAAATACAAGGAAAAAGAGTCCTGAACTTATTGCGTACATCCAATGCTATGTCTAATCACTACTACACCTAATAACGCTTCATTCCTTGGAGAGTAAATCGTCTGTACTCACCCATGACCCAACTATGTTCTGTCCTGTCAGGTTTATTGTCAGTGCTAAGTCTACTCACAATCAACCTCACGGGGAGTACATGCCAACTCCATACAGAGATGCCGATGTCGCTATAGTGGTGTACAGTCTGTAACTAGAGATACCTGTTTTGACATCTATTGTAGACGAATGTTAAATTAATGACATGGTAAAAGCTGCTCTCATTGAGCTACACAGTGCCATCTTTAAGCATCTCTTCACTGATAATTTCCAGTAAAGTAAAATTGTTATCACATTGGTCACACGGTATTTACTGTATTTACCTGGCAGTGTCACTTGACACCAACCAAAACACCTACAGTATGTCATTTCTTGTAAACCCACTTTGCTGCAAATTGTTTCATGTTAGGCTCGCATCTTGTTCAAACATGTTTTTCCCAAGATGGTAGTATGTCACCCATCCTAGCTTCTGTCTGTTCTACAGTTGTCCTCGTTAACAGGGAAGTCAGTAATGTGGAGCTGCCAGCATTCTGCTCTGTCTGTTGCAATCAATGCCTCTTGTGTTGCGGGAAAATAAGCAAACGTGTGTGTGGGTCTGCATCAGAGTGCAGGCTTGTATCTGTTTCTCCAAAGCTTGCTTCTCATTAAAGTTGCATGGATTGCACAAGCACATCTTGGTCTGCCTCATTAGAACCACAGGGGTGGACTTGTTGACGAAGGCAGATTGTACACTGTTTAGCTTACTGGTCTATTGCCTCTTACACTCTTCCCTGCTTCCATTTTTGTTTACAATTAGTTTGAGGCAGTTTTCATACACAACAGCCCCAATACTACAAGTTGTGGAAAGATGTACTCAAATCAGATGCTTACAAGATGTTGGCCATGTTTGTATTACTTGTAATATGTTTTGAGAAATAACCTTCTCATAGCCAAATATAATTATCTTTCAAATGTAGGTCAATCATAGTTGAACATACATCTTTAGATAAAATTGTACATAGGCACATAGTTTATTTTGGTGTTTATTCATATTTATGTAGGTGCAATAGATCCCCGCTATTTTTGGGGTTAAGATTCATATTCATATATTGAAATAAATGCCACAACACTAATATGCATGCAAAACATGCATGCAAAAATACCTGCATTTATAAGTCCCAAAGCATGTTGTATCAGTTGCATATCACTTCATTCTTGTAAATTTTAGTGTGAAAGCATTTATTTGAATACTTTCACATCGTCCATATGGAGCGTTACATTGTGTGTTCCACATGTGTTATTTTTATCACACTGTGTGTGAGGTAGGCATCTGGGTACATATATAATAAATTCACAAATATGCAAGGACTCGACTATTCAGTAACTCCTTGCCACATCGCCCTTCCAATTTGTTAGTTTTTCAAAAATATATAAAAAAATTATGCAACTTTAATTTGTCCACAAGTATGAATGTAAGTGTGATTTATTGTCTATATGTTCCCCGCGATTGACTGGCGACCAGTTTATGGTGTACCCCGCCTCTCGCCCAAAGTCAGCTGGGATAGGTTGCAGCATACACTCACAACTCTAGTAAGAAGCAGCGCCATAGAAGATGGATGGATGCTGTTGAATACGGCCTATTAGTATAAACAATGCACATTTAAGCAGATTTTACACAGTATTTGTGTGTAATTTCAGCTTTTTCTATTATAAAAATCTCAAAATTATCTAAAATACAAATAGAAGGCTTTCAGACAAGGCATTCGTAGATGTTGTACAAGTCTACACTGTGCTGTGAATAATGTTACTGTCATATTTGGTGAGACACTGTAGCACCAGACTTGATCACAAAAACCAGAATTTTTTTTATTGTAGGTGTGAATTGCCTCATAACAAGCAGACAGTAGGCCCAAACATGCACTACTGTTGCAGCCGCAATGCACACCAAGCTAAAACTCTACTCTGAACCCCTGATGTCACTTATTGTCCACCCCCTCCAGCACCCACACTCAGGGCCCCTAGCACCGGAGCAAATTTATAGCAATGAGAATGAGTTTTATTTGTGTCTTTAAGGGGTGTTATTTAATGTCCAAAGGGCTCTAATAATGTTCAAAACATATTTAGAAAATCATTGACATATCTTGTATGCTGCAACTGCAAAAATATTCAATTTATTAAAAAAATGAATCCTACCGTGGAGAGATTTACTTACCACAGTCGTGTTTGAAACCAATTAACCGCAATAAACTAGGGATTATTATAATATGAATTCTAGCTACATGCAATACCGAATTGCTGGATGTTTTGCTGTTTCGCAGACTTTTTGAAACAGTATGTGTAACTGGTTATTCATTGTGTCTCTTTATGTTTAGGATCTAGGACTGGAAGGTACCTCACTCAATGACATCTTGTACAAGAATGCTGCCTTCCTCAATCTGGTGGATCCCATTTCACATGAGCTGCTGTTGAGTTTGGCTCGAGAGATGCAGAATCCTAAAAAGGTTAGCTTTTTCCTGCCTGTAACGCAACACACAATGTTCAAAACCTAGTTCTATTTCTCATAAATGGTTTCCTATGGCTTCTGCTTTGACACATTAAGACTGTATTGCACATCATCATAAGTAATCTGTGTAGATCTTACCGTGACAAATTTCGTGACAAATGCGCTTCCATCATCAGGTTAAATATGCTATATAATTATTCATCCATCCATTTTCTATGCAGCTTATCCTCATTAGAGTCGCGGGTATGCTGGAGCCTATCCCAGCTGACTTCGGGCGAGAGTCATATGAATAGAAAAAATCAAGGACAATCACTGTACTTCAGTCCTTTGAAGACCTCCGTGCACAAGGTACAGATAGCCCTAGATGCTAATTGCCAATCATACGCCAGTATGAAGCCTTCTTGTTTACTGACCTCTAAGAGGAGCAAGAAAATAGGTACTTGATGCAGAAATGTGACTTCAACAAAAACACAAGAACCACCGGCATTTAATTTTTAGTGCATGACAAGCACTAATACACCTTTATCCAGCAGTCACTTGGTTATGTCATAGTACTCAAATTGATCGCGTGACATTTTGCCTCTCATCCAAGCGGGCTTCAGTAGTTCATGCTCAAAAGACGAAATAGGATGTCTTAGTTAGACTGACAAGAGATGTCCTATCTCGTCACATAGCCTTCCCTGTAATGAAATGAGACCTCATTTGGGTGGAATTACCCTCATTAGTATTCTGTATGTCCGAATTCATCATAAAATTAACACAACAAACCAGATGGATTATTTCACAAAAAGGGCAGGCATTCATGTTCTAGGAGCCGCATTCAGTAAGAGCACTATTATATATAGGGCTGTCAATCGATTAAAATATTAGATTGCAATTAATGGCATTTTGTTTATAGTTAACTCATAATTAATCGCAGATGGAAAACAGTTTTTATAATAAGTAGGGATGTAAATATCTTTGCGGTAAACGATTCAATTAGCAACTGCAAAAATAATTACATAAAATTTTATGTAAAAAGGATAACAATTTTGTAAATATGGGCCATTAATTTATTCAAAACTTAGTGTATATCGTTAGAAATCCCCCAGTTTTTGAATGTTTAATGCAAGGAACGATTTGTCCCACTTTGTCCACAATCCTTGAACGCACCTTCTCACATACTCACATGCAGCACAGATAGAGACATTCCTTCTTCTTTCACCTCATACTTGCTTCCAAATACTGATACTATGTTGCAATGCATAAAGATGAAAATTTGATTACTTTATCTTGTGCTAATGTGCAGATACGTTTAGAGTTGTTGATCCAAGCCAAATAAAACACTTCAGCAGTAGAAAGTCAGTCAGTAAAAAATCACCCAAAAGAGAGGAGGAGTCAGTGGCCTCAACCTGGAAAACCATTCCTGTTTTGGGGTCTGTCTCATTGTTGCCCCTCTGATGCACCTGTTGTTGATTTCATTAACAACAAAGCAGCTGAAACAACCCCCTCTGCTACTTAAATGAGCAGATCAATATCCCAGAAGTTCGACTGATAGGTTCCTATTTTCTGATTAAAAAGTGTTATTCTTTTTTTATTTTGCAGTGAATACGCATAGACCTGATCAAAATCTTGAAAAAGATGAAAAAGCAGTTGAAAAATTGCTATAATCTACCTTTTGCACATTTGGATCCTAATGAGGTTTTACGTAGAGGTATACGGTACAAGGGTTTACGTACAATATGCAAAAGAAAGAAGGGGAGTATGACAAAAAGCATTTTGAAAAGGTAATTTATTGAAAAAAACTATTGAAAACAACAATTAAACTGAAATAAACTGAAATAAGCCGCACAGTGGATGAATGGGTAGCATGTTGGCCTCACAGTCAGGAGGTTCTGACTGTGTTTGAATCTGGGTTTGAATCTCTGTTGGGCATCTCTGTGTGGACTTTGCATGTTCTCCCCGTGCGTGCGTGGGTTTTCTCCAGGTACAGGTAATTGGCAAATCTAAATTGTCCATTAGAGTGTGAATGTGAGTGGGACTGGTTGTATGTCTTTGTTTGTCTATATGTGCCCTGCTATTGACTGGCGACCAGTCCAGGGTGCGCCCCGCCTGCCGCCCAAAGTCAGCTGGGTTAGGGTCCAGCATACCCGCGACCCTAATGAGGATAAGCGGTATAGAATATGAATGAATAAACTGAAATAAACTTGATGACCCTGAAACACCTGAAGCTCCAGTGTTCCACTGAATGAAAAAGCACCCCAGATCACAATGGACACCCCTGCACTGTGCCGGGTAGAAAACATCCCAGATGGGATCTCCTTGTCATGTCAGTAACATTGGAAGCCACCAGGACCGTTAAGGTTACATTTTTTCTCATCAGAGAATAAAACATTTTTCCACACCTTTCAATGTCCCATCTTTGATGCTCCCTGGCAAAGTGTAAACGGCGGTTGGTTACCTGCAGATGTTGCGGCGGGCATCCCTCATGACTGAGGGCCCTCGTCTGTGTGGTAACAGCTGGGTTTTTCAACAGGACAATGCTGCAGTTCACAATGCTCGCTTGACGAAGGACTTCTTCAGGTTGAATAACATCACTCTTTTGGACCCCTGATTTAAATCCCACAGAGAACATTTGGGGATGGTTGGCAAGGGAAGTTTATAAAAATGGCCATGAGTTCCAGACAGTTGATGCCCTTCATAAACCCATTTTCAGCACTTCCAGCTTCCTCGAAACACTCACATCAAGCATTCCCGGACGAATTTTTGAAGTGACTAACAAGAATGGTGGAGTACTCATTACTGAGTCCTAATTAGAACATTTTTTTCTGGTTTGGAGAATTTTTTTGTCTTTTTTTTGAGCAACAGTCTTAACTTTTGATCAGCTGATAAAAAGCCTATTTCAGTTTAATTGTTGTTTTCAATAAATTGCTTTTTCAAAGTGCTTTTTGTCATACTCTCCCTTCTTGCTTTTGCATATTGTAGCTTTACTTAAAACCTCATTAAGATTCAAATGTGCAAAAGGTCAATTATAGCAATTTTTCAACTGGTCTTAAGATTTTGATTGGGGAGTGTGTATATAATATATAAATAATATATAATATAACACACACACACTTATACTCGGGTCTTGTTGCAAGAGCCATCTGCCAGTGCTTTGAAGCTAAAATTACCATTCAAAGTACCTTTCTCTTTGTCCATTTCTGCTCAATGTTTGTTCCCGCCGGTGGCTGATCCACCGCTGTGTTTCCTCAAACTACAGTGTGGGCTGAGGGTCAAACAGGGCCTGCACATGTTTATCGCACATTTTAAAAAAATAGTGCCAATAATGCTACTTTTAAATGTGGATTTAAACTTTTATGGAACAAAAACGAGTGTGTGCTAGAGTGAACCAATCTATGTTCAAGTCCTTGCTATGACCAGTCATGTCAAATGCCATAGCAATGTTGAAAAATAGAGAATTAAGGGGATTTCTGTAGACTGTAGTTTGTTTCTGCCGAAGTGTCTATTAGGATGCCCCTGAATGCGAGAGCTAAAATGAAACATTGCAAAGTTTGTCATATACTGTTCTATACTGTTTACTTGAGGGGCAGTGCTTGCAAAATTAAGACGTTTGCCTCTTCTCCATCTTGAACCTGTGCTGCACAGCTTGTGGCAAATTATTTGCGCTGGGCCACTGCACAGAAAAGACGCAGGAAATTATTTCCACCTCAGGCTCCTGCTATGAATAGATGTTAAATTTAATCTAGTAGCGCTCAGTAGCTTTTGGGTCCAGGCAAGCAATGCGGAGTAAAATGGTACCACATAAATCTTGCATGTTGGAATATAAGAATTTAAGAGTCAGATTTAAGAGAGATTTCAAAATAGTCTCACCAGATCTCACCAAAATAGTAACAAAATACCTTTTACAGCGAATAATTACTGTTTTACAAATTGAAGACAATGCAAAATCATTAGAAATGACAAATGGATGAGACTTATCATTGAGGCAGACTTCCTGTACATCCTGGCGAGATCGGATTCAATAGTGTTTCCCACCTTCTTAAACAAAGTGCTGGCACTCACCGCTTCGTTTGGCCACACAGTCTGTTACTTAGCAGTCACACTCAATGAAAAATGCACAGTGAGTCAGCAACGCAGGTGCTTTGTTTGGGCACTCGATTTTGCAGAACAATATACTGTACAGGGCACCCTGCGATTGACTGGTGACCAGTCCAGGGTGTACCCCTCCTCCCGGCCAAAGTCAGCTCGGATAGGCTCCAGTATAGCCGCGACCTTTACACCAGTTTCCTCCCAGCATACCCCCAAATCCTAATAAGGATAGGCGGCAAAGAGGATGGATGGATCCATTGCATTGTATTCTCAGAGCAATGAATTGATCGTAACAGGACTGGTTAGGTTGTCTTAGAAGGCATTTTGCCTCTCATATGAGCAGACCTGATCAGTTCATGGCGTCGATGGGACAGGAGCCAACCAAGAATGGTTTCACTCTTTTGGGGTGCAAAACACATTTTCCTTTAGGATTAGAGGCTAAATAATTTACTTCGCTAGGAAGGGATGAAAGGACAGCATCGAATGTGTGAGATAGGTGGTGTCACAGACGTCTCCCTCTGTTCAGACATGTTTTTCAACCTTGACCTAGATAGCCTCCCTCACTCCTTTTTCAAACCATCTTGTCCTCTTTGTTCAGAATATCTATATTTTTGTTCCCTAAATAGTACTATTGCTCTTTTAGATGCAGGTGAACAGCAGAGTATTGACATTTTAGGCAGTTCCTCAATATATTTATTAACTCTTAAGTGCATTCCCCTCACTGCACTTGATTGCATGCATCCGATTGTTTTTCTGGGTATGGGTATAGTTGGGAATTGTGTTTTGCTGCCATAACTGTAAAGTAGATTTAGCTGATTTGGTGCCAGATTAGCCAAGTGACGATGAAAAGATAAAATGAAGTAAACAGGCAACAACATTGTCTTCCACAGGATGCAGACACCATAAAGTCATCAGATAAAATTTGCAGACAGCTGATCTACCACCTGACTCCACATTCAAAGTGGCTGAGGCAGAGCATGTCCAGACGAAAATCCCAGGCATGGTAAGCCCTTCTGTCCAGACATTCACTAATAATAACATAAATCTGCAGCTCCGTGCAGCCCATCGGGGAACGGCTCCATGTAGAGTTGTAGTGATTTCCATCTCTGTAGCTGACATTGAATTAGGACATAGCTGGCCGGGGGCCGACCTGATGGGAACGCCATGGTAACCACAGCTGTCAATCATCCTTGATTTTAAGTGCGTATGTACTTGGAATGCTTGTCCATTGCCGCCAGCCTCTCTTGCGTTCCATCTCACCATCTCTTCAAAAGTGGCATAATGACATTTTACATCATGTACTTCCAAGAATGAAACCCATTCAGTGTCCAAATATACAAAATTTGATTTGTCAGTGCATCACTTTTGTGTTACCCACATATCTCTTTCAAGAAATAAACTTTGAATTAATTTTGTTTTATGCGACAATTTGATAGGGATGGCCCGATCCACATTTTTTGGCTTTTGATCCAACTACATTTTTTAAGTTCTGGTATTTTTTTAATTTCTCTTGGGGATCCTAAATTTATTTTGGAGATGAATAAAGTATCTATCTATATAGTCTTGCCAATGTGATAAGAGCCAATATCGATCCTTTTTTTTTTACGCTAAACTTTGTTGCAAACATGAATTTTTGCAACTGTATATGGTTATTAAAATAGCACCGCAACCAACGTATTGCTGAATATACTTTTTTTATTACACAGCATGGCCAACAACATTGTTTGGCTTGTATAACAAACCTATGTGAGTCAGGTCCTTAATGAAATTAAGTATATCCAATTAAAGATTAATTGGAGTCAAGTGTGTAGAATAATACAACTAGGAAGTGTCGTTGCATTGTGCATCTTGGGATGACATGGTTATAGATCAAACTGTGGTGTGATTCGAAATATCTGACTTTTTTCACAAAATCAGTGCAATAGTAATTTTTTGAAAGTCCTTATAAGCAACCAGAGTTTAGAGCAGCACTTCTCGTGCGAGCTCCTGACAACCATGACAGAGGAGTACGGGCACAGTGAGGGGAATCTACCACTATAGCTACATAGCCGAATATCCAGCTTCCAACGTGAGTAACTTCACCACGATACACCGCAAACATGTCTGCATGGTGGTGGCGCGTTTTGTCCTTCTTCCGGGTGGCAGGAGTCGAGTGCCAACCAGCTTTGAGATACATTTACCGCACCTACAATGTCGGAGTGTGGCCCAGAGTTATGGCACCGGATCAGCCCAATCTTGTGTGCCAAGCTTATCCGGTCTTCAAAAGTGGATCGGCAGCTGATCCCAATCCTGAAGATAGGATCGAGACATCCCTTCAACTTGATACTGTAGCCAGACCATATAGTTCACCGATGAGCAACACAGTGGTACTGGTAGGTGTTTGATTCAACTCGGCAACAACGGCAAAGTTTCATAAACTCATGGTCTATTTTTTTCCATTATAGATCAGTACTAGCACTACTTGTGTGTTCCAATTAGACTTCATTAGAAACTGTGTGGAAGTGACTGTTAATTATTGAAGCAATTGTGGCGAATTGGACTACATTACTTAGCTGTAACCAGCAGAGGTGCTGGTCTTTAGTCTGTTTATAGTTTTATTATGAATTATTTTTTATTGTTTATATAACACAGTTGTTTTTAATGCTCTAAATCACAGGTGTCAAACTCAAGGCCTGTGGGCCAGATTTGGCTCGTCACATAATTTAACGTGGCCCGTGAAAGCCTGGTAAAAATGTGGTTCAATAAATAAACCTCATCTTTCTTTCTAAATGTATTTGTTTTTTTCAGTTTTGACAAAAAATTTACTGCACATCTTCTATTCTCATATTCCAAGCATAAATTATAAATACTTGGATATGTGATTGTCATTTTGACAAGCTATCATATTGTTAAAACTATCTATACATAACAACAGATCCATCAAAAAAAGATCAAATGCATAGGAATGTGTATAATATGTGGCAATTACACATTCATATTAATTTACAGTAAATTCGATGTTATTATATAAGAATATAAGATCGACACCCCTGCTCTAGATTCCCTAGTGTGCATAGGATCATAGCAGGCAAAGGTTTGGAAAGAATCATCCATCATTTCCAACAGTGGCATTCAAGCTAAGGGGTATGGAGTAGTGAAATAGGACTGTGGGGGTGGATTTCTGCACCGTGAAGGACAACTCATGGGTGTGCGAATGAGTCCAATCTGCTGAGAGCTCAACATACAGAAGAAGTAAAGTAAAGAAGTATATAAAGTATAATAAAGTATTGGTAATATCAGCTCCCATTTAAGCAAATTCGCTTTGACTGATTTTCCATCTCATGTGCATAAGAATCAAAACATGTCAAATAAAAGAAACAAAATACGTACAGGCATATGAATAAATGTCCTCCGACAATTATGGGAAGTACTGTATAATCTATCAAATGTGTACTTCAAAAGATGTAAAAGACAAATAAGCCTCAACACAGATTAAATTAGTGCCAACAACGGAACACACATTGATACAAGACTTACTATTTGCCTAGTAGATAATTTCATTATGCAATGTCAATTGAATTGAACACGTGCTTATGTAACATAATAAATGACTTCAATCATCGTTTAGTTGCTCAAATCCATTATCGCTAATTGTGTGATGGTGTTGATTTCATTACTAATCTCAGTCAGTGCAGTGGTTGTGTAATATGTTTCAGGTCTTGTTTTGATCATTGTGAATGAACTGTGCTGTGGTGTTGCTATGTGTAGATGCCAAAAATGTGTGCGTCAAGATTATCTTTCTGTCATGGTTGTCTATCTGCAGCTTAATCTGGCAGAGGGATCAAATGGCTTCCTGAAAGGATGACATCCATTTTTCATGCTCGCTGAGCTCAAAAGAATGACAGTCTGGGAAAATGCGGCACCCACATGATCAAACCCAGTTCACACCTGCAGGGGTGCCTGTGCCAGGCAAAAATCATTATAGGACTTTTGTGCCGGTGGTAAAGATGAAAGTTTAGTCGGCTTTGTTGGTCATACAGTCAATAACAGGACATTGAAGGCTCACGAGGACTTGACACATCAGCTTTTCACCTGCTTTAATAACCCATGGCACATTTGCAAGAGCCCTCCATTATGGCCAAGGCTATCTTTCACAATAAAAAATCAGGTGTAACAGGTACTACAGCTGTGGACACTGGCGTCAACAACACAAGCAACACCCAAAATCCTCAGGTCCAGGCATTCAGAGTCCCTTGATCATTTGCTAATTTATTACAGTCGTCCCTCACAGCATAGGGTTTTGTCCTGGCCTTGATGAGATCCATATTTTGTAACTTAGCCATGTTATTTTTTGGACAAATGAAAATCAACAAATGTTTAGAAATACAAATTAACTTTTGTGTGTCTTGGTGTTTTATTGTCAGCTGCCTGAATGCTATTGTAGCAGCACAGGCTGCCCATTGAGTGTTACGGCCGTTCATATTAGTCTCCAGAAGTGTCAGATAAGACCAGGAAAAGTGTTAGATTTGTCACAGGTTGCTTTTTTGAACATTTGAATCTAGAGGGTATAATTACTCACCAAATACAGGGTGGGCCAAAAGTAGGGTTACAGTTAACACTTAGCGTTTTCATTTTTTAGATATTTAGACATTTATTTACAAACATTATATTTACATTTTACATGTTTAATAAATGCCCTCCTGCTACGTCTTAGTCTCTGGCAGCCCGGACCGAGTATGTATGAGGTGTTTTAAGAATAGGAATTGCAATGCCATCTACTGTACAATGTTGGATTGACAGTCTACAGTCACAGACAGTCCCATTATAATGTGTTTATGAATTTTGTGGGGAACACGCAGGATGGTCGACAAGATTGACGTTATTCTTCTGGAAGAAATCCTTTGGCTTGTCTTGTTGAAATATCCAGTAATTACCACACAGACGAGAGGACCTTCAGTCTTTTCCACATAGCTGGCTGTCATTTGACGCCCCCAATCAACCAGAAGCTACATTGTTTCATTGAAAGAAAAAGCAACCGCGGGGAAAACATCTCTGGTGGGGTCTCCTTGTCATGCCAGTAATGTTGGAAGCCATCAGCCATCAGTAACATCAATGTTAAATTTTTTTCTCAGACAATAAACCTTGTCTTTTTCAATATCAACATTTATCCACGTTTGGTGCTCTGCAAATTCCAAAATGGCATTTTGTGGCATTGAAGGATCCATTCTCTAGCAAATGACTTATGATGGTTATTGGACTGCACTCATAAGCAGTAACAACCTACATTTAGGCCGAGGATCATCCCGCGTCTTGATGGACAGCCAATCAGATCCTCCAGCTCAGGACTGGTGATGTTTTTGGGTCTAGCATTTTGACTTTTTCGTTTCTTAATACTCAGGATCTTTTTAAGAATGTTCAACCTCAGCAGCAATGGAGTGCTGCCAGAGGCCTGGCTTATGCAGCTCAACAATCCAATCAACAAAACCATCAAAAGAGAGAAAGCTTTTTGCCTTTGTCTTCAAGAGATCATGAGAATGTGAACGAAGACAGAAAAATGGCATTGAATCCACATTTTCGTAAATACTTTGGCTTTTAAAGGCTGTGGTCCTAAACTTTTTTATCAGATGATGAAAAGCATATTTTTTGTTAAATGGTTGTTTGAAGTAAATTGTTTACTGAAAAAAAAATCTTAGATTTATTTTTTTTGCATTATGAAGTTCTACTTAGAGCGTCCTTAAGATCCAACAGTACAAAATGTAAATTCTTACCATTTTTAACTGGTCATAAAATTTTCATCAGGAGTGTTTTTGGCCATATTGTATATGCGGCACTAATATGGTACAACTCTCTATGTTCTTGGCTGGCCCAGATGGCCCTAGCCCATTTTACTTGACCCATTCACCCCCTCTGTTATACAAGTCAGAAAGCACAACATGAAGCCAGGGTCATGTTTCCAAATCAGTGGCCCAACAAAACCTCATTGTTAAATAGTTATTTACCTAATCTCACTGTGCTTGTTCTTTTGCTCATACAGTCTCAAGACAACACTACAGAAAAAGCTGTCCAATGACACTGTGGACCTGTCAGGCATTCCTCTGTCTACCCGGGATGTCCGTCAAGTGGCCTTCTACCTCCAGAACAACAGAGACAGCGTGGTGGCAGTGGACATCAGCTTTACAGAGCTCCAAGATGAAAATCTGAGGTTTCTTCTTCCTCTTCTTGCTTCACTGCCCAAACTAAATAACCTTGCCCTTAATGGCAACCGCCTCACCCTGGCTGTACTCAAGGACCTGACTGAGATGCTGAAAGACCCCAAGAACTTCTCCAGCTTGTCATGGATAGACCTGGGCAACAATGTTGATATTTTTACCATGCCCCAGCCACTGTTAGTGGCCTTACGACGGCGCTGTAGCCTGAAGAGCAGTCTACCCACCATTTATGAGTACACGGAGGGCCAGCCCTACTGCTACCACCTGGAGACGTCTATTGAGGAGCCGAGCCACTATGAGGAAGAGGAAGAAAATAATGTCGAGGATGGTGTGGACAACATGGAGAACAAATTTGACCTGGAGCCGTGGAGCCTAGGTGAGAAGCAGCTCTCCAAAAAATTCACCCCTCACTACTGTGAGAGGTGATGGAGTGTGCTGTCACACAACGGGCCCCTAAATACCTTAGCTCGACCACCCACACACTTACCAGCCCAGTCACCCTTTCAGTCATAAGGGAGACCACATTGTGAAACTCTAAACCAGACACCAAGCAATTCTAAGACATCACAGAATGAACCCGCACCAGATGACGGAGGACAGTCATGGTGGTGGACTTACTGTATTGGTTGAAGGTGCTCTTGGCAACAAGGTGCGGTTTCATTGGAGGACTGGATTCATTAGAGAAGGGTCTCTCTCTCGCTTTGTTGCTCCCTTTCACTCTTATCTCTGCCCAATTGTAGCAGCTAATGAGCCAATACCAATTTCGATCAGTTGTTTGGCTGGAGGAGCAGCATGCCGGTAGCAGTTCAAGTGGTTTGGAAGCAGCGGGTCCCTCTGGGTTCTCGTCCAGGACTGAGACAATCTCCAGCAGGCAGAGCCTCACTCCACATTGTGTTCTCTGTTAAGCTCTCAACAAAAGCTATGACACAAGTTCAACAGACTATACAGCCGACGGCCCATCACGTGACCCTGGCAAAACTGCTAGGTCAAGACTTTTTCGCCCCCTTTCCTAATGTCTACTTGTGAATACCCATGCTGCCCTTGTGTATGTGTAAAAGACAAGGCTAAACGTGTGTTACCATTTACTGTTTTTGTGTCATTTTGGTAAGCAAAGCAATCTTAGAAGACTACCAGTAGGTTTCAGCAACTGGTAGCTGTGATTAATGGTTTTCGTACTTGCTTAAATGCTGGTGTTCACCTCTGTGATATAGGCATTGCTGGTGTTTAGGTAGTTCAGTACACCCAACCTCTGATATGGGTCTTTGACTCCAAACAATGCACAAACTGTCATTGGAACTGCTGTTGTCTGTCTTGTCTGTCATTCAAATTATTTGTTGTGTACCTTCAGTAGCAGTTTGTTTTTAGAATACCATGATTGTTACCTCAAGATTGGACAGACTTTAAATGGTCATGTCTTTTGCTGTAGCACATAATAGTCAGGCTTAATCACTGCAATGCACTTCTAAGCACTTTTCTGTTTGTATTTCTCCGTAATAGCATATACAATGGATCCCCACATTCTCCATTAAGTACTCATATCCTCGCAAATGAGCTGAACTTTTTTAACTGACAATAGGGTTGTCTTTTTTGCAGAAAACATCTCATTCAAGATAAGTTTGTAATTTATGAGTAAAGAATAATACAGATAAAATGTGCAGCATACATACCACTGAACAACTTTATGGTTGACATGTGGAGATATAATTCACAATGAGACGGAAATCGAGGATAGGTGGCAAAAAGTTTACACTCCACTCGACAAGCAACAGCTCTTCAGCAACGCCTATGTGGCTACAACAACTCCCTGACTCAGAAAAGGAACTCACCGTTACCACAGACTGATATTTTTTGTCAAGCGCTGAGATTTTGCACTTTAGTTGTGTGCTGAGACACAAACTTTTATTTGGATAATTTTATTTTCAAAGCAAGCACTCTTTCTCTGAAAAATACACAACCGAACAATTTTGGAAGTACGGGAGGTTGAGCAGAGCAAAAGTACTTCCAGGAAGTGGATGAAGTGTTATGACCGCATATGATGGTAAGGAGGGGGAAGCTGTTCAGACTACATAACAATAGAGCATCTATTCCGCATTTAAAATTTGCATTAGTCTCAGTCAATGGAACGGACTGCTTGGATCGGAGTGCCAATATTGGAGAGGTTAAATGCAGGCCGTGTTATGCTCAAGGGGTTAATTAGGGCTTGAACCTGGATTGAATCATGAGTTTACAATGGCTGTTGAAAAGAATGTTTCTGGAGCTGAATCTAGCCCTTGTTTGTTGCCTTCAATTGATTGATAAGTGAATTTCCACAAAGTAGGGTTCATTGTTAATAAAATATGTTATTGTTGAAAGCAAAAAAAAAAACAACTTTCTAAATAGGGTTTTACTCATTACTAGAGCCATGTAGACGTGAAGTAACATCCCTTTAGTCACCTTTACACTCATATTTTATACCAGAGTGCGCTATGCTTATGCGCAGGCTACAACATCAATGCAGAAACACGAGACTAAGCATTAGCAGATACCCTCCAATTTATTTATTTCAAACTTAGTGTTTCAGACAAAGTGGTAAAGGCAAAGTAACCCAACACCCAAAATCTACCACAAAAGTTGTTTTTACTACATAATGTCTCTTCCTGTGTAACATTACTGACATCTAGTGACCAGAATACTACATGACTTATCAATATTTTTTGACTAATAGGCCATAGTCAACCGCAAAACCGCAATCATACTAATTTTTGAAAAACTACGATGTTTGAATCGCCATGGCGAGGGATGATTAAAACAGTTCTATTCCAAATACTGATCCAAAATCTGTCAATGTCAATTGTTTGGATTGTGTCTGAAATAGATATGGGCGTATCATCACTTTTTCGCCATTTGCTGCTGGTCCCAGACTGTAAGCTCCACAAAAACGGGGATCTACTCTATGTGGTATAAAAAAAGCTGTCATCTTTACTATGCTGATCCAAATGGCTCGTGATTGTTATAAGGTTCTATGTACCTGCTCCTCTAAATGTTTAAATGTGTATTTATACATGTCTTGTTATTGGTGTAATTATTTGTGTTATAGTTGCATTGTCTTTTGTCCAATACTGTGACTATAATGACTCAATTGACATCACACCGAGCAGTGAGCATCTAGTGTATACTGAAACAATTAGGCGGAAACCAAAAGCCAAAATAATGTTACGCCATTTGTGATTACACTCAGAACACCTTTTCAACTGACTGTTTATTCAGCGTGAAGGAAAGCACTGATCACTTTGTTTGTAGCGTCTGTTTCATGTGTCTACATCTCCTTGTTGTAGTTTTCCAAAGCCAAATTCTGCCAATAAAACAATCCTCTGAGTAAAGATTGTCTGACTCTTTCCACTTTTAGCTCAGAGGATTTATTTATGATTAGATTAGTCTGCAAATGGGTCGGTGATCATAGCTTGGATTGGTTGGAAAAATTTTAAACGTCTTTCCAAGCCAGAGGCTGTGGCTCGTCTGTGTGCCTTTTGCATTGTCGCCTGGGAGAAAGGCATGGTCCGTCATAGGATGAGGCACTACCCATAATCCCATCAATACCCTCAATGGCAATCCTTTGTTCCTGCTGCCAGACATGGTAATGTGGCATTTGCAACAAGTGGCTCCTGTAAGGTCAGAGCACAGTGTGACTTGTCACACACCCTAAGGTCCAAATACCATTTGGTGGGGAAATAGAACTCACCCATACCTGTCAACCCTCCCAGTTTTCCAAAGGAACTTGCGTATTTTTCCTCATTTCCTGTGACCTTTCCATTTCTATTGTTTCCTGTAAAATTAATTTTAAAAAACACTTTATTTTCCCTGATTTCCCCTTATTTTTAAAAACGCAAAAATGGCTCAGCTCTTTTAATAGTGCTGCTTGAAATAAAAGTGGATGTATAAAGATGCATCATATTTTTTGTTTTTATTATTATTATTTTAGGGCCGCACGGTGGCTGAGTGGTTAGCACATTGGCCACACAGTCAGGAGATCTTGAAAAACCTGGGTTCAAATCTCCGTTGGGCATCTCTGTGTGGAGTTTGCATGTTCTCCCCGTGCGTGAGTGGGTTTTCTCCGGGTACTCCGATTTCCTCCCACATTCCAAAAACATGCATGTTAGGTTAATTGGTGACTCTAAATTGTCCCTAGGTATGAATGTGAGTGTGAATGTTTGTTTGTCTATATGTGCCCTGCGATCGACTGGCGACCAGTCCAGGGTGTACCCCGCCTTTCGCCCAAAGTCTGCTGGGATAGGCTCCAGCATCCCCGTGACCCTAATGAGGATAAGCGGTATAGAAAATGAATGAATGAATGAATGAATTATTATTTTAGTGATGGTGGGTCCCGCAGCAAAAACAGTTGAGAACCACTGCTATTGATATATGATTGGATGAGGTTCTGCTGCAGAACACATGCTTACCAAAAATGCGGTGCTCAGCTTTGAAATCACTCAATTGGACTTTTTGATTATAAGTTGTACATTTGTCTAAATATATGTGTTCAATAAATGTATTGTCAAAATACACACTTTTGAACCAGAATTACTACTTATAATATAATATAAATATAATTGATCATGTTCAATATTTCAAGTTAATGAAGATTAGAAAAGGGTTTATGTTTTGTATGTTTGCAGGAGTAGGGGTACGTGGCTTCAAGTCAAATGTCGGAGGGGGTACGCCAGTGTAAAAAGTTTGGGACACCACGTGTCAGTAACCTGCTGCTTTCCCCAGTTTCCTTGCATCAGACACAGCACAGATACAGCCGTCCTCCTTCACAACAGCATTGACCACATTGTAGAATTTCTTGGCAGTTTTCTGCACGTGTCCCAGAGCTTTCAGCTCCTCCATTAAATGCTAGAAGACAACATGAACATTTATTGTAGATGGTATACTGTTTGGTGTGTTGCCAAAAGCATGCATTTAGTAAGTTACCGTATCAAAGTTGGGTTCAAATTTCACTGCATTTTCAGAGTCAACAAAAACAACCGGAGTGGCAATGGCCTCTTTGAGGGTCTTCCCAAACCAAAGGTGGTGCATGATTGCCTGGAAGGGAGACAGAATAATTTATCAGGCAGATGATGAAGAGCACATGCAATGACAACAGTGAAACGCATCGAAGTGCAGCAATGTATCTTAATGGCACTTGGGGTGACTCCCAAAGGCACGTACTGAGGCCATTGCAGTCGTGATCATAGTCCCACCAGTTGAGCCAATTACCAGGGTCTTTGACTTAGACCGCAGCACAGCAGGAGACATGGAGGACGGTGGCTGCTCCCCTGAAAACAGAACAAAGGGACTGAGAGTCTATCCACACCAATCCATGTAAAAATACGCCAAAAAAATAATGGTAAACGCAGTCAGCAAAAGGTCTTTCAAAGAGAGTGAATCACAGCTGATTGAGAAAATTTATGGTTCAGTTTGATACTGTTGTGTCATGACTCGATATTTTTCAATTTTAAAAAAATTCATTTTTAAACGTGTATTTTATTGAAATTACCCATTTGTTCAACTCAAAAATGTTTAAACTAAATGTATCTGAGGCAGCTATACACACCTCACTACTTAGAAGTTAGAACCATGGAAAATAACACCTTGTAAAAACATTAGGTAAATAAGAAATAATTCCTACTTACAATTTGAATTTTTTTTTTAATTGCACATATAGTCATCATAATCATCAGTAGTTCTTTTCATAGATTCAACAGTTTTTCAATCAAACGTTCATTTTTTTCCACGGTTGATGTACACATCTAGCTTGTTAGTGGATATTACAATTATAAAATAAACAAAATATAATAATGAAAACGACAATACAGTCAAAGTCCTAAACACATAAACAAACTTAAGCAATAAGAAGATTTTTGAATGTATCATAAAATAAAGGTCTTTAAGGTTTTGCATGAAACTAGCCACTACAAATGAAGGAAGTACTTTTGTTGTATGTATTTGAATCTCACCACTCATTTATTGTATACAGAATTTGCATAATAAAAATGCAGGATACAGTTTTGCATGCCGCTTGTCTGCCGCCACAGTCTGCAGTCAGAATTGTATCTTTGCCCTAGACGGCAAATTAAAGGGGACTTTGATGTGAGCTGACTGATGTCATGTGACCTTTATGATCTGGGCAACAACCGAGACAGTTAGTGCAGCCTTTAGTGCAGCCAACTCACTTTCAGATATCGTTCATGTGTATTGAGATCTTACTTCTTCATGGTCACCACAACTACATTCCACACGAACAAAAAAACAAAGTCAAAGCCAAAAATTGCTCTGAAAAAAAATGGTACGTCCAGGTGTGGCTAGAGTATTGTGGCTGTTGTTTGAACTATTCCGGTTTTCATTTTGATTTCCCAGTTCAATTCTGGTTCATAACAATTCTTGATTCCGATATTGGCAGGGATATAAAGGTTTACATGGTTTTAAATGAAAGCACTAACCAGAGTTGTTTTTGGTTGAAATGTCTGAAATTCATCATGAGTTAGTTAGTCATATGAATTGTTGATCAACTTTACTATTAACTTTGTACAGGGCTATTTTCAAACAGTATATAAATATCACATAATTCAACTTGAATATAAATATTAACTATTTTGTACAAACTTTTTTGTTTCTAGGATTTGGCAGTCCTGTGAATCACTAAACTAATATTTAGTTGTACAACCACAATTTTTTATAACTTCTTCACATCTGTGTGGCAAGGAGTCAACTTTCAGCTGTTATTCCACTCAAAAAACAACATTCCAAAATGCATTAACACTTCTTGGTTTTGCTTCAGAAACAGTATTTTTGTTGTATAATTTCATTTAAGTAACAACAGAAAGAAACAGATGCCACCCCACAAGTTCCCGGTTGGCTCAAGATCTGGTTTGGGCTGGCCACTCCATGATATTAATTTTGTTGGTTTGGAACCAATATTTTGCTTGTTTTAAACAGAGGGACTTTGATTAGCTTCACACAGACGTCTTCTTACTGTCACAGTGCTTAGCAGTAATAGCAGTAACTCCAGACTGTCTTTGATCATCCTGGAGCTGAATATTGGCTGAGACTTTGGCATTCTGGTTATTCTTCGATTAATTTTGAGAGTTGTCTTTTGTGTTCTGCCATGTGTCTGTGGTTTTGCTCTCCATTTTAAGGCATTGGAGATCATTTTAGCTGAACATCCAAAAAATCTTTGCACCTCTTCATACATTTTTTATTCTCCAATCAACTTTTTAATCTATGTACCCTGTTCTTCTGAACAATGTCTTGAACGACCCATTTTCCTGCATGTTCAACAACTGCTGGTTTCATCCTTAAATAGGGGCCACCTGATTGACATCTGTTTTTTTACAAAATTGATCAATGATCACTTTGTTTAAGGTAAGTGTGTTTTACCAGAGAGAGAGTATTTTTTTTTAACTATTAAAAGGTTGATGAAATGAATTTGTATTTGCTTACTGTGTGACAAAGTACATTTACTTTCTAAGACTACATGTGAATGCAGAGTAATTGATGATAATATATATTTTGACACACGGCTCCCTCCCCGTTTGGGAGTGCATACTGTTTTGGGGACACCAAACAGTATGCCCTGCTAATGTCTTTGTAAGGGTGTAAAATTATTTTGCTGACTGTCTACCTCATTAACAAACCAACAAGTACTCGAGTGAACTGTGTGTCTGAGGATTAGAAGTTTACACAACAAATGCACAAAAAAACAAAGATCCTGTAGGTCCTACCTGTAAAGAAACTATCAACCTTTCCACAGAAGTCAGACAACTGATTGTTGAGGATGACTCCAGTGCGTGGAGAAAAGATTTTTGCACCAAATCTGTGCAGAAAATAAAACTTAATGTAGGCTAGGAGACACTACTGAAATGTAACTGGAAATTTCAGGAGAGTGTACTGACATGTGGTTGATGCTGCTGGTGACAGACACAGCAGAGCCATCCGGGGCCAACACAGAGACATGCGTGGTGCCCATACTGTCCAAATATGACGTCATGTTGTAGTACTGGGGCTCGTGCGACATGTCATCAGTGATTAAACTGCGAATGTGATTGGCAAAGCTGTCCTCTGTCAATTTCTTTGGCAGCTGTAAGAAGGACAAACTGGTTTAGGAGTAGAACAAGGAACAAACATTCAAAAGTATACCGAAGTTATATCTCAATTAACTCCACAGTCAGTCACTGCACAGAGAATACATGCAACCTTCGAATGAAACCGTCATTCAGTCTCCTTACTTTTATCCCTGTGGTTTGACCTTCTTAAATGGTTCCAGGTTAGTCTGGAAAAATAACCTACTCTTCTCCTCCCAGATCTCCTTGTAACAGCACACAAGTCCATGACCCCTCTAGGATGTATTAGCAATCAGTAATCTTTATCCTTAAGGATGGTCGCAACAGTCAAGCAGTTGGGACCAACAGAGGCCAATATTGGTGATCTGACCTTTTTATGATGTTCATTTTCACTCCTATGGTGATAGATTTTCTCTTCTTCGGCTCACTGCCGCTGAAGTGCAACAAGTTAACTACCTCTGAAGACAGTCTTACATACAAAAATAATCGTTATTTTTGGAAGCACGTCCGTAACCACGACACGTAACACAGAATGTCATAAACCAAGGACCAGCTGTATCCTGATCTTGATAAGGCGAAAAAACTTTTCCTAATACGTCCCTGCTTCTGCCTCAGAAGCCTGTAAATTCAGGATTTAACCTTGACCCTGAACTCTGTGTTATGCTTTTCGAACAGCAAGCCTTTAAAAAAGACATTCCACACAAGTTTGCCACATGAGATTCACTTCTTCGGCTTTGTTGTCATGAAAGCACTTGTAGGGGTCTGCCAAAAATATTGGCAAGGCAAAGATGCCAATGTTTTTGGCCATGCCTATAGGGAACGCAACCATCCATCCATCAGTTTTGCTGGAGCCTATCCCAGCTGACTTCGGGTGAGAGGCGGGATACAACCAAACGTTGAAGTGGACATCAGCAATCATACTGAAAAAAATGCACCAAAGAAAAGGTAAGCCATCATCATGGATGTGAGAATGAACATCATAAAAAGCTAAAAGAGAGGAGGCCCATCAACACTAGCCACTCTTTAGGTCCCAACCGTACAACAGTCGTGACCATAATTAAAGATAAAAAATACTTTGACGCTGAACAGATCTTGGATTCTGTGTGCTGTTACAACAGGAGAAGAGAAATCCTTCCAGAGTAGCCTGGATTACTGTATTGTACAATACATGTATTGTACAAAAACATATGAAAATGAGGTGCTTCTTGTTTGCAATCTTTTATGTCTAGTTGAAAAATTCAGTATAAGAACTTACTTCTCCCAAACTGAATTGAGGATCACGGAGATGTCTTTTTAATCCATTAGCAAACTTGAGAGCTTCAACATAGCGGTGGTACAACAATGTTTTTTGTTCACCTCTCAAAGATTCTGCATTCGGGTCATATCCTATTACAAATGAAACAAAATGCAACCTCACAAAGCCACTGGGTTTCAACTCATATGTAACAGCACATAAAAACTGAAGACATGTTTCACAAATATTTACTATAATGCTAGTATTTGACTTTCAAGTGTATCCGTGCTGCAGTTGTGTGCCTTTGTGTAGCAGGAACCTTCCATGATGTTGAGGATGAGGCCGAGGAGGATGCCCCCTGCTGGGGGAGGAGGGACGTACATTTGGTACTCTCCCAAGGTAATATTCCATGCATCACTCACTGTGACGTTGTAAGATGCCATATCTTGCAATGTCAGTGTTCCTCCTGAAAAAATAAAAGAGTAAATGCTCCTGCTCAGCAAAACTGCCCAAAACAATTTCAGCTCCACGTAATTAAGACTTAGAATGGATCACGGCAGCTCACACTGCCATTTGTGAAGGGTGCCCGTACTGCTTTGCAGGAAAATGGATTTGCTGATTTGTAATGAGATCATTGTGCCTGGCAGAGATATTAAATGGTTGGAAAATGGGGCATGATTGAATTCATCTGACAATACCTGCTTCCTGAATGTCACGGATCAAATCTTCTGCTATTTTTCCAGTGTAGAACACGTCTGCACCGTGGTTTGCTATCAATTCCAATGTGTTGGCCAGTGTCTCGAATTTGAAAATATCACCGGTTTGCAGTAGGTTTCCATTTTTATCTGAGAACAGCTCACTGGAGGACAAAAGAACAGGAAACATGAAGACACTATAAAGGAGTTCCACTTATTAGGCACAGTGCACGACCTCGAGACATCCAATATACGAGCTATAACAAAGATGTTGCCTTTGCAAAATAATAATGAGCATGTTTGATTGACACAGTCAGGAGAGCAGTTTATAATACAGTGGCTGACTGATGTCGACAAATGCGGTTGTTGACATAACCAAAACTAACCATTGCTTGCGTATTTATTTCACAATAGAACGGGCAAAAATAAGAGATTCTTGAACCAAGGACAGTTTGTTGATGTAATTTTCCTCCATTTGTGCAAATGTTTATTTTGTTTTGTTTTCATATGATATGATAACAGCTGCTGCAGTTATTTTGTCTTGACTACAATAACAATAAGGCTTTCATGTGTAAAGTAAATATTTCGTTCAGTGGCTAATAATCTAAAAATAATTCAATGGATGCATTTGCTTAGTTGCTGTGGTAGAATCCAGGTCGATACTGCCATGCTTTTATGTAGAAGCTTACTTTGCATTAAACAGGAAGTAACTGTGTACATGTTTTAATGCTGTGTAACTAGACAGTAGTTTACACTGCTTGGTGATAAAGATGAACTTTACAATATGGTCGACCATGGAAGTCAATGTCGACTTAAGCAGGCACCAGGACCACAGTAGACCGGGACTTGATGAGTCGGGCAACATAGACGTAGGACAGACTTATATGGTTAACTATTAAGATAAAAGACAGAGACTAAATAATCCTGGTTTTCCTAGCATTGTCAATAGTAGGTGGTATTGTAGTTGCACTGATGGTCCCTATCATCAATTTAAAGGGAGATGGGAGATTTTGTACTGGATAACATTTATCTTGCGGATTTTTATTTTAAAAAATACATTAATAAAAAGAATGTAACATTTAAAATTTGTTTTTTTTAAAAGATTTACCGGTAGGATTTTTTTGTGGGTCTGTGTGACTGAAAGCATTTCTCACCGCAGAGGTCGTGAGTCATTGCTATCGCTGTAAGCAATGTAAGGACCAAGAATTTGTGAAACTGGGATCCCCTGTCTGGCCAGCTGGATGCTTGGCTGGAAAAGACTGGCCCATGGCAACTTGCCATAAAGCCTGTGTGCTTGTTCGTAACCACGGATTTCTCCCGGAATTCCTATCCACTGGCTACCTAGACAGGCAGATTGGGAAGTACAATCAGTGATTAAATGAAGTCCTCACTGTACCTTAAATTGTGTCATATTAATACAGATTTTATGTTTTTTTTATGGTCGTGACAATATATCTCATTGTGACAACAATAGAGACTTTATATTTGAAAAAACGTCCCCCAACCTTTGTGACTCATTTGTCCTGGTTAGGATGGTCATTCTAACGGATAGATCATGCAATTCCCAGGGGGTGCAAAAATGTAGCATTTGGTCTTTGTCATAATGCTTTGTGGCTTCTCTTGTGGCGTTTTTTTCTGTCTACAATGGAAATACATATACATATATATATTATAAGACAAAATATATGACAATATATTGCAATTTACTAATTTAATTTCTACTACAGTGCACTCTTCTCCTCTCTGTGTGTATGCTACTGGCCCCACCTCCACCCACCAAAAAAAAAAAGCCTGTATGACTGACAAAACTCCACTCATGCTATTCTTGTAGGAAACCAGTGCTCAGACTGAAACCTCTTGCTGGCTGTTTGGATGCAGGAGATGAGAAAAACAGAAAACATTGAGTTCAGTTATTGTGTGATTTATTTATTATTGCACCAGGCCAAGTGCCCACGAGAAATCTTGTCACATTTTAATCTTGCAAGATATTGTGACACTCCTATTAGATAAATTTCTTAGGAATAAGTTCCCAAAAACCTGACTGGTGCTTTCTTCATCTGCTTCAGAATGTCATAGTACACCACCTGGCAAGGCTGTTCAGTTATCTTGATATAGTCACTTGTGTTGCCAGCAATTTAGACAATAATAGCTGCGTGTTGAGTTAAGGACAGTAAATCTACGCTGGTTTCCAAGATGCACACTGACTACTCTGAAGTACCTGCAAGTTTGTTTCTCTAGCATTGTACCTTAAGAAGATATACGGTAAAAATACAATTGCTGAAATAGTGAATTTAAGCAGCATAATGGTTAATTATGTAGTTTGTCATAATCTTACAGTCAAACGAGTCACAATCCAAATATGTTTGAAATATTCTGCCTTGGTGTATGTCTGGGTTCTACTGAGTTTTCTCATTGTTGGGGGCTGTTTTTAGAGGGAAAGCATTTTTTTAAAAGATTTTTTTTAATGACAGAAAAAGCCTTGTTTGGCATTTGTGTTTTGTTTATCTCACAAAGTGGTTTTTATTTGATTAGATTTGATGAGTCGATAATCTGTTTTTCTGTTTATAGCTGTGGATCATACATCACGCTGTTTTCTAACATGCTTCACAATGCAAGTATACATTGGGAAAAGATGGATGGACGCTTGCTTAAAGACTTCTTTTCCACTGTGTGTGTGGTCTTGGCTCAGAGGAGAGCTACTTTGCATGAGCAGATTGGTAGGCCTCCAGTAAGTACACAATGTACATGATGGGAACTACAACAAAAAAGAGTGGATTCAGAGATAGGACTGGAAATAGCTACTTTATGAGCAGTGTCCTTGGAGATCCTGCTATTACTGCTATAATTACTGGTATAAGCTCTCGCCGTCCCTGACATCATGAGCAGTATCGTGCTCGTAGGCTTTTCAGGTGCAGGTATTGGATCCCAGTGGAGCACAATAGTACGTTTATTTTAATAGAATATACAATAAATCTATAATTAAGTTGTGTACATATTAAATCTGCATTCTTCGTCCAACGGTGCTGCATCGAGACACTCCCTCAACCAGTTATGTGCTACTGGTTATCAGCAAACAGTAAAGAAAAATTAGACATATTGTTATTGAATGTAACTGGGATGAATACCGGCGAGTCTGGCATGGAACTTTGCTTTGTTCCTGAAACAGCTGTCCGTACAGTAGCAGGAGCTGAGGAGCAGTGACTGTGAGGTGGGTCTTTAGTGCCTCGAAAACAAAAATATTTTTTCCCATTGCTGTTTTACTCTGGTTAGAACACTTTGGCTGCCGTTTTCAAGAACAGCACTGAGCTGCGTTCACCAATTTTGATGGTAAGTTGTCACACGTGGAATTCCTAAAGTTGTGATTCTCGTACCCGACCCAACCGATTACAAGATTTAGCAGTGGCAAAAAAATGAAACCAGGAATTATTTAAAAACACACCAACCTCATGATGTGGCACTTCCACTTCATGTAGAAAAAGAGTACAGCATTTTAAACGTACTCCTTCATGCATTGCAATTTGTCGCTTCAAACAATCACGGTTTTTCAAAGTATATTAATAAATCAGCGCTGTTTCACGGTTAACTACGGCATATTATCAGTCAAATATATGCATATTTAAGCAAATTCTACATACAGTAATCCTGGCCTAAATCAGACTTTTTCAAGCATAAAATTGCTCAAAGAAATAAAATACAAATATAAGGCATTTAGAGGACACAATTTGTTATGTAGTATTCTACACTGCTCACCATAGGTGTTGTTAATAATGTAATGTTACATTGATGAGATAATAACCACTGCAGGAAGCACTGACCTACATTTACAAATTAAATTCTAGTATTTGTGCCATGAAATTGTATTCATTTCTTCCAGCAGTCACAGCCATGTTTTAGTGTAGTAGCATGCCTCTTGGCTGCAATGCTTCCAATAGTGTGTGTGTATTTTTGATTTCAGATTGCAGATTTCAGATTCGCCTCTCAGGGCCTGCAAGCTGGCCCACAGTGATCATTAACACTTTTTGGTTGGTTGATCACAACAAAATCATTCAACTAGCCAAGTTCCACCCAGATTGGCTGACTGAGGAAGAGCAATTGACATCTCTACTTAATAGGTGTTATATTTTTGTCATGTTACTAGATAAGTATTGATTGTGAACTGTTGTGGTATAGATGTTTGTTTACATTTGGCTCGGCGTCACCGGGGGAAATTAGTCACTAACTCAAACCACCATTATTATTTTTTTATATTTATGATTTTTTGATACTGGCTCTCTTGACGTCTGGCAAAAAAAATCTGGCTTGCCCCTTGACGGCCCACGTACCAGATGCATTAACCCTGGTCTTATTTTGTCTATGTCTACTATGTTGAGTAATACAAGCGTAAAGGTATAACACTATAGGGGTGTTATTTGACCTCTACAGAACCCCAATAATGTTACAAAACATATTTAGAAGGTTGTAAACAAGTTTTAAATGCACCAACTACAAAAATATTTAATTTATAACTAAGAAAACTGGAAGGGACTGTATGCATAAGTCTGAAAAGTTGCAAATGCAGGACTGGGCTCCTTTAGAGTAGTGACGCGTTAGCCAAATGACTTTTAAAAGTAATTAGCCGTTTAAATAGTCGTAATTGAATTAGTTACATAATTACTCCTTCATAAATGTACTTAATTAAAAGGGGAAGTCATTATTGTTACATTTTTGAAAGACCTTCAAATATGTAAAATAATTTGGATTTTGCTTTCCAGTGGCGTGGGGCAATGCTTTCCTGAGAAGGAGCAACCACGGCTCTCAACGGCTAGCTGTCTAGTTTCCTGTGTCGACGTAGCAGCTGAAACGAGCTCCAGATCATTGATGCAGCTATCAGAGCTTAATAACTCCCCACAATTTCACTGTCGGTAGTGGCGTTGTAATGTTTGAAATAGTAATTCATTTGATTACTGGAGCCGGTAGTAATGCTGTGGCTCCCAACACTGCATAATATAAAGTCGGGAATGTTACCTGGGAGAAAGCGAAAGGTGTTAGGACACGACCTCAATGTGTCGGGGTCAAACCTGCCAGGGACACGCTCTCTAGAGTTGATGATTTTTACTTTCCCTGAAGGGAGAAGACAGCATTGTCACTCCTGCCTCAGGCTCCTTCAGAAGCACGTATTAGTCAAGAATCACGTGGCTGTCACCTGCGCTGTCCATCACTGTGAATATGGCTCCGCCTCCCAGGCCCATACTTTGAGGGTTCATGAGCGAGGTGCAAAGCAGCGCAGCAATGGCGCCATCTACCGCGGAGCCTCCTTGTTGGAGCATCTCCCTGGAAGAGAACATGCGTGCAACCGACCTGTCACTCAAAATGAAGCTTAAATGAGCGAAAAATCCCCTCACCGTCCAATTTGGGAACACGTCCGGGTGTCTGCAGCCACTGCAGCGTGGGTGAAAGAACCTTCGGGACACTTGCGCCTCACGAGTTGACTGAGGCACGCAGACAGGACGAAGACGCACAGCAGCATCAGTGCGCAACATGTATACATCCTCGCCTTTGACCTCGCCATGGTCGCGTCTCTTCTTGGGAATCATTCAGCAGTCAGAAAAAGCTCAATTTACCCGTCTTGGTGACATTTGTCCGTTTGGAAGTGAGTGTGTGTGTGGTGAATGACTTAACGGTAAAGTCGGGGGGGTAATAAACTCTCCCAAAAGGGGGCGTGCACTGGGAAGTTAGGTCCCACCCCTGCCTGGGTTGGAAGTTTGTCATTCCCTTTTGTAAAAAAAAAAAGTTCATATAGACTATACCAAATATTCTATTGCAGTGGTTCCCAAATATTTCACAGTGGCGTACTCCTTCAGATGTTTGTCCTGAACTTGTACCCCTACACCTGCACACTTAAAAAAAAAACAGTCAACTTAAATAAAATTCATTCATTCATTCATTTTCTGTACCGCTTATCCTCATTAGGGTCACGGGGATGCTGGAGCCTATCCCAGCTGGCTTTGGGCGAGAGGCGGGGTACACCCTGGACTGGTCGCCAGTCAATCGCAGGGCACATATAGACAAACAAACATTCACACTCACATTCATACTGATGGACAATTTAGAGTCGCCAATTAACCTAACATGCATGTTTTTGGAATGTGGGAGGAAACCGGAGTACCCGGAGAAAACCCACACACGCACGGGGAGAACATGCAAACTCCACACAGAGATGCCCAACGGAGATTTGAACCCAGGTCTGCCAGATCTCCTGACTGTGTGGCCAATGTGCTAACCACTCAGCCACCGTGCGGCCCTTAAATAAAATATTGAACATAATTACATTTGAGCTTTCCCTTTTTGTCATTTTAAGATGGCTTTGGTTTATGCTTGTTTATTAATTTCATACCAACATGAAGGGGAAAGTTTAGCAATCACGATAAAGCAGTATCCGCAATACAAAAACAAATACGCTAAAGCCTCATTTTTGAGGGACGCTCCACCAACAAAGACAGGATTTAACCACTTCGCCGTGCAGGGATTGGAACACCAATATAAATGAAATCTTCAGGATTAAACACTCTTAATGCACAAAATATTCAGCAAACATACTTATTTGTTAATGTGATACATTGTACTTTATACTCTCCTTTCTGCTCCGTTCTCCTTGTGCCATGAGGCGTTCTGGCTTTGACCTCCACTTCAAGTGCCTTGCATTAAAGTTGGGCTGCATCTGTTCTCCGTCCTCCACAGAGCTCTTAATGTTTGACCTTTGGCCTTTTTTATTGGCCTTGATCGTATTCTGAAAACTCACTGAATTAATTATTAATGATATATATTATTAGACATTACACAGATTTACATGTAACACTAATTGTAATGGTGGTAGTGTAAGTCACACCGGAATACTTCACATTCATAGTTCCACATGTCCAAAAGGTGTAGGAAGAAGAAAAGCTTATTTAATCCTCCCCACAAGGATGAAATCATTTCACATCAATTGCATCAATTGTTCACTTCCTGTATTCCAAATGTACTCTCTGCTAGTTTAAAACACACAGGAAAATGGTAAGGTAGCTAAAATGTTGACACCCCTGTTCTGCACAGTATATCATTTTTATGGCCTCCACAAGACGACCCGACCCAATAACCGTGGACAGCCTCCCACTTCTTTCCTTCAAACAATCTATTTGTGGCACAATGCCAGATGTCAAGGAGAACTCAAAGGCACTAAAACTTCTTGTGTTCAGTTCTACCTCTGAAGATTTTAAATGAATCTTTTCTGTATGAAATGGGTTTTGTCTCTTTATTGATGACTTTGGGGTTACACGAGTGGTGGAAGAGGAGTCAGGACTTCCTGCCAAGGAAAATCAAACATTTGTTTGACCTTCACTATAAGTGTTTATGGCCCCGAAAGAATTTATGAAGGCCGCAAAATCTTTATGCACATGTTCTTAGATGCCCGTATAATGGCTGCAGGCGAGGACCTGAAGGCAAAACCTTAAGTGCCTTTTTTTTATGTGCGCTGTGCAAAGACCTGTTTACGTTTATATCACTGCTGCTATTCCATATGCCTTGCAGTCATATAGTAAGGTCTTCCTTGTAAAACACACATGGACATCAAATATCGCCACTTATTTTTATCTGCAGTAACACACACAACGCTTGAGTCCAACTATACAGTATTATACAGTATATAACGCTTTTGATCAAAATCTTATAGTAGCAACAGCAATGGCAGTGTCAGCATCAGACTGATAGATTGATATTTTTCAGTGCCCTTCAATGTTTTTTTAAGAAATAATATTATGTTCATATTGTGGGAATTGATATATTTACAGCCTATGTTGTTATATTGTTATGATTATAATCATAATCAAACAAATGCAAGTAAGGATGTAAGGAGAACAAGAGTTGTAATGATCTTGATAGAATTTCAAGTAACAAGTGTTGTTATCAGGGATTAGGGTATCAGCATTGGTGTCAACAATCCTGTATTATTTGCAGCACATTTCTTGGACACGATCAAGGTGTGACTTGTCTCCCGCCACCGTTACAGTGCATTGTGGGTAGTGAAGTTTGCAGCCGGTCCTAAAATCGACAGGCCAGAGGAAGGAAGACGTTGTCAAAGCAGACGGAATCTGGATATGGGAATGTCATACTTTCAAAATAAAACAACTATAATTTAATAATAATTTAAGTATGATAAATGAGGTTTTCACAGTAATGCCGCAGACAAGTTAATTCTATTGAAATGTAAAATTTCGTAATACTTCCGTGTTTTATAGTAATGATTATACAAATTGGCATTATCAAACACAGATTGTCTCATTTGCTCAATTTAACTTTGAGGTAATCACAAATGCACCCTTGTTGAATAATTAGGGCGACCGTAATTCATTAAGAAATTGTTTAATTGAACATATTTTTAACGGCGCAGCTCGACAGTACCTAGTCTTGGACCTGGTTTTGACTAAATTTCATTTGAAAAATATAACTTTTAATATGGATAAGCGGTATAGAAAATGAATGAATGACTTTAGTTATACATATAATTGAAAAAAACACGTGTTTTGGAAAACGGGAGCGAAGTTTAGTCTAGTACTGAACTTTATGACGAAATTCCCAACCGGATGTAGTTTTGCCACGTCTGAGCGGTCTTTACGCTGGTGTCTGGCTTGGTGGGTTTTGTATTTACAACACAATTAACGAAAGACTTTAAGTCTGCGGTGGCCACGACAGACAGAAACGCAGCCTGCGTGTCCCGTTTCGGGTAGGATTTGTTAAATGTGCTCGGTGCTGTTCTTTTCCCGGTTGGACTTGCTTCTGTACGTTGGGCAGAAATGTGCTAGATTGTTACCGAGCGACGTCCGTCTACTTTGGCCGCTGCGGTGGCGCCTCGCTTGGCCAGCGGGGACACCTGTGCGCCGCTCCCCTGGTCACATCAGGCACGTTGAGCAGGATTCAAACATTCACCTTTTCCAAATGAGCGGGGAAGAGAGAGAGAACAAAGGAAGCTCGGCGTTCTCATTTTTGCCATGATTTTACGACGAGGTGTGACGTGGTCATCTATGTGGAGGAAGGGGGGGCGCGTAATGGATGGTTGTGTTGGATGCTGGCAGCCAGTCTTCCCGTATCGCAGTGGGTGTGAGTGGAAGGGAGGATGCGGGGGCGTCTTGGTGCTGCCAGGCAGGATGCGTGGGGTGGAGGATTCATCACAGTAGGATTACTCGACCATTTTTGGTTAGGTGTCTTGGTGGTGCTCTCATCTCAGTTGACGCAATGCACTCCACGGGGGTTGGCTTGGTTTATTGCCATTATGGCTTTAAAAAACATTTTTAGTGACTACCCATAGCATCTGCTTTGGTTCAGCTTCTCCTTCATGCGCACATGTGTGGGGGCATCTACGCTTCTTATGCAATGCATTGCTTGGTGTGTGCGTGTGCGCGTGCGTGCACCAAGGGAGGGAATACCCAGGGAGGGATTTGGGTTAAATGCAGCTATGTGCTAGTGACTCATGGGTTTATTTGGCGCCATAACAAAGAACACCAAGTGCACAGTTTGTGGGCGACTTTGGGCAGATATGTCTCACTATTCGATTCAGTGAATACACAGCGTGTCATAGCAAATGTCACATTATTTGGCTACACTTCAGTAGTTCTGAGTTGGACCCAATTTGTCCTTGCCATCATTTTTTAATTATTAAAAGTATGGCCACATCATGTTTGTGGGTCACTTCCTGCATCTGTTTGTCCATTTACATACACTCACGCACTCTAGCCGACTGTAGTGGGATCCCTCCTCACGTGCATGTGTGTAGCGTAGTCGACTGTATTGCATTCGCTCCTCCACTAACGTCAACGTTTCCCATACATTCATTTACTTGAGGTTCGCCACAAATCGCTTTGCTGCTACTTGTTCGCCCTTGCTCCTCTTAACTACTGTACATACAGTGCATAAATACACACCTTGCCTACCAGAGAATAAGAAGATGGAGCAAGAAGGATCAATGGCTTGATGAAAGGAAATTGACTGTTCGCTTTTTAGCATTTTTTGCATTTTTTTAGCATTTGCTATTCTTATATGTATTTACACACATCATGGAAAAAACTAGACCAATGTGTTGCACTTCTTAGTGCATTGATACCTTGGTTTTTTGTATGAATGCATTCCAAAAGGTTCAACAAAAAACAAATCATCTGAGAGCCGAAACTATTTTTCCCAAAAGAAATAATGTAAATCCAATTCATTCATTCTAGATTCCCAAAAATGTTGGCAAATATATTTTATAGAGAACAATTACAGTTTTCCACAAGTGCAACAACAAGTGCAAACAATGCAGAGTAACTATAAATGACAATTGAAATGGATAAATAATACATTTAACATCATTATAACCTAATGGAAGATTATTTTTGGCAGAGATTGCAAGGTTTGGAGAGGGGAGAGAGAGGGAGATCCAAGGGATCCACACCTGCTCAAAATATTCATCTCTGATCTCTGTTTCACTAACACCTTTACCCCTTTCCTAACATTAGCTTCCGTGATTTATTTTTTCTTTCCCACATTTTGGCCAGATCTGCAATCCAATCCGATTGAGTACCAATATTTTTTTTAAATAATTAACTTTTGTTACAAAGATGAATTTGTGGAATTGAATATGGTTATTAAATAGCTCTTCAAAGTATTATACAGATAATGCAACCAACCTTTTTTTGTTACGCAGCATGATCATCAATATTGTTTTGCTTTTTTAACCAACCTCTGTGAGTCAGGTCCCTAATGAAAATGAAAGTCCATCCAATTAAAAATCAAATGAAAAAAATGGGTGTGCAAAATACTGTAGCGGTGGGATTATCGTTTTGATCCAGGCTGCTGTTTAGTGTGTGGACTATAGAGGGCAGTGGTGTTCAGCATGCTGGTTAGAGCAAGCGTAGAGTGTAGAGTCACGTGTGTAGAAGGAAAAAACCTAGCAAGTGCAACGTCTTGTCAAAGGAGTGAGTGCTCTGTGTTGACATGTAAGTAAATGGCCAACTGAATTACAGCCATCCTGGTGTCAAATTATTCAGCCTCTATTACAATACTTTTAGGGTAGGACTAATCATTTGACGTGGTTTGGAACCACCATCGGCCCGATCTCGTGGCAGAAGCCGATCTTTTCCGATCTTCAAGATACAGCGGATCGGCATCTGATACGGATCCTTAAAATCGGATCGGGACAACCATAATTATTTCTTTGCTGCGTATAATAATCTTTGTTGCTCTATCTATGCCAGCAATGCGTAGCGACAGGCAATTAACCTTTGTAACCACGTGTTGTCTTTAATACAATATAAAAAAAAATCTGCTTTAGCCGAATCGGGCTGACATCTCTCCAACAACCAGGTCCAATTTTCATATTTTCAATCTGTCAATAAAGAGTGGAAATGACATGCATTAGAAAAGTAATCAGCCTCATTAATAAGAATCGCAGCAGCCGTCAAATGTCACTTGCAGCTTCCACCTCCTTCTTCACCACTTTTCTCCGACTGTGCTTGTTTTTCAGAGAGCGGATAACCCCGAGACGCAGCGTCTGTCTTCATTTATCTGAGAGAAGGTGCAGTGCAAACATTACACAGCCAGACAGCATGAAGAAGCCATCCCTTGCCAAGTGGTGAAATGTTAGGACTGGAGATCGAGAATCAGCAGGCTGTTCACATTCGAGGGTGGGGAGTAAGAGCTGCTTGACACAAGACCCCGTGTGTGGTTTGATGCTGCTACCTAATTATTTTTTGTATCAACATCCCTCAGGTCTCCTCTGTGAGAGTCAGCTTTGTGCAGCAGAGCCCAGATGGAGTGGTCACTAGAAAGTGTGAGGGAGATGGTGGCCGGAGGGATGCAGTCTGTGAGAGAGTGTGAGATTTGTGCTTTTGCCACAGTGGCCTGCGTGTTGCTGCTGTTTTTGTGGTACTGCTACAGGGTGGGCCGGGAGCATGGCCCTACCCCACTGCGAGGAAGGTATCTGACGGGGTCTGGCAGGATCGGAGGAGTGGTAGGGGGCTTCATTGGCTCAGACTGTCGCAACAGAAAAGAGAAGCATGGTTCAATGTTGGAGGAGCAGAATGGTTTTGCTTTTTGCCAGTCGTCCGAGTGTTTTCGCTGTACCAGTGCAGGAGAGAGTCTGAACCAGAGGCTCTATCACACCCTACAGGAGTACGCCAAACGCTATACCTGGTCAGGCATGGGTAGGGTGCACAAAGGAGCCCGAGACCAAGGTCGATACCTTAACAGCCGCCCAACCATCCAGCGGCCAGAGGTCTTTTTTCTCCCAGACCTTCCGTCGGCTCCTTTCTTCCCGAGGGAAGTCCAGAGACATGACGTGGAGCTCCTGGAGCAAAGTTTCCCTGTCCTTCTGGCTGAGTTTGAGAGCATCTACAACCAACCTCCAGCCCGCAGCGGCTCCTCCTTGCCACCAGGGTGGAAAGTCAACAGCACACCTCGTGGTCAATGGTGGACCTACTACCTGGTCAACCAAGGCACTCCGCTGGTTCTCAATGTCAGGAGGTGTCCACGGGCCTGGAGAGTGCTGGGCCAGCTGCGCACTTTCATCACCAACAACGTGTTTGGAAACGCCTGTTTCTCCGTGCTGTCGCCAGGAGCTCTCATCACTGAACATTACGGACCAACAAACGTGCGACTACGCTGCCACCTGGGTAAGTGAGTGAATGGAGTGAGCTGGGACAGAGTGAGTCATGTGACGTCAGATGTGCAATGTGTAAAAATAAAATTGGCTTCTTTTTTTTTTTGCTTTAAATACTAATCTATTCTGTTTTTTAAAATTGAATCCTACTTCGCGGAAATTAACTCGTCATGGTTAATTGCTTCCAGACCTGACCCTGATAAGTGAATACTAGTTGGAATAATAAAATTTTTATTATTATTAAAGCTCTGAGACATCACCAAAACACTATACATAGGACTTAACTTTAAATATTCTTTGGCTAATTATAGGCCATAGTCAACCACAAAACAGCGACCATTTGATCTATAATAAATCTTATTTAAAAATGCAATAAAGTGATGGCGCTACGTTCGAATCGCAAAGCAGCGAGGAACAACTGTCGTAAAAAAACAAGGGAACAGAAAATCACAAATAATAAAGGACAGTAGATACCCGTTTTTTGCACAGAATGCATTCCGGGACCATCGTTGAATGGCAACAATCCACAACTAAAAGATATGCCCATTAAAAGGTTTTTTGACACACACACACGTTTGACAATTTTCGGTTCAGCGTTTGCAATAAGAGTGGTTTATTAGAGTAGACTCCGCTCCAGAATTGTCATTGCTCACTCACGACACAATCCAGGTTCAAGCAAAGTACTGCAGTTAAGGGTGAGAAACAGTCAGAACAGAGTTTCGTGAGTGAGCCATTGTGAGTGAGTGAGTGAGCCGGGAGGACACCAAGGCGTTCCCAGGCCAGGTGTGAGACATGCCCGAAACACCTCACCAGGGAGGCGCCCGGGAGGCATCCGGATAAGATGCCCGAGCCACCTTAACTGGCTCCTCTCGATGTGAAGGAGCAGCGGCCCTAATCTGAGCTCCTCCCGGATGGCCGAACTCCTCACACTATCTCTTAGGGTGAGTCCAGCCATCCTACAGAGGAAACTCATTTCCGCCGCTTGTATCCGCGATCTGGTTCTTTCGGTCATGACCCATAACTCATGACCATAGGTGAGGGTGGGAACGTAGATCAATCGGTAAACAGAGAGCTTTGCCTTCTGGCTCAGCTCTTTTTTCACCACGACGGTCCGGTACAGCGACTGCATTACTGCAGACGCTGCACCGATCCGTCTGTCAACCTTACGCTCTAACCGTTGTGAACAAGAACCTGAGATACTTAAACTCCTCCACCTGAGGCAAGACCTCACTCCCAACCCAGAGGGTACATTCCACCCGTTTCCGACTGAGAACCATGGCCTTGGATTTGGAGGTGCTGAGTCTCATCCCAGAAGCTTCACACTCAGCTGCAAACTGCTCCAGTAAACGCTGAAGGTCACAGCCTGATGAGGCCATAAGGACCACATCGTCTGCAAATAGCAGAGACGAGATCCTAAGGTCACCAAGCTGGACTCCCTCAACACCTTGACTGCGCCTAGAAATTCTGTCCATGAAGATTATGAACAGAATCGGTGACAAAGGGCAGCCTTGGCGGAGGCCAACGTTCACCGGAAACAAGCTCGACTTACTGCTGGCAATGCGAACCAGGCTCCTGCTTCGATTGTACAAGGACCGAATGGCACGTAGAAGCGGACCATCAATCCCGTACTCCCGGAGCACCCCCCACAGGACACCACGAGGGACACGGTCGAATGCCTTTTCCAGGTCCACAAAGCACATGTAGACTGGTTGGGCAAACTCCCACATACCCTCGAGTACCCTTGCAAGGGTGTAGAGCTGGTCCAGTGTTCCGCGACCGGGACGAAAACCACATTGCAGCTCCTCTAACCGAGGTTCGACTAACGGTCGTACCCTTCTCTCCAGCACCCTGGAGTAGACTTTCCCAGGAAGGCTGAGGAGTGTGATCCCCCTATAGTTGGAACACACCCTCCGGTCACCCTTTTTAAAAATGGGGACCACCACCCCGGTCTGCCAGTCTAGAGGTACTGTTCTCGACTTCCATGCAATGTTGTAGAGGCGTGTCAACCAAGACAGTCCTCCAACATCAGGGGCCTTGAGAAATTCAGTGCGAAACTCGTCCACCCCCGCAGCCTTGCCATTGGGGAGTGTTTTAACTACCCCAATTACCTTAACCACGGTGATAGAACTCTCCACGTACGTATCCTCAGACTCTGCTTCCTCTACGGAAGGCATGTCAGTGGGATTGAGAAGTGCTTGCAGCACTGATTCCTCTAATTCAGAGTCAGTAAGAGTAACAGGAAAGTCAGTGAAATTATTTGCTTATGTGTTTAGTTATGAATCCTCTTGGGTTATGATCCCTTGGATACCACATAACTTAAACAGGAGCTGCACCTGAGCTCTCATTCTAATTTTAGAGATTTGTGCAGACAGGAAAAGAATAAATGATCAAATGTGCTGTGATGGGAATGTTCTCATTTTGGGAATTTAAAAGCTTTTGACTCGATTATGTCTACTTGTGTTGACAGGTCTGAGAGTGCCCCCCTCCTGTGAGCTTGTGGTTGGTGGAGAGCCACAGTGCTGGTCTGAGGGCAGCTGTCTGCTCTTTGATGACTCTTTCCTCCACAGGGCCTTCCACGAGGGTAAGCAGAACTTAGAACACATGTCTTTATTATCTTGAAGAAGGCTTAAAATAAAATGAAAATAGCTGAAAAAGCAAAGTGTAGAAACCTAAATAAGTTCTCTGTGTGTAGGGGTTGCAGAGGACGGCCCCAGGGTGGTCTTCATGGTGGACCTCTGGCACCCAAATGTAGCCGCCGCTGAGAGACAAGCTTTGGACTACATTTTCACTCCAGGCCGTTTAGAGGAGAAGGAAGGGAAATAAGTGCACATATGCGAGGCATAATTAGGATTGGACAGCCAGCTCTCACATTCACTGTGTGCTTGCAATTATTTTCCAATGTCTCAGAACTTGACTGAAAAGCTGCACAAACATTGCCTTTTTTTGTCAGCCATATTTCTGTTAAACCCAACCAAAAGCACACTTTAATATTTGGGTGCATGATTGGCCATGCTTATTTTGAAACGTCAAATGATTTCTTTCTTTGTCAGACCCTAACCATGCAAGGAGTTGAGTCATTGAATGCACAACTGGGATAATCTTGCATTTGACCAGTGCTATTTCTGTTATCATTTATATGTGATAACCGGGGTTCAGTGTCAGTCGTGACATGAATGTTTACAGAGCATCTGCAGCTACTAGTGCGGTGACTTCATTCTGCTCCTCTCCCTTCTGTGCTCCTGGTTGAATAAGCACATTTGTGGTCAGTTCCCCTAAAACAATGGAGGATTTGTGTTAAATTTGCCAAACTCTTGTAATTTGTTTGTACTTGATATCACATTTATACACCTGTAAATATGTGAGGGTTAAGGTTAAAAAAAATGGTTTGGCGTGTTTTGAATTCTAATAACTATGGTGTTGTCTTGATTTACAGTGAATACGTTTAATTTGCTGATCCAATCATTCTGTTTGATAAAATCTATAGATACTGCAAAATTCTTATGACCTACACATTCTTGTTCTGTTATATTTTCATTTCATGCTATGCATGGCCTTCAAACAGCCATTATAAATCTAATCCATTTGTCACTGATACAGTATACAGTATCTGTGCCCACTTTTTTCCTGAAATAACTCAATATTGACTGATGTTTACAAAATCTAGGAACTCTGGCACTCATGTTGCGTTGCGTATATCACAATTTTGATTTATGACTGTAGTAAACCAACGGTATGAAGAAGTTTGTTTTTCCACACTTGATCACGAGACGTTTATTTATTTGGGTGGGCGATTTGTCATTTATGGCAAAAAAAGACACCTCGCTTGTGAAGAGGCAAGAGCGGCCTCTGCTGTTTAAATGGGTAATTACAGCACACTGGTGCCTAATGGAGAGGAAATGTTGAGAGAAACTACTTTGACATAATGAGCTGAGGTTTGGGTCTTAATGTTTCTCACCAAGCTTTAGTGCAGCTGCCATAGTTGTCTCATCGGGCTAAGCTGTAGAATGCATGTTTGATCATAAATACTTAAGTAACAGTGCCTTCAAAAGTCCTTTCAAGCAACTTTTGAAAATTGAGTATGTCTTCTGATGTGTCATCGTTTTAGCCAATAAAAGTGCACAGAGTGGGAATATAAACCATGGGAGAACCATCCACATTGTTTCTTAATGCTGTTTACTGAAAATATTTATACTAGGTTGCTTCCTTGTGTGGATTTTTGAACCGTATTTAATAAATGGGTGGAGAACATCATTTAACCAGATGTTGCAAGAAGTGTCATTCGTTGGACATCCTGTAATCACAAGGCAATTCAGGCTTCTGGGTCGAAAGATATCTCAAAGAAAATGTATAGTAAAAAGGCATAGGACAAACAATGGATTGCATCCAGTCATCCAGTAGTAGTAAAAAAATATTAAGTTACTTCATGCACTTTCCAGAATGTCACGGTGATCCTTTCCAAACTATGATCCACAGTGAAACATTCTGGGGAGAAAATATTAAGCATGTAATTTTTTCTAATGAAATGATAGAATGTTTCTCAGTAAACATCTACAGCTAGACCAATAAGAGAAAATAAGAGGCATATTATAATATCTATGTATTCACATTTGAAATGTCAGTAATGAAACAAGGATAAGCGGTATAGAAAATGAAGGAATAATTTCAGTGCTACCAATAGGTGGCAGTAGAAGTGCATACGTTTTTATGTTGAGATTCTACTGTCCAGTAGGTCTATCAGTTTGCTTAAAAGTTCTTCGGCTAACTTCAAGTGGTTTGATGGTGTTATCTTCAGGAGAAAAGGAGTGATGCACCTGTGAATCAGCAGGGGGGGCTGTTCCACGAGTTAATTCATTCAACATTTTCCAGCAGGAAAAGTGTTTGACAAATACATTTCCAAATTCATATTTACTATTTTCCATTTAGTTTGCTGATAGATTTGGCTACATTTTCCAGTCATTTTTAGCGCATGATTAGTTTTGACTTACCCGTGGAGTTTGTAGGGTTTGTGTGTTTTGACAATGCTTTTACAAGAAAATAATATTATGGGCCTTGGACAAATGTGATTAATAACTGCAAGAGGCGTATTACAGCGTTTAGAGTAACAAAAATAGGCATATTTAGGGGTTTTCATGAGTGTGTCCATTGTCCAGTTTTTCACCATACAGTAAATTCCCACAAAAACCAGTTTATTTCCTGTAGTCTGAGTGTTGTCTGACAGCTGTCTCCCTTTTTCATGGACATCTCTCCACTTGTGAAAACTGTGACTTCTATCAAATGTTGATGACGCACTTTCAGGCAGCACGAGGCTCAAAACTTCTACTCCTTTTCTCCGATTCATCTCACAACAAGCTGATTTAAATGTGGACTCTGACAGTGCACACGTAAATATTTAAAAATACCACAGTTTCTGCACTTGACTTTTTCATCTGATTTTGACAGGGAGATTTTATGGATGTTCTCTGGTCTGGTATTGTTTCAACTGCTGCTGTCTCATGAAACGAGTCTACAGAATGTTTAACATTTTACATTAACAAGAATAGTTTGTTTTAAAGGTGTTTTTTTTTGTCATAGACAACACCGTCGTGTTTTTTTCCTTTCCTCTTCCTAAGATGTTAAGGTAGGTGGGGCCAATGTCACATTAGCACATGACTGCACACAGGCACAATTTGCTACTTGAGATTATTTTCTGTTATTTGATTGTATTGTAATCTGAAAATGACTTTTCTGACTGCTGATAAGTCATGGCTGTCATGGCTGAAACATAGTGTTGACTCCTAACTGTTTACTACTTCTGCCTTTGACTGGTTTATATTTGCATATTTGCATGTGGAGCTTCCTGGCTGGTTTGCTTTTTTTGTTCTCTCGTTTAACACTATTTATTTTCAGGTCTTCTTTAACAAACTGCAACTAAAGACGTTATATCATTAATCTTTTTAACACAAAGATCCAGTGAAATTGAGCCATAACAATAGATATGACATTTGTTTAAAATACTAAATATATTAAATAGAAAATAAAATGTAAACAAATATTTAAATTTAAAAAAACTGTACAGTTAAATAATAAAATGTATACTGACATTCTTTTTCCTGTGCAACAAGTCAGCCAGTTTTTAAAGTTCATTTGCTAATGAGAGCATAAAACATCAATCCATCCATTTTCTATACCGCTTTTCCTCATTAGGGTCGCAGGTATGCTGGAGCCCATACCAGCTGAGCACAAAACAGTAGTTAAATATTAACTTTTTAAATAATGTTTTAATTTTATTAAAGGGGTTTTTGTTAGCATTTTGGTTTGAAGAGGAATGGGGCGGTTGGACTGAAAATCAATGTAAATATTTATAATAACAACACAAATAATGCAGGTGGTCCTTTGGTTATGAACAAATTCCATTCCAAGACTGTGATGTGAGTCGGAACCTAAATTACCAACCTAATTAAAGCTAAATTCTAACTCAGTAAGTAAATCACACTGTACACAAAACAAGCGAAGGACATATAAAATACAGTAATAAAAAGTATATACAAGAACTAAATAAAAACCGTAATAAAAAGAGAACAATTCCTTATTTTTATCCCTGTGGTTGTCTGACAGACCCTTCTATCTTAAAATATTGTACCAGGCTAGTCTGGAAGGATAAGCTCTTCTACTCACAGATTCTTGTAGCAGCGCATAGAATCCATGATCCCTGTACCATTCAATAATTTTTATCCCTAATGATCGTTGAGACAGTCCAGCAATTGGGACAAAAAGAGAGGTCAATATTGGTGGGTGTGTCTTCTCATTGTGAGATTCTTATGATGTTCATTTTCACTTCCGTGGTGATGGCTTTTCTTTTCTTTGGCACTCACACTAGAGAGTGAAATGACAACTAGAGAGACATAACGAAGTCCAAAAAGTAGGGTGGCTAAGTAGGTACATACGGCATTCTGCCACCTAGCATGAGGCACACACTGCATTTTTTTGGTTTACATGGTATGTACTGTATGTATTCTTACGCCGGCGTACACCGTAGTTCTCGAGTGAGTCGTGTTTAAGGACCAAAATGAAGTTTTCGACATAAACCGAGGACCACCGTAGGACACCATATGGACAAAAGCACACAAAGCCATTGCACATTGTTTTGAGTATACACTGTAAACATTTTTACTGTAAATTCACAGTAAATTACTGGCTAATAATTGCATAACTTTTACAGTAACATAAACAGTGATTTGCTGTGAAATATCTCCACAATAATGTACTGTAATATCATAGAAGAGATTTTAGAAGTTACTGTTATTTGCTGTAATTTTACTCCTGTAATTTTACAGTTAATTACACTGTATTAATTATAATTACAGTGCCTTCTTGTACATAAATCAAAGTAAATCACCTGTAGTTTTATATGCTTACTAACAGTACTGCAAATATTAGCTAGTAATTAACTGTGAACTTGCCACACCATCTGAGGAGTAAAAAACAATGACAACAATGCTGAATTTACCATTCTAATTACTGTTCAAAACAAGTTTTGAAAATATACAAGTTCATAATATCAACAAATGAACAAAGACAATCAATACAGTACTTCACACTTTCTTGTGCTTTAAAACAAGATAATAGATGGGCGATACAAGAGCAGAATATTGAAAAAAGCCATAGTACCCTATATTTGAACATCTTTAGCTACTAAACAGACAGATCTCATGGTATTGCAGTACCAAGACGTATGACCAACTCAGCTCAAAGATGCAGGAAAGGACTCGGTGAGCGTGTTGCTTGAAGACGTTTGGTGAAATGGACAAAGCAGTAAACGGGTGGAATGAAGGGAAATCATATCAAGTAAACTCCATTTAGTTTGTTACTAGCCGTAAGAGTCGCCAGCAACATGCTATTTGTTTAGCTACAAAAGTAGAGAGAACATAATGCTAATGCTAACAGCTACAATTGTTGCTACAATTGTTATCACACAAATGTTTTTGTGTGATATTTGTGTTGTGACAGTTATTCTCTGTGCATTTTCAGATGAAATGGAGCATAAGGACTTGTCTGACCCCCATGAGGTTATAATTCATCGAGAGGACATCTTTCTGGCTGGGTTGGACAATGTGGATGTAGATGTAACGCTTCACTGAGTTTTTGTAGAACCCAGACCACTTTGGGTGTTTTTGGTTTGTGTATTTTTGCTTCGTATTTTGTTTAATGACACATTTATTTAAAAAAACATTCTGACCTCGTATTGACTGTTTGTTTACATAGTAGCGGTGTAGAACTACACCACACAATACTAAACTTGTTTAACAAACTGTTTCATCTTAGCATATTTTCTACTTATTTTGTTTGAAGGAAATTCCAGTCATGTATTTACACAAGGTTATTTCACTAACTTTGACACTATCCAGCTAATTAATATCAGTCATCAATGATAACGTCATAGCAAGTGTTAGCAACGATGCTAACGTTAGCTAGATAGCACCTACCCAAGTGTCTCTCTCTCACACACAATGCAAATAGCTGCTTAGCTAACGTTAGCAGGAAATAACATTACGGTTAACAAGCTAATGTTACTATTAGCTGGCATGCATAAACCAACATAACACGCTTGGTTCATTTCATGCTCACAATGTTCACCCATTTACAATGAAAACGACCCGTTTCGTTAGGCCTTAAGAAAAAGGGCGGGCTGGTCGTTTGGCACCCTGAAGAACTTCTTGTTCTTTTTATTCGTTCCTCTCACTTTAACATCATACCGCCACCTGCTGTACGATTATGTCTTTGTTTTTGTTTACAGTCAATTACTGTGATAGTACAGCAGATATTGATACTTTAAAATGCATTTTTGTCCATTTTGTGATGTCCGAGGTCGCTGGTGTTGAACAAAAGAGCCTGGCTTCCTGCCTTAAAATATATCAGGACACTAAATCTTCAATTTCTCAAAAACTAAAATAGCACAAAGCCCTTTTAAAATGATACAACATTAAAGAATGAGATTATTACCGGTTTTCGGTGGGGCTGGAAGGGGCTTTAAGATGTGAAATTGTACCCCACTGTAAACCACAACAGTATCAACATACTGGTAAAGTAATATACAGTACACGTCGGGGCTGAGCATTGTTAAGATTTTTGTGCGGATATTCTTGACTGGTTCTGGAGCATGTCCAGGCATGTGCGTTGTATTTGTAGCCAATCGACTGGAAGCTTCCTCGTGTCCCATTTGCTTGCCTTGCACGTGCACCACGCGCGCGCACACACACACACACACACACACGCCAAGCAGGTGCTGCTGAACTTATCGCGAGCAGGAGAAAATGAAATGATGTCGACGCTCAACCCGCCGTCACACACCAGAACAGGTCCGCAGCAATGAGCTCCTCCTTTCCAAAGTCCGACTCCACAACCTCATTGCTGAAATCCTCCTCGAGAAGATCCACGCACGTCCACGAACGCACGGCGGAGAGCCGGAGAAGTCATCACCAGCACCATCACCACCATCCCGCGGTCCACAGCAACGGGACCGCGGAGGAGGCGCTCTTGACGGCAGACAGTGATGTGAGTGCTCGGAGACCTCTGTGCCACCCCTCGCTCATCGGCAGCCGGGACGGTGGGGATTCCACTCGGGGCAAGCGTCGATCGCATGCATCTGACAGTCAGGACACCCCCGAGCCTAACGGTGAGGCCGGCCGTGGTGTGCGGGAGCGCGGCACACACCGACACCACCACCGCAGGAAGCACAACCGCGAGGAGCGACAACTGGCCGCTGGTCCGGCGGAACCTGATCCTCCGCGTCGTTGCCGCGCTCGCCCTCTTCCTAGGTTGCCGTCTCTTTCGGACAGCCACAACGATAGGACTGCACTGTGCGAGCCGCGGGACCAGCAGAGGGCCAGTGTGAGTAAACACAGTGGCCAGGCCAGCACTTCCCCTGCGCCCGCATGCTCTCCTGTGCCGCTGTCCAGCTCCTCCTCTCGGCGCTCCCGGAGGTCCAGCGCTGCTTCTTTAGCATCAGATGTCAACTTGCGTACGATCCTTAATTCGCTCTTTGGCCAGGTAAGATTTATTGGACAGAGAATACCCGACTCCTCGGCTTGTTAAAATACCCGAATTAATGTGGTCCAATCCAACAAATTCCCCAGCCTTTATTGAGCCAAGTCACATATTTTACATTAGAAAAGCTCACAAAACGTACATACACAGTACCTTTGGCCATCCCATAGAAGAGCATTTAATTTTTCTGGCTCTCGCTAACCTGAGTTTCTGCCGCGAGCATACACTGGATAGATGAAGAAATGTCCATTATTTGTAGTAAATAAACAATAATGGGATCATGTCCCGTGGCACACAGACACGGTACACTAACCACTGTACACAATACAGTGGTTGGTAATTAATTTTCTCCAAGGGAAATTCACATCCAGATGCAAGCATTAGCTGTGCAAAAGTTTGTTTACGTAACCCTCACTCAATACCTTGATAGAGGCGCTGGTCAGTAAGTTGAGATCCTGAGTTTTTCCTTTGGTGTGGATGTTTGGTTGCGGCATCAAGCCTGGAATGACGTATGTCATTCTGAAAGCTTCGCATTCAATCATTTGGTTTAATTTTTCATTATATCAGGTGCCAAGTCAGTTTGCGTATTCTGTCCGCCATGTATTCTGAATTGCTCAAACATGTAAAGTAAAGATGGGACTTTTTACTCAGCATCCAGTCAAAATGCAAATTAGCCACACTGCTTATAAATACTACCATTGCTGAACAGAGTATAGTAAATACTTTTTTAAATAAATGGGATTCTTATGTAATATATCCTCCTACAGACCTTCCCAGCAAGACAGTCCATTTTAGTGAAGTGGATTGTGTTGATGCGCTGGAAAAATTCTAGTTGAGGTGCAATTCCCTGATGTGCTAATGTGGCCAAATTTAACCTGCTGCATGATTTATTGGAAGCTACGGTTGTGACTGCAGACAACTGGCTCCATTTTGAGCTTCTATTTGGACACATTCATGCTCACGGTGCGTCTGTCTGTTTTTGCTTTATATTTATTACATTTTTGCATACATTCAAGTAATTGTTTGGAGCAGAGTGACATTATAATCTGATTTCATGTCGGATTGTATGAAATCATATTAGTCAGGAAATAGTCTTAGTTGGCAAAATACAGATGTTATTCATTGGGGACTGAGTGGCGCCTCAGTCTTTATAGGAGGAAAGCATTTCACAAATAAAGACACACATCAAAGAGTGAGACTTTGTGTGACCCGGGAAAGGATCTTTGGAGATCAGAGATCAGACAAAAATGTGTGTCATATTCAATGATGAAGTTCTTGCTATCATTTAAATAGATATTGTACAAATGCATTTCTCAGTCAGTCTGAATGTGCTCCTCTATAGTGGTGTGTGTCTGCTGTGACCTTGTCTCTCCCTGTGAAGGGCAGAGGATGGCATGGAGATGGGATAGACATCTATTGTTAAATACAGTATATTAAATATTTCACTATGCGAAAGAAAGACTGTATCCTAATTAAATTGAACGAACCTGGTAATACAGTGGATCTATGATTTGGGGCATTTTTGACCAAACTATTTTTTTAGGAAAAGCCACCATTTTTTGCTTTTAATATCCATATTTAGGTCATTCTTCTCTCTTACACACACATATGAGAAACCAACAGGATCGTATCAACCCAAATGCTAACACACATGCAACACACAATGTAACTGTACCACATAGACTATTTGGGTATCAAAATGCACACATGCAAAACAATGCTCTTTTGTAATAATTCATAACTCACAAGGCATGCTGGAAAGCCCATACACACCCTTAACCAACAAGAAGTTACCCAGCATGTCTGCGGGTTATAAATTAGTATTAAATAGTGTTGTTTTGTGTGTAACCATTTGTGTTGATGCCAGGGCTGCAACAATTACTCAAATAATTTGAGTTCCTCTATTAAAAAAAATAATCAAGGATTTTTTTTCTGCTTAAGTCACCAATGCGCTTACGTCACGGGATGTTCGAAGGCGCGACACTACTGAACTACTACTGCAAAAATGTCACCCATTTTCTACAACATCTATCCCAGGTGAATGCAGCAAAATATTGTACAGACTATGAAATTATTATTATTTTTTGGTTTACCATATCACCCTTTTGAGATATTGTTATTGTGAGCCGTGCATCATATATCGTACCATATCGTGGGGTACCCTGAGATTCCCAGCACAACTCCCCATACAGTACTTAATGCAGCCAGACCCTAACCTCCAGGGACCCCTAGGTACATTGAGTTTCAGAGCCTTGTTTTAAAGAATATTTCTCTTATTTTTGTCTTAAGTTTAGGATCTATGAATGCTCATCCATTAACATAATGTAATATGTCATTTGGGCTTAGTAATGTCTTGGTAAAATAATTATTATTTCTCTCCTTTTCCAGTAAATGGTTACCATGTGGAATGGATAAATTCATCTACAAAAGCACCATCATGTAGTTCAAAGAAATAAATTTTGTTCCTATGTACAATTTGAATTTATTATTCAAATGGTTAATTTAAAAAAAAAATAAACCAATAGGTTATTCATTTGTTTTATTTTCGCTTGTGTATTTATAATTGCTCTTTAACAAAGCAATAATACGTTTTTTTCCCATTACTCGATTAATCAAAAGAATTGATTGAGAAGAGTTGTCTACAGCTTCTGTGTGACAGGTGGATGAAAACTATTGCAAGCAGTGGCTCACCGCCCCTTTAATGGGGCGTATTCCTGTGCTCGTCCTCTGTCTACTTTCTTCTTTCATTGTTTCTCTGGCTTACTATACACAACATCACATTCTCCTTAGTTTCAGTCGTTCAGTGCCAGGAACAGTGCATATATAGGCGCCACATCGTTTTTCAGTCCTCATGGGTCTTATTGAAACTAGAATTTGCACTCCTCTCAAAAGCCAAGCTGCAAATCTTACAGAGAAAAGGTCTTCTTGGTCGTTTTTAATGCCAATTTTCTCCCTTGGAATGGGCAACTGCTTAGATACAGACATCACAACGGTAAGATTAAGTTTCAGTCCGATTCTACAACCCTCACTTGTTTGCTGACAATGTGAAATGTATCTGCACCTCCACAGACTTTCGTGTAGCTAACTTCCAGTTTAGTTGGGGGTTTGTAATGCTGGAAGTGCACTTTCTTGTTGACTGTTAGCTGACCTCATGTTTGTCGGAAAGGCACTGTCCTGTGAGGAGCATCTTGTTTTGTGTCGAGCACACACAGCCTTGCTATATCTGGTCCTGAGCATGTTTATTGTTCCTGTGACAGTGTACAGTCGTAAGGTGCCAGTCCGTACTGTGTGTCAAGTAAACTGTTATGAATGATGAGTGGAAACTTGGCAGCATGCTTTTTATTGATGCTTTTAGCTTTTCATACTGTACATTCTCTCCGTCATACACTCTTGCATAAAGCACTCACAGAGTCCGATGCACACACTCATCTTTTATAATAATTCCATTGTGTTCCAGGTATTTTGGACACAATTGTTATTAACCGTGGCACATAAAAATGTTCTTTGTGAGCAACATGCTTGCACAAACAATAATCGGATAATTTCCCATGGCAAGCCTATATTTGGATTTCCCAAACAATATTATGTTAGGGCCGTTTGCCCTTGCCCGTACACACATGACAAGGGGACTGTCTGTGTAAGTTGTCGTTACAACTCCATGTAGTGCATGGCATTGTAAATTGTAACACACGTGGCATGCACCACATAAAAACACATTCGTTCAGGGATTATAGCACATTTGATCATGAATATGGTAGCGATGTCACTTCAGCTTGCTTAAGAAATGTACATTCATTATATATATTACATATACACATATGGAGTACATACAGTATACATATATTATATTATTATATAGTACTCTTATTTGTATTATATATTGCAAGGGATTGCCAACAACAGACTATGTGAACAAAATAAAAACATAGACACAATGGGCTCAAATTTTTCTGGGTTGCGCAGCGTGGTAGTGCGTAGTGGTAATTTCCTCCGGCGTAACACAGCCAATTTGGTAATTTGGTAGACCGAGGCGCGCCACAATGGGTGTGCCGCCGCAGCCGGTGCTGACTGATTCAGCCTGGCGTAGTGACAATTTCGTGCCAAAAGGCTTCGCCTTATATGCAATAGGTTATTAAATAGCAGTGTCTTTATTAGTGGGGGAAAATGCTTTCCTTATCAGTGGCCACCGTGTGTGCGCTGATTTTTGTTTTGCCCTTCTTCTGACATCACTGAATCGTTTTTTTCACTGGGCAACGGTTCTCAGTAGGTCAGGGCAAACCTGATTAACGATACTTGTAATCTCGTCCCAGGCCACTTTTGCATCATCATTTTGCTCGCATGACCATATATTCGGCTACTGTGAGCTTCGACTTCCCGGACCAAAACAATACATTCCGTCTGGAGGACGTTTGGTCGTCTTCCGCTGTCTTCATCCATATTCAATGAAACTTGTAATTCGCTTTGCCATTCGCTTTTAAAGGTGAGGAGAGGAGCTCATTTGATTGGCGAAGATTTGACCCGGCTGTATTAAACCCAGTCACACCTTCTCTCCTTCCTCTTTGCCACTTGCGTCGTTGAGGCGTACCTGGCACAAAATAGCAAAATGCGCTCAAAAAAACAAAAGTGTGCCTGTGCCTGGTCTACAAAATTAGAACCCAATAAGTTAACACTATATAAACAATCGAACAAACACGTAACTCTGACTCTATATACAAAGTGGCCGCAATGCATGCTGGATAGTCCAGTGACAAACTTCCCCAATGCTACAAAATATTGAGATATTTGATGTACAATGGCATGAACATACATACTGTACATCTTTATAATCAGGACTCTCTTACCTATATGCCAAGAAACATGAATATTGTATTTGAGACACAGGCTCTACCAGTTTACAATAATTCTTGACAATGACCCACTTTTTTTCTCCTATTTGATTGGGATGATGCCAAAGGTATCTGTAGATTTGAACCATGATCAATCCTGGAAGCATACTGGGTAAACATACCGTAGGATAAAATGAGTGATATTAAATATTTAATTATCAATATAATCCACTACCTTCACCTTGAGAGAGTGCCCTTCAAAAGTACAAAAATAAAAAGCACAACACCAGAAAAATAACTTTATATTTAAATGGCATGAACTGCACCAAAAACTGTATAAGAAACAATCAATAGGTGTACTATATATGCAGTACTATATATACTATATAATGTATATTATATACTGTATAACTAGAAAAGCATTCTGAGAGCGAGGTTAAAGAATCCTTTAAAAATTCCTGGACCCAGACATCCATCCATTCATCCATTTTCCTCTGCTTATCCGGGTCCGAGTCGCGGGGGCAGCAGCCTCAGTAAGGAAGTCCAGACATCCCGGTCACCATCGACCTCTTCCAGCTCCACCGGGAGGACACCAAGGCGTTTCCAGGTCAGCTGTGAGACATAGTCCCTCCAGCGTGTCCTAGGTCTTCCCGGGGGCCTTCTTCCGACTGGGCATGCCCGAAACGCCTCACCAAGGAGGCACCCGGGAGGCATCCGGACTAGATGCCCGAGCCACCTCAACTGGCTCCTCTCGATGTGAAGGAGCAGCGGCTCTACTCTGAGCTCCTCCCGGATGGCCGAGCTCCTCACCCTATCTTTTAGGGTGAGTCCCGCCACCCTACGGAGGAAACCTATTTCCGCCGCTTGTATCCGCGATCTCATTCTTTCGGTCATGACTCATAACTCATGACCATAGGTGAGGGTGGGAACGTAGATCGATCGGTAAACAGAGAGCTTTGCCTTCCGGCTCAGCTCTCTCTTCACCACGACGGTCCGGTACAGCGACCGCATTACTGCTGACGCTGCACCGATCCGTATGTCAATCTCACGCGCCAACCTTCCCTCACTCGTGAACAAGAACCCGAGATACTTGAACTCCTCCACCTGAGGCAAGACCTCACTCCCAACCCGGAGGGTACAGTCCACCCGTTTCCGACTGACCCAGACATTGATCTGTATCATCCCCAAAATGTAATCAGTTCTTCCATATCCCATTTTTTTCAACAATTCCTGAACATTTCATCCAAATCCATTCAGACCTTATTGTGGAGAGTTATTGTGAACACCAGCAAAAACATAACCTCCTTGCTTGCGCTTGGCAGAGATAATAACTGCGGATATAATAACTATTCAATTCTTATTGACGGAATATAAAGTTAATAACTATTGATAAGGTTACCCCTGCCAAGTAGTATTTGGCATAAGAGTAAAACTGCATTTTAACATAATGTTATTATGTTATTTAGCTACATGAGCAAAATATTATGAACATATTTAAGCATGATGCAGTGCAGTAGTACAGATGGAAGTACACTCCCCTTTCAACTAATTGCCCAGTTGCTCCGCCTTAAGAGCATGCATATCATGAATGCTGGGTCTGGTTTGTTTTCTGAGAATCTACTGCACCTACTGGTAAATTGTTTGCCATGTAGCAATAAAAATATACTAATAACAGTGATTAGCCTGGTTAGTCGCAATGCTATTATTTGTAACACTACTGTACATGTGATTTCTTTTGTTTTTGTTTTTAATAAATTCACAAAAAAATAAAAAATAACATTTGTTCATGTTGTTGTTGTGGGGTTTTGTGTTGAGAAAATTGAGGAAAAAAATACTTTATTTCATTTTGGAATAAGATTGTAACATAACAAAAATGGTAAATGTTAAGCACCGTGAATACTTTTCGAATACATTCACTTTGAATACATCATGTAATACACTGCATGCTTGGCTGTCACACAATGTGCTGATGTTTGACAACCCGACAGTCATGGTCACAGTAAGTGCTGATGATGCGTTCAGAATGTCTGCTTGCGTTCCTTGGGTCCATGGTGTCTTAGTTTTTTTCTGCTCCTGCAGTCGTCATGTCATTAGATCTGACGTCAACACACAATGTTGTGTTTAGACTCCACACTCTTCCTGCTGTTAACCCCTACGGCTTCTGGGATATGTCTGCTTCTGTCTCTGCCCTTTAAAGGTTACCTTTATTGTCAACAACCGTCGGGAAATAAAGGAACACACGTTCATGTTCTTTTGTAAACATTGTTGTTATGGTGTTGGATGATAATTACCTTCATACTTTTTTAACTTTATTTTTTTTGTCAAAACCTTTTTAATTTGATGTTTACACCAGTAAGTTTATGGACAACTATGAAAATCTTTGTTTGGGCATCATTCAGGTCCCATTATGATGTATTTGCTGTGAATCCTTTTACAGCTTGACCAATGATTTATTGTGTTTTCTCACTAGGATAGAGAGCTACGTCCCGAGGAAATGGATGGTAAGTTTACTTTTCCTCCACAATCAGTCGCCAAGAACAAATATCATGTAAGACAAAATAAAGAGTGTTTGTTGCATGTGAGGACATTGTACCATGTACTGTATATACAACAAATGATGATTTTTTTTGGTAGATACACTGAAATCTCGTTTTTTGTTAGTAATGTGTTCCCAAAAGGCAGATGAAAACCAAAATGTACAAAAACTGAAGCACTTTTTCTGTAAGAATCCAATGAATCTGTTGAAGAAGACGCCTAAAAATATCATCAAAAAATACATTTTGTAGAGGATAATCATAGTTTTACATACAGAAAACAAAAAGAGGTAATTACAAATGGCTAATGAAATGGATCAATGAACATTTAACATTGCTTTTACTTTGCACAATCTTGGAAGACTAACACTGAGGAGCGGTTATCTTTCCCCAGGTGTCTGTTGATCCACACCAAAACCCCTCAAAATCTTTGATAATTTGTGATCTTGCTCTTCTTAATACCTTTACCCCTTTCGCAACACTAACTTAATTGATTTTTACTTTCTTTGCCAAGATGGAACTTATTTTTGACACAGTCAGTATACATCCTTGCCATGCGTATGCCAATTTTGTACTTTGTTATGACTTGTTGTTGAATTAAAAGAATGTTTCTCACTTTCTGCATCAAAGTGCTCGCACTCTGAACTTTTTTTGTGTCCACAGTGAGTTATTATTGATTTTTTGCTTAATTCTACAAAATGATACATGGGCAAATGGACTGGTTAGTTACACACAATGTTTGGTCGTACAAAAATCAAGATGGTGTACTGGGATGAAATACTGGCAGAAATGGTTGTTTAAAACCAAATTGTTCGAAAAGTAGGATGTATGAAAACTGAGGTTTAACCGGATTTGAACACTTCTGTCTTTGCTTTACAGAGTTGCGGGATGCGTTTAAAGAGTTTGATAAGGACAAGGATGGTTTTATCAGCTGTAAAGATCTTGGAAACTGCATGAGAACTATGGGATACATGCCCACTGAAATGGAGCTGATCGAACTGAGCCAGCAGATAAATATGAACCGTAAGAGTTTACCTTCTGTCCTGTAATTGTCATGTGTGAATTATAGTTGCGGTGCTGATATGTTGGTATATTTCTTAAGTGGGAGGTCATGTGGATTTTGAGGACTTTGTGGAATTGATGGGTCCAAAACTCCTTGCCGAAACAGCAGACATGATAGGAATAAAAGAATTGAAAGATGCCTTCAGAGAGGTAAGAATGTTTGTTTTGTATCAGTTTGTTTTTTGCATGCTCAAGGATATACTCCATGATTTATGTTCCGCTAGTTTGACACAAATGGAGATGGTGCCATAAGTACATCTGAACTACGGGATGCAATGCGTAAGCTTCTGGGCCATCAGGTCAGATTTCTTTCAAACCTACAATAACCTGGCATCGTCTTGTGTGTAGTTTTGCTCCACTAACCACTGCAACCTGTTTCTAGGTGGGTTTAAATGAAGTGGAGGACATTCTGCGGGAGGTTGATTTGAATGGGGACGGACTTGTTGACTTTGATGGTAAAACAAACAATTTCTTGACCATGTGTAGTGTACAGTATAGTGCAGTGATTTCCCAACCACTGTGCCACAGCACATTTGTGTGAGCAGAGCTGCCACTACCCAAAGTGGCGCTCCAGGCGAGAATTTATATGGCTCCACGTCTATTGACGAGTTACAGACGTTTACAAAAGAAACTGAATGGCTGTGTTACTACCATTGTCTCCTGAATGATATTGTGTCTCTCTTTTTGCATGGTTAGCATATTAAAAATAGATACAAAAAATGTACCACAAAATAAAAATCCTGTAAATAAGTGAATACATAATAATAGTAATAAATTATAAATACAACAACAATCAACAAACAACATACAAACAACTGAAACATTTGCATTATGCAATAACAATAGGCACAACTATATTAAATAAATGCTATATGCTTTAGTATTTAAAGTAATTTATTGTAAAATAATCAACTGTAAAATAATGCTGTAAAAATACTGTAAACCTAAACCTGTACTGTACCTCCTTTATAGCAGTTAATCGGTTCCAGACCTGACTGTGATAAGTGAATTATCGTGAAGTGGGATTTCCTATTTACTGTATAAATAGAATATTTTTGTAGTTAACATAGAAAGCCGCACGGTGGCTGAGTGGTTAGCACATTGGCCGCACAGTCAGGAGATCTGGAAGACCTGGGTTCAAATCTCCGTTGGGCATCTCTGTGTGGAGTTTGCATGTTCTCCCCGTGCGTGTGTGGGTTTTCTCCGGGTACTCCGGTTTCCTCCCACATTCCAAAAACATGCATGTTAGGTTAATTGGCGACTCTAAATTGTCCATTAGAGTGTAAATGTGAGTGTGAATGGTTGTTTGTCTATATGTGGCCTGCGATTGACAGCATCCCCGTCACCCTAACGAGGATAAGCGGTACAGAAAATGAAATGAAACATAGAAATCCTGTTTATGGCCTTCTAAATATGGTCTTTAACAATATTAGAGCCTTCTGGACATGAAATAATATCCAAATAGTCACCTTTCCACTCCTATTATCCACTATAGGAGATATAATCAGAGAAAATTAACCATTTAAGAGATAAATAAAACTTGTGCTTGTATGTGTAATCCAGAAGTGCAGACAGGAAGGGACGCCAGGGGTTCAGAGTTGAGTTTTAGCTGGATTACGGACATAACAAAAGGTCATGTTTTTATTATGATTTTGGCCTTAGCTGTAAGAGGTCATCGAGTGTGCCACTGGAAATGATCTAATTACAATCCGAAAATTATTATATGTATTGTCACACTCAGAACAATTCACTCTTTGACTAGATGGCAATAGGTACAAATTAATTGGCGTGCCATGACATTTTTCACGTGTACATTATGTGCCTTGGCTCACTAAAGGTTGGAAAACACTGCTGTGGTGTACCGCAGCTGCCCATGTGACCCTTCTCGTTTTTTCTTTTCACAGAGTTCGTACGCATGATGTCTCGTTAAGACCATAGAAAGATCAGTTTTAAATGTGAAGCGTTGTCCCTTGCTGTACTTTGTCAAGTAGACGAGGACAGGCTACGATTTCTGAGCCATTCAAAAAATTCACTGACACTGGAATATCAGCCCCTTGAATGTTCTGGAGTGAAGAGTGAACTCAAACTTTCAATCAATAAGTGTTCTTCCTGAAACGTCTCCAGTCCAACTGAGGCAGCACTTGCTGTAGCCTAGCCGATGATTGTACATTTGTGTTCTTGCACTTTAACTCTCACTCAGTAACTTCCCTGTGTCTTGTCTCCTCTTCTTCACGGTGACACGAAATGTCTAAAAATGTTGCCTTCTATGTTAGACAATGTCGAGATGAGAGACAGATAGTAGATATAATTTGTGAGTACACATAGTTAAATGTCCGAGTACATTTCCGTACTTGATGTGTGTTGAGTCAAACGTGTTTCTTGGATGTCCTCTATGTGATATTGGTGCTCCACCTCGGAGCCCATGTAGCAATACAACCATCTGTGATCTGTCCCTGTGCCAGTCTAGTAAGCATCACCAAGACAGTGCAATACTTCTTACGTGTGTTATTCCTTAAAGCCTGATATGGTAGGCAGACAAAAACACATCATGGCATAGTATAGGTGACAAATCAAATTCGTCTGTGACTATATAATGATACTGTATTAGTATATCATTAATTAATGATGACATTTTGTAATTTTACAATTGCCAAGAGCCAATAAAAAAAAGTTCCTTGATGGCAATAGCCCCTAGTTCACACTTTGGACATCCCTGGCTTAGGCTGATGAAGATGAAATCTAGGAAACCAAATTCTAGCTGTCTCTGTCCTGTGCCCGTCCACCTCAACCCAGGCTATAAGTCCCATATATGAAGGACATATGTGAAGTAGACATATGAGAGCTTTTTTTACAGTCAATGTCAGTGTCACCATGATTGTACTTGTGCTAATGTCTCTCTGTGTTGTTCAAGCAAATACTATGCATGCCAAAGAGAGAAGTGGATTTAATTCAGTATGCACATTTTGTCTAACATGGTCAACATAGTGTGCAGTGTACACAATAAAGTTGTTTATATTCCAGCTCCATTTTACTGGTGAACTTGTGATTGTGAGTTATCAGTATTGTGTAAATTATTTTTCTTTAACAAAAAAACTACTTTTGACTATCAGCTCAATGATGTCCATTTTTTTTCTAAAGAGGTCTACATACTGAATTAAAGGATGTCGGAAACCACTTTACATTTTGTAGAAAGGCTAAAAAAAATCACATTCTATACAATGGATCCAATCACGGCCCCACAAATATGCACATTTTTGGCCAAAAAAATATTTATCTGAAAATATTATTTTTTTTCTGCATAAAATACATCTTATTCACCAGGTCAAATTATGCTACAATTAAGTCACTATGCCGGACATTCTGACAGCAGCTTCATCCATTTGGAAGGGGCGAGCGCTTGGTGTACAATACTCCACCAAAACGCTAGGGGCAGTGTTTTCTTTCAGCATGAGCAACCACAAGTCTTTTCTTTTGGACTGGCTATTTAGCATCTGGTCTAGTTTAGTTATAGTGGACTTTTTGGCCTATCACAGCGTTGTGGTCCATGACATCGTTCACGCAAAGTTTGAATTATTTTGGAGGTGTACGACAAGTTTTGAGGATTTGAGGGAGCAGAGCCAGCTGGTGTTGCTTACGCCGTAGTATACATGTACCACTATTAGAAAACCCCAAATTTGTGTATGTTTATGCCTGTATGCTTCATCGATATTGTTTTTTTGTCAAGTGTTGACATTTCACACTTTGTTCGGCAACCCTTGAATGCACCATAGTTGCTGTGAGATACAAAAGTGAAACTTACATATAACTTTTACACTGTGACCCCATTTCCATCTGTTCATCTTGTGGTGAGTACCTATACAATTTATAATTTCATTCATTCATTCATTTTCTATACCACTTATCCTCATTAGGGTCGCGGTGATGCTGGAGCTTATCCCAGCAGACTTTGGGCGAGAGGCGGGGTACACCCTGGACTGGTCGCCAGTCAATTGCAGGGCACATATAGACAAACAACCAGTCACAATCACTTTCATACCTATGGACAATTTAGAGTCACCAATTAACCTAACATGCATGTTTTTGGAATGTGGGAGGAAACTGGAGTACCCGGAGAAAACCCACGCACGCACGGGGAGAACATGCAAACTCCACACAGAGATGCCCAACAGAGATTTGAACCCAGGTCTTCCAGATCTCCTGACTGTGTGGCCAATGTGCTAACCACTCATCCACCGTGCGGCCAATTTATAATTTAATAATTAAATAAATTACTATAATATAATATAAAATAATATAGTATAATATATTTATTTGAGGAAGACATGAGCAAGGCACTGCAACATCTCATCTGCAGAGAATGTGTGCTGTATAAAGAAAGAGTAAGAAATGTTTACACAATATAATTCTTTGTTCAAACATTATTCCTGTGTGGCGGTTGGCTGTAAATTTACAGGTTCATAAACCAAACATGTCATATTTTATTACGCTTTCCTATGTTTTCTGAATAATACGGCTAAAGGGTAACGCCACATATGTTGACTAGCTCTGTGTTTAATAAATCAACATCGTGAAAATTCTACCGTCCATAGAGCTTAATACGGGTCACCATAGTAACCGATTTCATCACTGTGGTGTCTCCAACCCAGTAGTGGACTGTAGGCGAGCTGCGTTGGACTTTCCTGATTGGACAAGAGCTCAACCATACAGGGTATCGAACCGGATAACGTGGGCGTGGCGAATATTTTAGGAGCACGCAATATAATAAATATATAACCAATCCAGTGTTAAATACAACATTTGCTGTGTATTTTGGCAGTTTGATACTCATTAAAACAGCACAATCTGGGAAATGGACGTCTTCTAGAAGAATGTACTGCCTAAATAATGCAGTTAACTCTGGTGGTGAACGGCCATACAGAATGACTGAGAAGAACGTGATTGGTTTATATCCGGGAATGTCGGATAATGTAATTGGTCAGAAAATCGGTCGCTCATCCACTGAGTTTGGTAGCGCTGCAGTTAGCAGCCTGTGTAGATGCACACATTTTGAATGAAAGTCGTTAAGTGTTGAAGGCAGAGACTCCACAATCTGACAATATATGAACGCCAAAATTACTGTTCAGTGTATGTGTATTTAGTAGGATTTTAATACCAGTACTCGGCTTACACTTTTAGAACGACATTTATACCTTCGCAAAAGGAGAAGGTAAGTCATTTGAATTCATGTTAGCCGCACTCCAGTAGACCACGTATTTCTGGTTAGGCAGGTATGTTAGCTAGCTAGCACAACTGGCGACTATTACTGTGACTAATTACTATTTAAATTGTATTACTGGAGCGTGTATTCTCATTAAAATTGTTTCGCTTTTTACTTTAAAATATATCATTATATTTGTTGTCGTGTACCTTTTCCGTGCCACCGGGTAGTGGTAATGCTAGCATCTTGGCTGAGTCCCTCATGTCATATTGCTTGTCATCCCGTCCAGCCTGCTAGCTCATGTGGAAGTCACACTAAATCGTGCGCTTTTGGTGTTATACGTTACTTGTGGCGAGGCTGTGCTCATGAAAAGTGAAACTATGCTCCTGACGATGCTTGTCTCCATGTCAAGGACGGGGCTGTGTGTGACTATGCAGCGGCTCACGGCGCAGCTCTTCGCCGGGCTGGTTGCAGCGGTGCTGTCGGTGCTGGTCGTACAGTGTTGGGCGGACGGCGGCGGCCCCAATCTCGCCGAAAGGGTTATCTGGGCTGTCAATGCGGGAGGGGAATCGCATGTTGATGTGCACGGTGTTCACTTTAAAAAGGACCCCTTAGAAGGAAAAGTCGGCAAAGGTAAGTATAGACAGGCAGTTAAAAGTAAATCCTGGCGTAATAGATTTTTCCAGAAAATACATCTGCATAGTCTATCTTCCGCAAATAACTACAGAATAAGGAGGAGTCAGCAATACAGTCCATGGCAGGATTACAGTGCCGCCCCCTCTCAAGCATGCATGCAGCGAAGCACCATTTGATGATATGCTTAAATTGTCTGCTCAACGGCCAGAACAAGCTGCAGTACAAACTATGTTGTAGCTTGCCATTTGAGACACAAGGGTTCTGTTTCAGTGAGTGCATGAAACGGGTCAGGGTTCGTGCAAATGCAATGTGGGGTTTTAGTAGTCACAACAGTTTTCATTGGTCTTAAATGTAATTAAATTCCTTCATGTAGCGTCTGATTACGGAATGCGTCTGCCGATCCTTCGCTCCAGTCCTGAGGACCAAGTACTCTACCAGACAGAGCGCTACAATGAAGACACTTTTGGATATGACATCCCAATTCGGGACGAAGGCGACTATATACTAGTAATGAAGTATGCAGAGGTTTACTTTGCGCAGTCACAGCAAAAGGTATGGTGACAAGATTTAATTGTGCTAAAGTGAAACGAGCTGTATATATAGTTTTGATGTGGATATTAACACAGACATTATGTGTTTGCAGGTGTTTGATGTCCGACTAAATGGCCATGTGGTGGTGAAGGATCTAGATATCTTTGAGCGAGTGGGTCACAGTACTGCACATGATGAAATAGTGCCCTTCTCCATTAGACGTGGTAAGCTGAGTGTACAAGGAGAGGTGTCAACTTTCAACGGCAAGCTCACAGTTGAGTTTGTAAAGGTAAGTTCAACACTAACAGCACCAGTAAAGATATTGTGGAGGGGGTGGGTTTTTTTTTGTTTTTTGTTTTTAATTAAAATTCTGTTTGTAGTGTGTTTTAACCAGGCATATTCAATTACAAATTCATTTGGACCAGATTTTCAAAACAGGAAATCTGGCTGTGCCAGACATTTCCAGTGGTCAGTAGTCAGAAGGTAATAATTCAATTAACACAATGTAATGTAATGAAACACAAACTAAGTGTATTCATTGTTTCCTTTTGAAATCTGATTACATCTGACAAATGTGTTTAAAACTTGCCAGTTGTATTGCCTTTTTTAATATATTTTAAAATTCCAGAGTAGAGAAAAACAAGGTTTTAACTTCATCTCACAGTACTGTTACCAGTGTGGCATGACTCACTTTTAAACAAAGCGATGCACTGTGGGTTGACTTTCTCTACAGAGTATTGTGTTCACAGTCTATACTACAGTAGGAATTCATGCAAAAATGCCAGCGAAATTTATTGTTTCTGAGTTTTCTTTTCTTTTTGCCTCTCTGGATGACCACAGGTTGGAACACTAGGAGATTGCTTCTGGGCCTCATGTTGCCTGCAGGCTGCTCATTGAATAGTACCTTGAATGGGTTAATTTGTGTTCTTATTGAATGTACGGTCAATTTCTTATATTCAGACAATCTTCATAAAGGAAAACTGCACTTTTTTGGAAGTTTACCCATAATTTACAATCCTTATGTGAGGCATAAGCATATGTCTTTCTCTTGTGTGTGCATTCTAAAGCCCACTTGATGGTGTCTGGAGGAGGGAGACCCATGTGTGACAGCGCATATATACTTCCTCATCACAATTTATGATATCAGCCAACTTCTTTATCTCCGTCACTTTCTTGACATTATTACCTTACCATGCATCAGGTGAATAACAGAACCAATACAACACATATAAACAGCAGTAAAACCTTTGAGGAGGACTGCAGGTGACAGTTGAAATATGTCAAGATAAATCTCCACTCAACAGACTTTTAGTCAAATTTTCTCTGAATATAAAAAACTAAACATATGCTAATTCAATAGACCTGTTCAGAACTGTCATTTTGTCATTTTTGGCAAATGAATAGTAGAAACCCTAAAAGACTTATTCTAAAGATGAAAGTAAATGTACAGCGTTTGATGATTGCTTACATACATTTTGCAAAATATGCCTTACTGTGTCAACACACAAGCCAGATGAATGCACCATTTTGAAACACTTCCATATCATAAGCAACACACTGTTTAACACAAAATATAACAATATTAATAATATAGTAATATTTTTAGTTTTTCTCAATGGTTAAAGTTATATTTAGTTACAAAAGCTTTACTTCCCTTTTCTTTTATTTTTCCTTAGTTTTTTTTTTTTTTTTACAAAGAAATATAAACTTTGTACAAATACCTAAAGAGAGTACTGTACAGTTTAAGTTCAAATCACAAATGAAAAGCTGTGGTGGTGGGCGACATGGGACTGCTGCGTCTGCAATTTGTTTAAAATGACAAATTGCAATTTTTAAATGACTTATTAGTTTATTTATTTAACTTCTTTCAACAACCATCGGAACATGAACCGATAATATTGCAAAAGTGTTAATTTAAAGGCAAAGTTGATGAGAGCTCTTAAAGTGAATCTAAAATGTCGAGCCTCCTTTTGTTACCTGACCTATTTAATCCAATACTACTATGTCACTAGTTTGGTAGTTCAACATTTTGCACTATGTGACACAAAACAACATTTAATTTGATTCCTGATTCAGAGTAATACGAATACGTGGGAAATGAACGGTTCAATAATATATTTAGTTCACAATAACAATATATAATTATTTTTGTTTTAGAAATCTGTCTTGGGTTATGATAACACAGGTGTATCTACCTTGCAGCACTATTAAATCACTATTAATCTATTAAATCTACTTAGACAAAATGAAAGAGGGTCATCTATTTGTGGTTCATGTGACTGCCAACATTTCAATTGCATTATTTACAAATCTCCACTCAAGTCTGCTCATTTGCCATCAAATACAGGCGTCATGTTTGAACAGAACACTTAATGTGTAAAATACACTTAATGTTTAAAATATTAAGAAATTAAACAACAATTGCTAGAATTTACCTTTTGCATATTTGGATCTTAAAGCGGTTTTAAGTAGAGCTACAATATGCAAAAGCAAGACGAGGGAGCGTGACAAAAAACACTTTGAAAAAGTAATTTATAGAAAACAACAATTAAACTGACATAAGCTATTTATCAGCTGATCAAAAGTTTAAGACCATCACTCAAAAAATGACAAAAAACTCTCCAAACCAGAACAAAAACTTACTCAGTAATGAATAGCTCCACTATTCTTGTTGTTCATCTTTTTTCCTTTCGGCTTATACCTGCTTATCCCATCAGGGGTCGCCACAGCGAATCGTTAATCACTTCACAAATCTGGGCATGCTTGATGCTGTTTCCAGGAAGCTAGTGGGAACATTGCTCCAAGTGGTGGAGATAGCTTCACAAAGGGCATAAACTGTCTGTCAACTGATGGCCATTTTTCTAAACTTCCCTTGCCATCCATCCCCAAATGTTCTCTATGGGATTTAAATAAATGATTGTTGTTTTCAATAAATTACTTTTTCCAAAGTGTCCTTCCAAGTATACATTTTCACAATACTAAAAAGCATGTATGAGTGAGTTGCTTTGGTGGAAGCACTTAAAGACAATTACTGTAATAGAAGCTGTGGTGTCAAACTTGTTTATTTTATTTCTGCTAGAATATATTATTTTAATTAATTTATTTTTTATCAAACACGGGTTTTCATTAGTTGTAATTATATGTAAGATGCAAACATGCTTTCCATTTTGCTTAGGTATCAAAGTCTTATCAATGTTTATTCCAACAGTCATGCATCTATTTAATACATTCTCAATAGTTAATCATGGTTAATATTAGTATTATTATTGATGTTATTATTTGATGTGTATACAGTATTTCAGGTAGTTTTGTTAAAATGAAAGAATTAGAAAAATTGAAAAATAAGCTGCCTTTTTGTTATTAGGATCATTGGAAAAATAAGCTCACTTTTTGTCATTAGGATCATAAGTCTCTTTAAGGACCTCTTAAAGTGCCTCTGCTATGTTGTTCTACTGTCTGATTTATGGTGCTGTTCTTTTCTGTCTTTCAGGGCTATTATGATAACCCTAAGGTCTGCGCTCTCTATGTGATGAAGGGAACACCAGAAGGTAGGGCTAACCTCACTGACCATAAAGGATCTAGTTGGTTGGCTTGTAGTACATGATTTTGTGTGTGTATACAACTCATCAATTTCAGGTTGATGTCACGTCGCATGCTCAACTCTGACAAAGAGCTATAAAAGCAGGGGTATCCAACGTGCAGCACGTTTTCATCCTGTGGACTGCGGCAATGTAGAAATAAGATTATAGAAAACGAAAATGAGAAAAGGCAGAAATAATGTCTACTAATATCAAGTAACACAAGGCGTTGTCTGTTAATATACAGTGTGTTAGTATATAACTTTTTACAAAATAAGAAAATATATACATTGGAGCAAAAAATTATTTGGCAGCCACTGTATGATTTTGTGAAATAGTGTATAATGGTGCTGAAAGGAATATTTGGGCAAAAACAAAATTTCAAATCAATACTTTGTAATGTAACCTTGGTTGGCAATGACAGAGGTCAAATGTTTCTACACTAGGTTTGTGGAGACTGTAGCTGGCCCATTCTTCCTTGCACATCTAGATCTTTAGATCAGTGATGTTTTGCTGGGCAACACAAACGTTCAACTCCCTTCACAGATTTTCTGTCGGTATGAGGTCTGGAGGCTGTCTAGGCCACTCCAGAACTTTGACGTGCTTCTTACGGAGCCACTCCTTTGTTGCCTGGGCGCTGTGTTTGGGATCATTGTAATGCTGGAAGACCCAGCCACGTTTCTTCTTCAATGCTCTCACAAATGGAAGGAGGTTATTGCCCAAAATCTCACAATGCAAGGCCTCATTCATCCTTTTCTTAATATGGCTCAGTCCCCTTTGCAGAAAAGCAGACCCAAAGCATAATGTTTCCACTTCCATGCTTTACAGTGGGTATGGTGTTCTTGGGATGCAACTCAGCGCTCTTCCTCCTCCAAACACAGTGAGTGGACCTTATGTCAAAAAGTTAAATTTTTGGTCTCATCTCAATTGTCTTTGTCTCAATCTCCCTCTGGATCATCCAGATGGTCACAAGCAAACTTTAGACGAGCCTGGACACGTTGGACCTTTCAGGCGCTACAGGATTTTAATCCATTACGACATAGTGGGTTACTAATGGTAACTTTTATTACTATGGTCCCAGCCCTCGTCAAGTCATTGACCAATTCCCCCCTGTATAGTTCTGGGCTTTTTCCTCACCATTTTCAAGATCATTTGTACCCCACGAGGTGACCTATTGCTTGGAGCCCGGGTTGAGGAAGATTGCCAGTGATCATGTATTTCTTTCATTTTCTACTAATTGCTTCTGACGAAGCTGCTTGCCGCTAACCGGATTGTTTGGCTAACTAATGTGTTTGACCACCGAAGTTTGGAACGTTTTGAATTCATTTCAAGAAGGTTGCAAGATTTGACCAGCAAGATTAACAGAGGACAGTATGTTAATCTTTCAGCTTTGGCGCGTGCCGTGTTAGTTGGCGTTTAAACGCCGAAATTTAAAACGTTTTTAGAATAATTTCAGAAGGTGCAAAACTTCATCAGCCAAACCAACAGGCTGATGAAGAGGCGTCTGGTAACTTTTCTGCTTTGTAACTTTATTACTTTGAAATGGTTTGTCTGACGTGTTGAAAAAAAAACTATGTATGGGACATGTTAATACATAAAATGTTACAAATTCTAATTTAATTGGTATAAAAATGTAAAATACAGAATATAAACTATTTATCCCATCAAAGGAAAAGCAAGTCTTTTTTTAGTCTGTGTCTAAACATTAAATGCATTTGACATGTTATTCTGTTGACTTTATTCCTGCATGCTTGGGTATACTGTATGATGTACTGTACTGAATGCCACTTTCATATGGTTGGCATCTTTATTTTATAAAGTAAGATCAATGTCTACTTCAACAAACATTAACCGTAGAATAGAGTCGTTTTTTGAATTGCATTGTAACTTGTGTATCTAGATTTGAATATTCTATCACAAAAAGATATACATCTCTAGTACCTATGGTGAAAATTACAGACCGCATCTTTTCAAGTGGAAAACCGGCACAGTCTGTGGCTGCCAAGTACTTTTTTACCCCATTGTAAAAAAATATAGCTCATAAAAAATTTTCAAGGTTGGCACTGGTATTATTCTTAAATGGCCGGTTTGGTTGCCTGATTTCATGTGAAAGAGCAACATGGTATCTTTCTTTCCTCTCACACTCCATTTCATGTAAACAGATGTACCAAAACTTGGGCCCCACCCTGGCTTGGAGAAGCACGAAGAAGAGGAGGATGATGGTGAGGTAGGAGATGACGTCGGGAAGAAGAAGCTCCCACCGGATTCCAAGCCCAGAGTCCAGTCGGGACCCCGAACACCAAACCCGTACGCAGCTGACAACAGCAGCCTAATGTTTCCCATTTTGGTGGCGTTTGGTGTCTTCATCCCTACGTTGTTCTGCCTCTGTCGGCTGTGAGAGAGCAGAATGGACATGAAGACTGTGACAGGTGAGGAGGAAGGAGGGTCAAAGCGTACACACGGCGTGGAGGAAACAGTAACCACGAAGGACAATAAAACAATGACAAGCGCAAGAGGAGCCTGGAACTGTTGTCACATGGTATGGCGATGAGTCAGAGAGAACATAATTGTTTGCCGTCCACCTTATGGAACAAAGTTCATCATTTTCATTTCATTTGACGAAGTCTTCAAAGGTGGGGAGCTCAGCAAACACACAAGCGTTTTCTTAACACTCCTCATTATCTGGCCTGACCAGTGCATAGTAACAGGCAGGATCCATACGAAATAAACCAAGAGATGAAGTATGGAAACAGCCGCAATCTTCTTTTTTCTCTTTTGACTCCTACTTCCATGTGCCATTATCTTACCTGGAGTACCTTTGTCCAAGGAATGCTGATGATGAACCCTCAACAGTGATTACAGTGTGTAGTAATAATAATAATAATAATAATAATAATAATAATAATGGAAAGGATGGATCCACTTCAAAATCCATTACTGATGAAGACTGTTCCCATAGCGTGGTCTACTCATTTTTGTTTCACCAAAGAATGTCAATCCAGCTTGTGTTGCCTGATTTCATGCGAGCTCGTCAGAAAAGATCATGTTTCAACCTTTTAGTCTCATCTGACTTTTTATTTGCAATGCATTTCCTTTTTGACAATTCTTACTGATTTATGTAGACTGATGGCTGTTAATAGAATGAAACACAAGAGTCTGTGCCAGTCTTACATCCCTAAAGTGGCTCTCATGTATTACAATGAAATAAGCACAACATCACTGTTGCTTGAAAACTAATGTTTACTCTTCATCTGTTCAAATCCCTGCAGCCTTTTAAAACCTGTTGTCTTAAAGTTTGTGTGTGAACTTTTGACCTTTTAGTTCTGCTGCCTTTTTATCTCGGACTTGGTCACAAACTTTTATTTGTAGAGTCTTTGGTTACTAACTGAAAGTGCTTTTTATGTTTCACAAATGTGTCAAAAGCCACCAAAATCATGTTGTGGATCCTTCCTTGCTTATTCCACCTCAATTTTTGGATGATGTCATTTTCTGTAACTTCGCTTCTGAAAGGATGCAAGAACACAAATTAATTCAGCTCCAAAATCATCATGTTTGTTCTCACCTGATCTCCGCTGTTGCGTGTGTATATAAAGGTACAAGATCGCACTTGTTATTTTATTTTATTTTAAATGGTGCGATATAACAGCTCTCCTCGCGATTGTGTAGGTGCTGAGGGTTTATACTTTGGTTTAGTCTCTTAAGGAAGACCTGTGGCCTTTCCGTAGGAGGGGAACAACCGTTCAAGAAAAAAATGAAAGACGGAAAAACAAACCGACTGTCGCGAAAGCAAATAAATTAGCATATATTTGAAAAATGTGGGCTCTTCCATTTTATTGTGTGTAATTCAAATCAGAGTGGATCTAATCTGGAGATAATTTATACACTTTTGTGTTGGATTTTTGCCTCAGGATGTTTGTTTAGAATAGTGGAACATATTTTATTGGTGTGACATTTTGCACTGCCTGGTGTGTCGTTTTTATTGCCTTGATTATTATTATTGTTTATTATTATTACCGTCATCAGCCTTTTTTTTTCCCCTCTTGTGCCGATTTATCATACCGGAAGCTCCATCCTTATGTGGAAAGTAAGAGAATTAATTGTTTTAAAGTACTGGAGTGGATTAAAGATCTACTCTTTGTCTTTTCATGTGAGAACCAAAGACTTACTGTCGCTCCACCTGCATTAAACAAGGCGTCCCAACACGACGTCTTTCTGCGTCTTTGCTTACCCGCTAAAGCGGTGAATAAATCAGGGAAGTTCCCCAGCAATGCTTATCACTGATTGGATTTTCTTTGACTTTGTCAAAATATTATTTATTTAGCTGCTTTCCCCTCCTTGTTTGGTTAATTTCAAGCAACTATATATGTGAGTTGAATTTCATCAAGAGACACGGCAAACCCTCAGCCAGCGTCTTCACCGTCCAGACGGCACAGAACCTCAGTGCGAATGTGTGAGATGGCTTGTGTATGATCCTACTGAGTAACATGTACTGTACATGTGTCAGATAAGCAAATGTTCCTCTGAGGCCTGAAGGCAACAGCAAGCCCACTGAGACTTGCTCACGTGTCACATGTCTGAAAAGCGGCAAATGCTGATAAATGCTGTCTCTTTTTAATAAATGTGCTATTTTATCACACTGTTGCTGCTCTTATTTTAAACTCCAAAGCTTGCTTTCCGTTCTAGGTTTTAAAAATGAGATTAGATCCCAGTGTGGCATTTTAGTACGTTTATTTTAATAAAATACTCCATAAGTCTCAAATTGTGTGCAAGGAATCTGCATTCTCCTCCTCTTGGCCGAAGTGCTGGGATTCTGGGTTTCCAGCCTCCCCGACCACACCTACCCTGCTGCGATTGGTTTTTGACTCCAGCTCCCTCACCCTCGCTCAGAGCTGGAGGCGGTTACATGTCAATAGTTATCAGTAAACCGCAATGGATAATTTGTTTTGTTTATTACGGTTAATTGGTACCTGACACGATCGTGAGTTTCCGCAAAGTGGGATTCCTTATTTAAAAAGTAATCATTTTGTAGTTAGACAATAGAAAACCTGTTTATGACCTGCTGGTATATACTGTAGTACAAGGAAGGCCAAAAGTAGAGTTACTGTCAACACTTAATAACGAAATTTTACATTTATTGTACATTTAGACATTTATTTGAGCACTTGAGTGATTAAATATTCAATGTCAAATGTCTAATATGTAAATATGGTGTATGTAAATAAATGTCTAATGTAAAATGTCTAAGTGTTAACTGTAACCGTACTTTTGCCCCCCCCCCCCTGTATAATCAGTAAGTGAAAATAAGCCATTCAAGCAATAAATAAGACATATTCATTATTACCTATAATGATGGATTGATACATATAGCATATACACTGCTCAAAACAATTAGAGGAACACTTTGAAAACAAGTCAGTTTTAAACGAGGGGAAAAATTATCTTGAATATCTTTCCTGATAATAAGTAGGTGTATTAGTAACAAAATGATGCCACATAATTTGATAGAAATGAAAATGATCACCCTATAAAGGGAAATCAAAGACACCCCAAAAATGAAAGTGAAAAAAATGATGCAGCAGACTGGTCCACTTTGCCAAAATGTCATTGTAGCAACTCAAAATGATTCTCAGTAGTTTGTGTGGCCCCCACGTACTTGTATGCATGCCTGACAACGTCGGGGCATGCTCCTAATGGGACAACGAATGGGGGGATCTCCCAGATTTGGACCAGGGCATCACTGAGCTCCTGGACAGTCTGAGGAGCAACCTGGCGGCGCTGGAGGGACCTAAACATAATGTCCCAGAGGTGTTCTATTGGGTTGGATTTTGTCCTGATACCTAATAGCAGTCAGGGTGCCATTATCTAAATGATGATGCTCAACAAGTGCTGGTTTCATCGTTAATAGGGGCTACCTGATACACACCTGTTTTTTTCACATAATTGATCACTGCAGTGATCCTCCACAGACCCACCACCTGCAGGGGCAAGCATAAGGGTCCGGTGCAATGTGGTTTGGGCAGTGGTCGAGGGCGGGTGTCTGGGCGCCCTGGTCTTCGGCGGTTCTTGGGACATGCAATGTCACTTCTCCAGTGGGGAAAGAGCCCGAGCATGTGGAAGAGGCGGAGACATTCCGACTAGATATAGTCTGACTCACCTCAACTTACAGTTGGGGCTCTGGAACCAAAGTCCTTGAGAGGGGCTGGACCTTGTTCTACTCTGGAGTTGCTGCAGGGGAGAGGTGGCGAGCTGGGGTGGGCTTATTAAGAATCCCCCGGCTTGGTGCCTCTGTGCTGGAATCATCCCTGGGTTATTTCCCTACGCCTTCGGGCTGGGGAAATCCTGAGTGTGGTTTGTGCGTACGCGCCGAACAGCAGTTCAGAGTATCCAGCTTTCTTGGAGTCTATCAGAAGAGTTCTGAGGAGCACCTCGGCTGGTGACTCCATAGTTCTACTGGGAGACTTCAACGCCCATGTGGGCAATGACAGTGTGACTTGGAGGGGCGTGGTTGGGAGGAACGGCCTCCCTGACCTGAACCCATGTGGTGTGTTGTTGCTGGACTTCTGTACGAACCACAGTTTGTCGATAACAAACACCATGTTTGAACATAAGGATGTCCATAAGTGCACTTGGCACCAGGACACCCTAGGTCGCAGGTCTATTATCGACTTTCTGGTCGTATCATCAGACCTGCGTCCGCATGTTCTGGAAACGCAGGTAAGGAGAGGGGCTGAGCTGTCAACTGACCACCACCTGGTGATGAGTTGGATTAGATGGCGGGGAAGGATGCCGGACAGACCTGGTAGACCCAAACGCGTATTGAGGGTGTGCTTGGAACGTCTGGCAGAGTCTTCCGTTCGTCGAGTCTTCAACTCTCATCTCCGGCAGAGCTTCGCCTGCATCTTGAGGGAGGACCGGGATTTTGAGTCCGAATGGGCCGTATTCCGTGCCACCATTGCTGAAGCAGCCAGTCGTCGTGGCTGCAAGGTGGTTGGTGCCAGTTGTGGCGGCAAGCCCCAAACTCAATGGTGGACGCTGGGGGTTAGGGCTGCTGTCAAGCTGAACAAGGAGTCCTATCAAGCAAGGATGGCTTGCGGGACTCCCGAAGCAGCTGACAGGTACCGGTAGGCCAAGCGGGACGCGGCTTCAGCGGTGGTCGAGGCAAAAACCCGGGTGTGGGAGGAGTTCGGTGAGGCTATGGAGCACGACTTTCGGTCGGCCTCGAAGAGGTTCTGGCAAACCGTCCGACACCTCAGAAAAGGGAAGCAGTCCCCAGTTCACACTGTTTACAGTGCAGACGGGGGCTTGCTGGCCTCGACTGTGGATATAGTTGGTCGGTGGAAGGAATACTTTGAGGCCCTTCTCAATCCCACTGACATACCTTCCGTAGAGGAAGCAGAGTTTGAGGATACGTACGTAGACAGTTCTATCACCGTGGCTGAGGTATTTGGGGTAGTTGAAACACTCCCCAATGGCAAGGCTCCGGGGGTGGACAAGTTTCACCCTGAATTTCCCAAGGATCTGGATGTTGGAGAACTGTCTTGGTTGACACGCCTCTACAACATTGCATGGAAGTCTTTAACAGTACCTCTGGACTGGCAGACTGGGGTGGTGGTCCCCATTTTTAAAAAGGGTGACCGGAGGGTGTGTTCCAACTATAGGGGGGTCACACTCCTCAGCCTTCCTGGGAAAGTCTACTCCAGGGTGCTGGAGAGAAAGGCACGACCGTTAGTCGAACCTCGGTTACAGGAGCTGCAATGTGGTTTTCGTCCCGGTCGCGGAACACTGGACCAGCTCTACACCCTTGCAAGGGTACTGGAGGGTATGTGGGAGTTTGCCCAACCGGTCTACATGTGCTTTGTAGACCTGGAAAAGGCATTCGACCGTGTCCCTCGTGGTGTCCTGTGGGGGGTGCTCCGGGAGTACGGGATTGATGGCCCGCTTCTACGTGCCATTCGGTCCTTGTACAATCGAAGCAGGAGCCTGGTTCGCATTGCCAGCAGTAAGTCGAGCTTGTTTCCGGTGAACGTTGGCCTCCGCCAAGGCTGCCCTTTGTCACCGATTCTGTTCATAATCTTCATGGACAGAATTTCTAGGCGCAGTCAAGGTGTTGAGGGAGTCCAGCTTGGTGACCTTAGGATCTCGTCTCTGCTATTTGCAGACGATGTGGTCCTTATGGCCTCATCAGGCTGTGACCTTCAGCGTTTACTGGAGCGGTTTGCAGCTGAGTGTGAAGCTTCTGGGATGAGACTCAGCACCTCCAAATCCGAGGCCATGGTTCTCAGTCGGAAACGGGTGGACTGTACCCTCCGGGTTGGGAGTGAGGTCTTGCCTCAGGTGGAGGAGTTCAAGTATCTCGGGTTCTTGTTCACGAGTGAGGGAAGGTTGGAGCGTGAGATCGACAGACGGATCGGTGCAGCATCTGCAGTAATGCGGTCGCTGTACCGGACCGTCGTGGTGAAGAGAGAGCTGAGCCGGAAGGCAAAGCTCTCTGTTTACCGATCGATCTACGTTCCCACCCTCACCTATGGTCATGAGTTATGGGTCATGACCGAAAGAATGAGATCGCGGATACAAGCGGCGGAAATGAGTTTCCTTCGTAGGGTGGCTGGACTCACCCTAAGAGATAGGGTGAGGAGCTCGGCCATCCGGGAGGAGCTCAGAGTAGAGCCGCTGCTCCTTCACATCGAGAGGAGCCAGTTGAGGTGGCTCGGGCATCTAGTCCGGATGCCTCCCGGGCGCCTCCCTGGTGAGGTGTTTCGGGCATGCCCAGTCGGGAGAAGGCCCCCGGGAAGACCTAGGACACGCTGGAGGGACTATGTCTCACAGCTGGCCTGGGAACGCTTTGGAGTCCTCCCTGTGGAGCTGGAAGAGGTTGCCGGAGACCGGGAAGTCTGGACTACTGAGACTGCTGCCCCCGCCACCCGGACCCGGATAAGCGGAAGAAAATGGAATGGAATGAATGCAGTGACACAGTGTAACAGTGATGAATCTGCTTAGTCACATTGAACTGCTATTATTTTGAACACTATTGTATATTGGAAACATTTAAGATGTTTTAGGAGGAGTCTGTCACTGCTAAGGTCAGCAGAGTTCAAAAGGCTTTGTTTGTCCAGGTGTCCTTTTTTATTCCCCCATCAACTGTGAAAACGTGTGTAAGGCTGCAATATACACGGTATATCTACTGTCAAAGGCGATGGGAGACTGAACAAGCAGCTGCACAAAGAACACCAAATTTAATGACCCGGCAGTACTGTTTGCTTCTTCGTGCTTTCATTTCAAAAGAACAATTCGCTGAATGTGAGAGAAAAGATCCATATGTAAATATATATTTATATAGCTTGTACATGTCATAACATTTATAAGTTAATATATTTAATTTAGAAGTGCATAATTTCTTTCTCAGCAGAGTGATGATCGTCTTTAGCGTCCATCAGCAGAGGCGTCACAGGTAGTACAGGGCCAGGAAAGGCGTGTGTAGGAGATGAACCCCGCTGCTTTCACAAGACACAGCGACTCCAGCCTGGCTGCAGCCTAAGGCCAAGCCCAGCCCCCCCCCCACAGCTTCACCATTGTCCTGCAGCTCAAAAGAACTGAGCTTCTCATGCAGTGAAGACAGCAGCACCTCCCGAATGTTCACCAAGCTGCGGCCCCCTCTGGGTCTGCCCACCGCATCTTGGATGCGCTGGAAAAAGAACAGCAGATCCACTCTCAGCTCCACCGTGTCTCCGTGTGACCTTGAGATATACCTAATAGAGACGTGCAGAATATTAAATAAAGACTTCTTATTGCAATGAAGATGCAGATGGATAGTTGGATTGCTACCTGGTGGGAAGGTTGCTCTTTGCCATGAGTGGAAGCAGAGGGTGGATGTCCATATGCTCCGGGTTGGAAAGCTGCAGGTGAAGCTCGGCTCTCCTTATGGTCAAAGATAAGATCTCCCTGCTGAGGAGAAACTCTACATCTGAACCTGAAGGAAAAGGAGCGGCGGTTTTACAGAATATTGTAGTACAAGCTTTCATTCACCCCAGCTGCTGTTCACAGAGGTGATGTTTTCACTCCTAATAGCTTGTTAATCTGTCAGCAGGACACCTCCGCTTGTCTCGGAGAGGACATTAAGCCTACTAAGAGTCATTTGTATGCAGATATCATTGTCTCTTCTGCACAACTGAATTCATCAAGCCATTAATGTGCTTTTCAAGCACAACAGCTTTCACACTGGCAATAAAATGCAAAGCAAGGGCACTTCCCACTGTGTCTTTCAAACAGAAGCATGGCTTATCCATCCACCCATCCATTTTCTATGCCGCTTATCCTCATTAGGGTCGTGAGGTATGCTGGAGCCTATCCCAGCTGACTTTGGGCGGGAGGCGGGGTACACCCTGGACTGGTCGCCAGCCAATCGCAGAGCAGACAAAAAAAACATTCATACCTATGGACAATTTACAGTCGCCAATTAGCCTAACATGCAAGTTTTTGGATTGTGGGAAGAAACCGGAGTACCCGGAGAAAACCCACGCATGCACGGGAAGAACATCCACACAGAGATGCCCAACGGAGATTTGAACCCACTTTATTCTTCACCCTATATTTATTTAGCTGTTTGGAGTAAGAACAAACGAGCACATGGTGGTGTGTTACAATGGCCTCTTGGTGTCAATAAAGGCACACTCAGTAACAAGCAGACCTCCATTAGGACTGAACAAACAAAGTTGCATCAGCTTCTTAATAGACTCAATTTTTTTCAGTTTCGCAATTAATGCGGAGGTGTCTAAGCGTTTTACACAAAAATAACGAAAGGATGCGAATGGACCCTTTATTCCAATGCTAATAGGGTAAAAAACAACAATCACTCATCTCACCTTAGTAAGTGTATTTTTATTAGTGTTATTAGCATCAACTTACATTGTGCTGTTTTTTCTTTCTTGTTGTGTAGTTGTATTTTTAGAATGTGTGCTATTTTTGTTCATGTTGGGGTTTTATTAGCACATACACTGTTTTTGCTCTTTTTTGGTGCTAAATTTATTGTTTTTGAATGTCCCCAGTTTTTGCTAGACTCTGTTGTGCTGTGTTGTGTTTTTACTCATTTTATTTGCTGAATTATATTTCAGCATGTGCACCATGTGTGTGGGTTTTACCCATTTTAGTGCTGAATTATAATTGTAGTAATTATAGTGCATTGTTTTTGCTCAGTTTGTATTTTTTCAGAATGTGCACAGGTTTAGCATGTGCTCTGTTTTTGCTCTTTGTTTCCTTTTCTATAGTTGAACCGTATGTTTTAGAACGTGTGCTGTTTTTTGCTTTAGAACAATGTCACTTTGGAAACCGATGGAAGAAGGCATTATTGACTGACAAATGAAGGGATGTGGAAAAGTGAAAAAAGTTGACGAAAAAATAAATAATATTTACTTGGCCCATGGCCCCAATCCAACCCAGGATTTCGTGAAATGATGTGAAGTAGTTTTAAGGTAATCCGACAACCGCAGTACCAAAACGGCCATGGAAACATAACTTGCTTTGACTGCTTACACGAGCTTTGAGTTATTTGGTTTTACCTCCTCCTCGTAATCCGCCCTGCAGGCCTTTGACGCTCCTGCACTCCAGCCCGTCTTGACAGCAGCGGTAGACCCGCCGCACGAAGCTGAAAAGAGGTTTCTCTGGGAACACCAAGCCCCGAGAAAAGCCTGCAGAGAACGGCCGGACGCTGAGCCGCAATACGGTCGACTTATCCAGAGGGTTGATTTGTGAGTTTTCCACCCAAGAAGCCGTCAGCTCCGCGCAGCGTTCCCTGTGACTCAGCAAGTCCGTGCGTAAAGACGCTTCCACGGATCCATGCGCGTCTAGAGCGCGGCCTAGTACTCCAATGGAGCTTGAAACCATCGAGATGAGACATATTAAAGCAGTCGAGCAGGAGCGTGAAAATGCCATGGTGGTGTTTCTGTATCCGAACGGACAGGCTGTCCCCGCCTGCTTTATATCCTAACTCACAATGGCAACAAAGTTTGCACAAAGAACTCGAATCCTGCCCCGCTTTTTGTTGGACACCCGCTGCGTTCTTTTAACGCGCTTGCATAATGAGGCGCCCCAAAGAGCGCCCATCCAACCATTCACATTCACAACTCAACTAATGACTCCATATTTGGAGCATCAGCAACCACAGGGTTGCTTGCAAGGTACGCACACACCTACACACAAATGATGCTTTACATGCGCCACATATACAAATATATAATTAATCGATGTATATTTATATATTTAGGATTGAAAGAAAGGCCTCGTTGCACCTGTGACTCGAAACAAACACACCATATGACATGATCAAATTGGAATATCGACTTATTACGATCATTCTGTCACCTGTATGGAAAGCCACTGACTTATTAGACAAAACACTCAACCAAATCAAATGCTTGCATTTCTTCCACGCTGTGTAAACCATTGGGAATGAGCACAGTACAAACCCAATGACTTTCTCAGCTCATAAGTCATCAATGCACTGATGAGGTCAGTGCGCCATTTCTTCAATTATTTTAAAAGCTTGACATTACTGTTTACACAATTCCCCCATGTTTCCAGACCGCTGACAGGTGGGATTGCAAGGGTGTCCGAAGTGTGGCCCGAGGGCCCGTTGCAGCCCGCAGCACATTCTAAAAAATACAATGGAACGAGAAAACAGCAAAAACCTATTGGCACGGATTCTTCTTCTATGATTTAGAGTGTCACGTGGTTCCACCTGCATGCCTGTATTACATTACATCGTGTTCCCACGTGTATGCAAACTGAAGGTATACTGTATAGCATGGGTGTCCAAAGTGATGTTATTTATTGGCCCGCAGCACATTCTGAAAATAGAATTGAATAAGAATGTTTGTAACCAGCAAAAATTGAAATATCAGCAGTCGTTTTACAAGAATAAAGTCTTAATACTAGGAGAAAGAGATTTTGGATCTAACAAAAAGTTGTGGTTTTATGACAATATTATATTTGAGAAATAATTATTTTTGTAGCAGACAGTTGAAAGAAAGACATGTTTTCAAACGTATTTATTTTTAAACAAACCAACAGATGTAATTTTAGGAAAATAAGTTGCGGAAAAAGTTACAATGTTATGAGAATAAAGTCAAAATATTATGGGAAAAAGTAAATTAAGAGCTAAAAGAGTTGTAATAATAGTTAGAATAAAAACAAATAAAACAAACACACATTTTTGGAGAATTAGGATAGGGAATAAGTTACAATAATTTGGGAATGAAGTCTAAATAGAAATAAAGCCGTAATGTTACAAAAAGAAAACGTACAAAGAATTTAAGAAGAAAAATAACAACAAAAATGGGGGAAAAGAGCAAAGATCAGAGTTCATACTAATACGCTTTTACACCTACCATCAACCCTATACACTGTTTTTCCAACATCGTTCCCTCACTCTTTCTAAAATGAACAATGGCTGCTGCTCCGTGGTTGACTGTGAACCGTTATCAATGAAAAAATATTGAAAGACAAGTTGTATGTATGAAGGAGTCAGGAGATCGAGAAGATCTGGGTTAAAATCTTTGTTGGGCATCTCTTTGTGGAGTTTGCATGTTCCCGCTGCGCATGGGTGGGTTTTCTCCGGGGTTTGCTCCCACATTCCAAAAACATGCATGTTAGGTTCATTGGCGACTCTTTGTATAGGTATGAATGTGAATCCTTGTTTGTTTCTTCGATTGGTTGTTTGTGCCCTGTGTTTGACTGGCGACCAGTCCAGGGTGTACCCTGCCACTTGCCCTACGTCAGCTGGGATAGGCTCCAGCGACCCATGACCCTAGTAAAGATAAGCAGTATAGAAGATGGTTGTATGTAGTACTGTGGTCACTTGGCATTAGTAATGTTACATTGATGAGACATGACATTAGATGACATTACCTTCACACCGCATGGAGTGAGCCATGACATGTGCGACATGATAAAGCGTAAAAAGCAATTCTCCTCCCTGTGTGGAAGTGGTTTTTTTAGATACTTACTTCAATATTTTTCCCTACATTGTTTGAAACCCTTTCTTAAGTTTAGAATAAATAAATTCAAGGCTAACTAGTCAGCTCAGTAGCATGCTATGTTTAAAGTGGCAGTCTTCTCTCATATCCCTGACACGATCACATAGCCTGTGCATTGCAGTTGAGCAAAGAATAACAGGGGCGTAAAGGTGACTATAGTGGTGTTATTTCATGTCTGCAGAGCTCAGTCATTTAAAAAAATCATATTTAGAAAGTCATAAACATGTTTTCTCTGGTCTAACTATGAAAATATTCTTTTTATAAATATTGAATCGTATTTCGCCAAAATCGCGGTTGGGTCTGGAACCAAGTAACCCAGATAAACGAGGGACGACTGTAATTCACAAAGCTGAGATGCATTTTTTCTTAAAATATATAACTTCTTAGCATATATACATGTGTTGGTTTACAAAATTCCAAAGTGGTCTTCACATCCTTCCATTTTTGGAAAAAGTTTGGACGACCCAGGCAACATGTTGTATTGTAAACGTAACCAAATTGTTAAAAGCCGGACCAGTCCGCTGTGAGCAGCTTCAAAACAAAGTAGTTTGACATCCTGACCTGTGATACAAACTTATGACTGTGCTTTCCTGTCAGAGCAGGTTGACGCCATGTTTGAGTAGTCTGTGTCGCGTCTTGCCGGGCAAGGAGAAAGCGCTGTCCTGGTGGTTGGGGATGCCCGAGTTCCTCAGTGCCGCACCGTGCTGCAGGAAGTACGTCTCCTGGGCCACACTGCAGGTCCCGTAGACGGCAGTGGTGGCATTCCTGCAGTGACAATTCCCCCAAAAAAGAAATAAGATGCTGTGATAGACTTGATGACATATCCCTACCCTGCCCCCCAGCCTCAGAGAGAGAAAGAGGAGCCGTGGAACCCCGCCGACCCCCACCACTCCAGTCCCTGGCATACTGACCTGATAATAGCCTCCTGCAGAGTTTCAGTGTTACAGAAATGCGAGTGAAGAAGTGATGTGGCTCTGACAAAAGAACGCTCGGGGCCTCCCCCCGGTCGACCAGACAGGTTGGCTACAGGGATACACAATAACGGTGTCAGTGCAACGTGACGTTATGCTGATCCCAGCCCAACTACAAGGAAGGCACAAGCTCTCTGGGAGAAAGTGGCATGATCTCAAAGAAAGCAAAACAGAGGGCCTCACTTGTTAGCGAGCTCTGAGTACAGTCAAAATGGGCAAAGATGTAGGGTCCCATGGTGCTCGGCACCCCAGGAGAGATGCTTCTTAGATGGGCCTCCAGTCCATTCAGTGACGCTAAGCAGCTGTGGTACTGCATACAAACCAGAAAGGCAGAGCTGAATGGCTGACAAAGCTTGAACGTTAGCATCACAAAGGCCAGTTAGTGCACTCAACTATTTTAAAAACTGCCTGAGGCCTTTTTGATATTCAAATTTGTACTAGATGGGGAATTATAAATATTCTAACAGGATGAAATCTTTGGGTTCTCACCACTTCCTCCATAGCAGCTTTGTCACATAAGAAGTGAGGCTCCACTAGCAGTGCCAGAGCCAGGCCTTCCACCCGGTGCAAGTACAGCGTCATAGGGATTAGGGGGGTGTGGTCAGATGTCTCGTTCCCCCGTGCCCCCTCCACAATATCATCCCGCAACTCCTGGTTGGAGAACTCTGTCCCTCCGGTATCAAACACCGTCCCACAGCACACGCCTCCGTCGACTCCAAAGAGCTGGGTGGTTGTGTTAAGCTCTGAGCCACCGGGTTGGCCCTCGCTGCTGTGAAAAGTCTCAACAACTTTCTCCTCATCTTCATTAGAGGCTTCTCCATTTGAAAGAGGAGGTCTGGGACATAGTGGATCAGTTGTGCTCTGCACGGAGTCGTCCGATGCGGATTTCTGGGAGAATGTTGAGTCGGAGGGGACAGACTCAGACTCAGTATCCAACAAATTACGTGACAGACAGCTCTTATGTGAAGGCGGGTCTTTCATCTGAGTCGAGTCTAACCTGGGGATGACAAAGACATTGATTAGATCATGGCGCAGGTGCAGTTTAAATGCGTCCCGAGTACTACCGTAAATGATCATTAACAGGGCCAGACCGCAGGTACTGAAGTTCAAAGATGGTGAGGAACACAGTCCTGGAGCTGACCGCATCACTGAATGAGCTGCATGGACTCTGGCCTTTGGGTGAATGCGTCTGAATGGGGAAAAAAAGACATCCACTTACCTGCTAAAAATGTTTAACATCCAGACAATCCTAGGGGTGTCACAAGATTAAAGATGAACTATTAAGATTTCTCATGTAGAGAATAGCTGTCTCGAGAGAACAGGGCAGCCAGAAGCTAAACAGACTGTGAACTATGGCAACGCTACTATGAATGATAATACGATAATATGGAAGTGGAAGTGTGTGAGGCATTATTGGAACTGGACATTCTCGAAGAATCAGACCACAACACTTTCACCCAGTCTTCCTCTGAATCAGTCAGATGTTCAGTGGCAAACTTCAAACGGGCCTGTAGATGGACTTTCTTGAGCAGGGGGACCTTGCGGGCACAGCAGGATTTCAGTCCTTCACGGTGTAGTGTGTTACCAACTGTTTTTGTGGTGACTATGGTCCCAGCTGCCTTGAGATCAATGACAAGTTCCTCCCTAGTGGTTCTGGGCTGATTCCTCACCGTTCTCATTATCATTGAAACTCCACGAGGTGAGATCTTGCATGGAGCTCCAGACCAAGGGAGATTGGCAGTTAATTTATGTTTCTTCCATTTGTGAATAATTGCACCAACTGTCGTCACCTTCTCACTCAGCTGCTTGGCGATGGTCTTGTAGCCCATTCCAGCCTTGTGTAGGTCCATAATCTTGTCCCTGACATCCTTGGTAAGCTCTTTGGTCTTGGCCATGGTGCAGAGTTTGGCATCTGGATTGATTGATTTCTTCTGTGGACAGGTCTTTTTTATACAGGTTACGAGCTGAGAGGGCTGTCAGCTTGTTACCTGTATGAGATCCATCTGGGAGCTAAAGATCTTGCTGACGGATCAAATACTTATTTCCTTCATGGAAATGCAAATTAAGTTATATCTCGTTTTGAAACGCATTTTTTTTGTCATTGTTTGTCTCTCAGTGTTCAAATAAATCTACCATTGAAATTATAGACTGATCACTTCTTTGTTAGTGTGCAAACTTACAAAATCGGCTGGGGTTCAAATAGTTTTTTTCCCTCACTGTACGTAACAACAAGCCACGCAAGTTTTAATGAGCGAGGCTAAACAAGTCCCACCAAATCTATTTTTTGGTGGTCCAAATGTATTTGTGGCAGGCCACCACACTGTATATTTTTACAGTTGTATACACAAACTGTCACCAAAGCATGCATTTATACTAATTGCTCCGTGACAACAATAATGACATGATTTTGTGGTTACTTCATCCATCCATTTCCTATGCCGCTGATCCTCTGAGTGGCGGTTATGCTGGAGCCTATCCCAGCTGACTTCGGGCGGGAGGTGGAATGGTTGGCAGTCAATCGCCAGTCATACTGAAGTCTCCAATTAACCTAACATGCATGTTTTTGGAATGTGGGAAGAAATCGGAGTATCCGGTGAAAACCCACACATGCACGAGGAGAAGATGCAAACTCTGCACAGAGATGCCCAATGGAGATCCAAACCCACGTCTTCCAAACCTCTTGAGTGTGTGGCCAATGTGCAAAACACTGGACCACCGTGCAGCCGGTTATTTCATTATTAGTTAGTTAATTAAAGTTTGTGCACGGCTGCAACATCACAATGGAAACAAATGCACTGTAACTCACAGCACGCACAAGTAAAAATAAAATCCTGTTTCATTTTAAATATCAGTTCCTCACCTTGTAATTTACACTCTCATGAACCATGACCTTCATTGTTAGATCTGGAGACATCTGTGTGCTCACAACTCTGTTGGGGGACAGGCAGCATAAGACGGTCATGTCAATATCAGGCAACTAATGCGGGCAGTGCGTGGATCGGCTTACCTTCCTCTGAAAAGAATACAGCCTGCCAACACCAGGGAGCAGCGCTGGCATGCCTGAAGAATAAGCGCAGCCTTGAGTAGAAGAAGTGGGTCAACCTGAGGGGTCAAAATGCAGTTTGATAATGTCGCACAAAATGACATGAATTCAAGTGACAGATTACAGCAAAATAACGTCAAGATGAGTGTAATTTTGTGGAATGATGCCATCGTGTGGATCATGTGATCTCTCTCAGGACCGGTTTTGCAAACACTTGTGGTTTGGCCTTGAGTAAAACACGGCAACAAACATGCACACTTTGCCATACGTCATTGTGTGTGTGTGGGCTTTACGTTGCACAACACAGGAACATTGTGACAGTCATATCCTAGGTTCCAATCGTCTGCACAGGCATTACAGCATCGACGCATCAAAGTAGATGGAATGATTTCAACGTACGTTTGTGGAGTCGATTGTGGTCAGGGAGCTGAAGACTTGGTGAAGCTCAGAGGGTCCTTCTAGCACATGTGAGAGGTACCGTGACCACTGAGCAGCCAAGGTTTCACGACTGTGAAGCTTAAGAACAAAAACACAATTACAGACACATTTAATACGTTTCCATGCACTATTTAAATTTATTTTCCATCTTTGCAAAAGTATTATTTACAGTGGTTTCCTGCACACACGCAATTCAACATTCGTGGCCCCATAAATCCCTACGTTTTTGGTTAAAAACATATTTTCCCCCTTGAAAATATGCAGTTTTTCAGTACAAAACGCACACAGGTCCAATGTACAGCATACATGTACCACTGTTAGTCCAGCCCACAATTGTTTCATGTTTATGTCTTGATGCCTCACTGATATTTTTCGTCAAATGTTTCGACTTTGCTTTGTTCTGCGGTCCTTGAACACACCGTATTTGTGTGCGTACACAGGGACTCATTCCATCTGTTGATGGATCATCTTACATTATCATTTATTAGTTGCGAGTACCTACACATTTTATAATTTAAATGTGTTAAATAAGTGTGTGAGGCACAATTAGGGTTTAAACTTGGAGTGTGTCACAAGAAACAATGACGGAGAATGCGAGGGTTTTGGTGCTAAATGTAATAATTACCATGTTTGATGTTGATCCACACTCAGAGGAGAAGGAAGGGTTTGAAGAATGAGGCGGGCGAGCCGTGTCAAAAACAGACATTTTAACGGTCTAATTGATGACTTGTCTTTTTTTTAACAATAAACAAAAGAACCAAAAAATAAAACCAAAAAAAAACAAGAAAAACAAGAAAATTTAAGAATTAAAAAAAAATAAAAAAAAAAAAGGGATTAAAAAAAAAAAAAATACACATTTTTATGGGCGCATGCATTTTGTATGTGCAGCAGCTTGTCTGCATGGTTGCTCAAACAAAATGAAATGTGGTCAAAAAACAAATTGGCTACTATAAACAGTACCTGGTAACTCTGGCGTACAGAGCCGTTGTAGAAACAAAAGAGGTTTATTAGCTTATGCAATAGCTGGCAGACGCTGACAGTGGGAATGTCCATGGAGCAGCCGAGAGCCTGCGAGAGAAAAGATCTCTGTCAAAGCCTGGGACAACTGGGACAACAAAGTACCGGCGCAGAAGCTCACGAACCCAAAAGAAGTCATCTTGCATGTGGATGGCGAACTTATTGCGACGCAGCCTCACCAGACGCACAGGAGAAGAAGAAAGCTCGGAAATGCAACGACCCACGCCAGCGAGCTGTCCGCAAAGTAGCTCCTGTTTATCGATAGGGGTCTTCCCCAAAGACAAAACACATACAGTGAGGTAGTCATCGGCGTCCTATCCAGTAAGTAATTAGGTGACAGGCAAACCTCTTCGGGATAGAAGTAGCAGATCCCCTCTTTAGTGGGGTCACCCTCTCCTCTCACCTTGGAGCCATCGTATACAAAAAAGTAGTGACACCTGCAACGAAAGACAACTTTGCATAGGAAGAATTACAGATACTGTTATGATCCGTTGCTGATGATTCCGTGTTGGTGTTCTTGGTGCTTTACACGAGTAAAGCGCTACAGTAGAAAGGTGTGTCAAAAACAAAGCTAGGGCAATAAAAAAAGGCTTACCCTCTGGAGTCAGACGGAATAAGTTCCGCCATGGTCCAAACTTGAGTTCCTTGAAGTCATCCGACCTCCGCCACCTAAACGCAACACGATGATGTCAGAGCTGCGGCTTGACGTCACGTTACAAACTTGTGCAGAACACACAAAAAAAACACCGTTTGACGGAAGATGCCACGCCGTGTGTGCTTTTGAGTTGAATCCGCTGGTAAAACTATTCGGAATCGAACTATTCGGTAACCAGCGAGGAGGCATCCGCAGAGCAGAGTCACGTGAAAGGACGGCGAGCCAAGAAGGACAAACTAGTGCTCCTTCCACAAAGTAGTACGGTGTTGTTACCATTATTTCAATCATCTTTGTCAGTCTTAAAGCAGCCTGAAAAAAATACGGAAAAAGTAAAACGTTCGGTAATTATGTTGTAGTTTATATTGAGTTGACAATGATGAAGCTGACATATCCACGGAGGGAACTGAAGAACAAAAGTGTGTGTGTGCGTCATATATGGGCACGTCCCATAGTGAATAAAAAAGAATATAATAAACACGTTTCAGATTGAAGAGCTTTATTCCAAGAGTAAATTCATTCTTTCATTCATTTTCTATGCCGCTTATCCTCATTAGGGTCGCGGGGATGCTGGAGCCTATCCCAGCTGGCTTTGGGCGAGAGGCGGGGTACACCCTGGACTGGTCGCCAGTCAATTGCAGGGCACATATAGACAAACAAACATTCACACTCACATTCATACCTATGGATGATTTAGAGTCGCAAATTAACCTAACATGCATGTTTTGGGAATGTGGGAGGAAACCGGAGTACCCGGAGAAAACCCACACACGCACGGGGAGAACATGCAAATTTTACGGCGCCCAACGGAGCCCTGAACCTTCTGACTGTGAGGCCAATGTGCTACCAACTCAACCACCGTGTGGCCCCAACAGTAAATAAAATCTATAACAAATCTATTGAGATTGTGATTGTATTTACATCCCTGGTGCCTGACAAACTAGGTTTTGGTCTTAAGCATGTTTACAACCAGTCGTTAAAGCGGCAGAAAAAAGCAGACTGTTCCCACCTGCTTCCCCACAACCATAAACAGGATAAACAATAGAAAATGAAAGACTGAACGAATGGACGTTCATATGGATTCCAGTGTGAACAGTTCTCAGCACCAAACTGACATCCGTGCACAACGAAAAAGAGAAAAATGACATTACGTAACACGTAAACACAAAAACAAACTGGAACCTTCTAAAGCTACAAAAGGCGAGCAACATTTTTAATCAAATGTTTTGTGGAGCAGTGTTTGTGATGTCAGGATTCAAACATCCAGGATAAATGACTGAGCTGAACCAACCCAAACAAGAGCATCAAGGCTTAATTGGTTGCTCAAAGCCCAAGCCTTGCCTCAGTCTGCAAAAAAGAATGGATGTGCTACATTTCTGCGCACATTTCTGAAAACCTAGACTTTGCAAGGACATGTAGCAATTCACCATGCAAGAAGCATTTTTCAATACTGACAGTCACATCAGCTCCTTATCTAAGAGTGCAATTTCCTTTTCTATCTTCCTCATTCTAAGAGCTCGATAGGCCATTTCTTGATCCCGGTTCTCAGTCTCCTTTTTGAGGTACGAGCAGTAAAGTGTCCTCAAATCTTCAGCCTGCAAAAACAACATGCCTGCTCTCATTGGTCACACCCTTTATGATCATTACCAGTTGACACCTCCAACTCACCTCGGGACCTCTGGGAGCAGGTGAAACACATGAGGCGGCCACCGGCTGGAAACCTGAACTCAGCACCTGCTATTAAACCAATGTCTCATAATGCAACACAAATAACACATACAGTGCATCCAAAAAGTATTCACAGAACTTCTCTTTTGTCCACATTTTGTTGTGTTACAGCCTTATTGTACAGAAGAAATTCATTTTTGTCTTCAAAAGTCTACATACAACACATTTGTTTAAAATTGGTTTGCAAAAACAGCTAAGAAATGAAAGTATTCACAGCCTTAACTGCCAGTATTAACTGTTGTTAATGCAGTTGATTTGGAAATGCACACATTGACAATTCAAGTCAGAGCACAAAGTACGCATGAGGCCAAAGGAAATGTCTGTACACTATGACAGGATTGTCTCAAGGTACAAATCTGGTAGAGGAAAACTTCTGCTGCTCCCAATGAGCAGAGTGGACTCCATCATCCATAAATGGAAGAAGTTCAGGACCACCAGAAATCTTCCTAGAACTGTCCAGCCGTTCAAACTGAGTGATTGACGGAAGAAGAGCCATGCCATTTTGTAGTGTTTTATCTTTAATAAATGGACAAAAATTTAAAAAATAATAATAATTCTTATGTTATTATTATGAGTGTTGAATTTTGAGAAAGATGTATTGATTCCAATTTGGGACTAGGCTCTGACACCTAGTAACGCAGAAGTAGGAGGTACATTACTTCAGGTCAAATGCATGAAGGGGCCCGGACAGTGAAAATGTGGATAATGTCCTGTGTTGCGAATACTTCCCAGATGCACTGTACCTCCCGGTTGCAAGTCTTACCCTTTGTAAATGAGTGTCACTGACATCAGTCTCATCACCACCGAAGCCATCTGGTTCGGTCTTGGTTACCGGCAGGAAATGGACAGGGTGGCAGGGCACTGCAGAGATGGTAGACTTTAATTGACTTGTAAATAACTGGAAATGTGTGATTATTAGACACAATCAGCTGTACCACTCATGAACAAACTGTTCTTTTACTTTTAACTATCTCAACATGTGGTGGTCCTGGTAAGACCTTTAATTTGTCACACAAACCATCACAGGCTCATTATCAAAAACATCCCCTTTTCAAATGCTGTTGTTGTGTTAACAAGTCCGTATATTTTTGTCTACCCCTGCTACCAGTATCGATATATTATTCAGGTCTATGAAAAATTCAGACTTTGAATTGACTCCACCCCACAGGATGGTGAATTGATTTTGAATTACAGGAACTTGAACTGAATTCAATGCAATTCAGAGAAATTCATTCTCATCACATATAAGTGAGAATTAGATATTCTTAACATTCATTTTTTAAACATTTTTATCATTAGGCATACCCATTAATGTTGGAACATTTAGCAATTTATATTCATTTCCTACGCTATATGGTAGATTATTCTGATGGTAGTTCCGTTGTGTCATAACAATCTAGTAGTTATCTTTTTATTATGCATTTTATGTACAGTGTGGGTGAACCCAAGTATAATTTCCAACTTACACCAATACTCGACTTGACGTTGAGAGTGACGTTGGAATGAGACTCGTTTGTAAACCAAAGACCTCCTGTAAACAGAATCAAAAACTATTATTGAATCTTCTTCAAATCCTTGGTCTTTTGTCACCCCAAAGCCATAAAAATGCAGAAATGTGTGAAAAATACACACAGTAGAGAACAGGAATATATCATGTTAGTATTGATCCAATATCGAGTGTTATTGATGTCTATACTGTCGATGTTTGGATCGATCCGCCAACCCTCCAAGTACAAAACGAACAACACGAAAATGGCAGCCCACAGGGTTGTTGCTTTTACTTATAACTTAATCAGAAGTCAAGTTGAAAAGCACATATTCAAGTGCAGAAGCTTCACAGTTTACGATGATGTAAATTTTGGTATTTGATTGATACCAAATTATTAAAAAGCCCCTCATTGCGCTTACGGATACTTTTTACTAAAAAAAATTTCGAGCCCATTGAATATTTTTGTGATTTTGCCTTGAATTTTTGGCTAATAGCTATAATAACAAAAACTAAGAGCTTATACAGAACATTTCAATATCCTGAAAAGGTTGTATTTCTGCAATTCAACTTAAAAGGTTAACTTGACATAATATATAATCGTATAATATGCAAATCAATATATTTTTTGTTTTGTTTTCCTCCTTTGGATTTTTCTGATAAGGTCCTGCAGCCTGAAAAAAAATCTAATTACAACAAGAAACTGCTTGGGATATGTCAATAAAATTTGTTGGTTTCATCTTTTATGTCAAATTGCCAAAATAAAACAACTTTCACTTGATATTCTAATCGCTTTGTGGGTTGTACTTATTTCAAACGTCTTACCCCGAGTTGATGGAGCAGAGGAGAACCGGAGTTTGCTGAGGGCAGAACCTGAAACTTGCAAACTGGCACGTTTCTTGAAGCAATGAAACCAACCAGAGCTCGCAAAAAAAGTGTGTTCGTCCGCGTCGTCCCCACCCTTTACCTTCAAGTCCTTCCACGGGCTTCTGACCTTCTCCTGTATGATCACGAGGCTAAGCAGTGCCTCTGCCTGCCTCTGGTGTTCAATCCAAGTGCTGAGAAGTTGTTCCATGTCCTCCATCAGCTTCCACCTTTGCTTGGTGATAACTATCAACTGCATGAGCACCGAACTTTTAATACGTTCCACAATCCCGTCCTTGTTCTTGTAAATTGTCCAAAACGTTGAATGATTCATGTTGTACAAACGAGCCACATTTGCTACCTTTTCCCCACCGTCCAATTTGGTAATTATGGAAACCTTCCTTTCCATTGAGATTGCTTGCCCCTTCCGAGCTCTGTCTGTGTCACCATATGCTTTATCCTTGCCTTTAGCCATGATGGATGGATAGTTTTGTCAATAAAAACACACGAAACCCTAGGTAACATATAACCAGGAAACTTAACTCGTGTTACCAAACGGACGCAGACGTTGCTATGTGCAAACTCCTCAGTAAGGAAAATAGCTATTGGCTGCCCCAAAAGTTGCAAAATGACGTCATATTCGTTGCCATTTTCTACTGACATACCTACGTTTGCTTTAAACGTGACTGTTGTAACACATTGGCTAGTTCCAGGTCCATTAAAACGCATCTTCCCTTTAATTGCAATTGTTTTCCTCGCGACGAGGAATCTACCAAGCTAGTCAACAAGAATTGTGGTTGGTGAGTTGACGTTCTGGGAAACACCGCCCCTAGTGTTTCAGATGAGAATGGCATTAACTTTCACAAACTAGTCCCCATGAGTCTGGAACAGAACCAGAAGTCGCTTGTTGTCAAAATTAAAATACTGACCTTAAGTATTCGATTTGTCTGTGCAAACACAAAACACAATGGGCCACATGAACCATTCAGACGTTTTTGTTTTGATTACGTATATAGTTAGTTACCAGGTACCGTTCCTAAACATTTGAAATTGTGTACAGACCTGATCAAAATCTTAAGACCATTCGGAAAAATTGCTAGAATTTACCTTTTGCACATTTGGATCTTAATGAGGTTTTAGGTAGAGCTACAATATGCAGAGGCAATAAGGGGGAGTGTGACAAAAGGAATCTTGAAAAAGTAGTTTATGGAAAACAGTTAAACTGAAATAGGCCATTTACCAGCTGATCAAATGTTTAAGAGCATCGCTCTTATGGCAAGGGAAGTTTATAAAAATGGCCATTAGTTTCAGACAGTTGATGCCCTTCGTGAAGCCATCTTCACCACTTGGAGCAATGTTGCCACTAGCTTCCTGGAAACACTCGCATCAAGCATGTCCAAACAAATTGTTGAAGTGATTAACGAGAACGGTGGAGCTACTCATTACTGAGTCCTACTGAGAACATTAGTTGTCCTGGTTTGGAGTTTGTCATTTTTTTGAGTGATGGTCTTAAACCTAAACAGCCTATTTCAGTTTGTTGTTTTCAATAAATTATTTTTTCAAAGTGCTTTTGGTCACACTCTCCCTTCTTGCTTTTGCATATTGTAGCTCTACTTAAGATTTTGATCAGGTCTGTATATTTCCAGCATGGGTTGCAAAAAACAGGTCGTGCTACACTAGAGCAACTCTAAAAAGAGGACTTGTGAAAATACTGCAAACAAAACTAACTACATTCACCTTCTGTAAGAATATGGTATTACGTTAAATTTGTAGTAAAATAATTACAAATATCTACAGTATTTGCTGTGATAATGCATTTGTACATATGATTCAGCTAAAAGACAAATTAGATTGGCAGAACAAACACGTTGACTAGGAATCACCTAGGAATCATAAGGATGTGTGGATATTCGATCTATTCATTTTTAGAAATACTCTTATGAAATTACATTGTATATACAGATAAGACACCTGTGCTGATGTAATGTCATGTAGTTTTATCTAATTCAACATTTTAAAACTTTGGAAAACGCACTGTATCACAGAGAAGAAGCAACGGAACAAATCGAGGTAATTTCGTTACTTTATTTCAGATACTTAAGATGATTTTTTGTTGTAATGGTCATGTTGCGGTTCAAAGGTAAAGACAGAGTAAACTGCAAATGGGTGTGGTCCTGGAAACAAAGAGGAAACTGGTCCCTACACCAGTTATGAGGTCTTGGAGGAGAATTTACTCATCATGGCCTTCATAGCCGTCAGGAAGGGCATTCACATGGGGGTTGTGGAAAAGTGTTTTGTTGCCATCACCCCAGGGGAAGCGCTGTATGAATGAAGAAAATGCACAATTAAGGCACACTAACATCCCCTTACTAATTTACCTGATGCAGCTATTCAAGTGTTCAAATCCAACCTTGCTGCGAATGCGGAGGTGTGAGTATGGGATGAACTCTGGTTGTTCATGGCTGTGTTGTTGCTCTTTCAGGAAGGTGTTCAGCATGCACACCCCAACACCCGGCAGCGCAACCACAAAGGTAAGTATCTTCCATGTCTTAGCTGTTGAGAAATAACAAGGATCAGAGAATTTTAGATAGCAAAAAGGTGCAATAAAAATAGGGTGAGACAGTAAAACATTTGCCAGATAGAACAAATAAGTGTTCAGATTAAATATATTATAGGATAGCCTGCCTCTAGATCTCAAATTTAAGATGTTGCAACAAAAGGTTACTCACAAGCTGATTAACCGATCATCTAACTAAACAACTAACTATTATGGTATTAAAAAATGTTTTGATTTAAAAATGTAAATCCCCTCTGATTTCAGCTGCTCAAATGTGAACGTTTCCTGATTGCCTTAGTCATCCATAAAAGCAGTGTTTTAGGCAAAACTAGATGTTCCCATACGTCAGCTTTGTCTTGGAAAACAGTTATCAGTCACATTGATATGGTCGGTGCCTAACTAATTACCCAATTAATAAAAACAGCAAGCTTCAGATTAATCGATTAAGAAAATTTCTACACTTCCTGTTTAACATGTGCCAGTTTACCACTGTTTAATGGGCAAAAAGGATAAAGATGTGTAATAGTAAATAGAGTTGGAGGAGAGCTTTTACAATATAGATTAAAAAAGCTGACAAAACATTTTCCCGTAGTACAAGATATCAAATAAATAATGACTTTTGACTATTTAAAATATAAATTGCTGTAACAGACAGTGTGGTTCTTCTTCTTGTTACTATATAAATGTTTTGAGTTCTTTATGCAAGTGTTCCATATTTTAAGTCCACATATTGATATATGCTAAAAGTGTTTAATTGTGTGCATGACTACAAAGGTTTCACATAAGAAAAATCACCGAGATCGTATTTGTCCCCAATTTTTGAAAATTATTTTGGTCATTATTTTATTAGGGAGCAGGTTGTTGTGAATTTCAATATTTATGGTTTTAGGAATAGCCGCTGTGTGTGTTCCTTACAACCAGCATTATGGATATTATTGACCAACTTAATTGAGTGCACTCAGTATGCAACAGGGATGTCCAAAGTGTGGCCTGGAGACCTATTACGACCTGCATCTGTTTTTGGACAGTCTAAAAATATAATTTAAGAGGAAAACTTAAAACAAAAAATCAGTAAAATTTGAAAAATCAGCAGTAATTTTACAAAAATAAAGTCAAAAGATAGGCTCCAGCATACCTGCGATCCTAATGAGGATAAGCGGTATAGAAAATAGATGAATGAATGAATATTATCGAAAAAGTTCAAAGCTAACAACAAAATGTCTTAATGCAATAGTATGAGGAAAAACAATGCCATTGTAGTAGCATAATGAAATATTAAAAGAAAAAAAAATGTTTAAAGTCATGACAAAAATTGTTGGAATATAGTAGAAAATGTTAGAACATTATGGAAACAGAGTCAAAAATATGACAATAAAGTCATAATATTACAAAAAGAAGATTTACAAAGATTATTTTAGAAGAAAGTTTCAATATCCATCCATCTTCTATGCGCTTATGCCTACTAGGGTTGAAGGGGTATGCTAGCGCCTATCCCAGCAGACTTTCAGCAAGTGGTGGTGTACACTGGTCAAGTTTCAAAATATGGATAATAAAAGAAAACAAGTGATGATGGTGGGGGGGGAAATGAGCTGAAAAAACTGAAATTGATCCTAATAATACACTTTTTTCACTGAGATCGTTTTTTCTTCTTAGCATATCTACTGTACATAATACGGAGCTCCTAAAGGGACATGGAGTAAAAACATTTTAACAGGTAAAAAAAAAAAAAAAACGGTTTTGCGGGGGAACTCAAAACGTACTACACTTCTGTGTAGCCTGCATATACTTCCGTGTTTGTCCAGAGTATTGCAGTTGGTTCTTGATAAAATCAACCAGGACAGCAAACTCAGAATACACTTTACGACGACAGAGCCCTCGTTCGCTGCAGAACCCTTTTAGGTGTCTGGCCCTGAACGTGTTTGTTTTAATCAATACGTTAAGTTGTATAGTTTCAAAGCGATTTTTGCAGATCATATTGTCATAAGTTTTAACACATTAAAATAAAACCCCTGTATACTAACACACGTCTCTTCCCATCTAAAATACGTCTAATCTACATTTATTGTACTTTATGAATATGTTTAAACTCCTTCGTTAGTGGTTTCAGCGTATTTATGTGTTTGGCGTTTTGGCCACCTTGTCACGTCAAGGATAAGGATGTCAGCTAGCAGTGCTAACAGAGCTAACGCTAGAGCAGCAAGGTCACTGTGGAAGCGCACACATTCCCGTCAAAGAACAATGACGACAAAAATAAATTTCAAACTAATTCAAGCTACACACTTACTTGAGTGCTCGCCGTGGTCGGCAGCGGCAGACAGCTGGCGACGGGTCTGGCTCAAAGAAGACCTCAGCAACGTTTGTGTGAAGCGTCCGAGAGCAGCCATCTTCGTTTGTAATTCTTCTTCTTCTTGTGTTTTTTATGGCGGTTGGCAACCAACGTATGGTGCGCATTACCGCCACTTTCTGAAACTACAACTAAAATAACATAAAATAAGTATATATATTTTAAATAAAAATAAATAACATAACATTTAAAAAAATACAAAATACACTAATTAATAATAATACATAACAAATTATAACGACAACCCTCAAAGCAATACTACTACAAATACACTAACCAACATAATAAAATAATACTACACACTGAATAAACTAAATCCTTTTATCTGAACCTGTTTTCCTTAAGAATTTGTATTTTTCCCTAAACCCCATATGCTTTAAATCTACCTTTAATATATCCTCCACTGTCATCTTAATACTCCTCCTCTGAGTCACCACCTTATCTTGGTAGAGGAGTTTGCGTGTCCCAATGATCCTAGGAGCTAAGTTGTCAGGGGCTTTATGCCCCTGGTAGGGTCTCCCAAGGCAAACAGGTTCTAGGTGACGAGCCAGACAAAGAATGATTCAGAAGACCCCTATGAAGAACAACAAGAGGAGTGACCGCATCTCGCCCGCACGTAGGAGCCAGGCCTGGGGGAGGGGCTCGCAGGCGAGTGCCTGGTGGCCAGGCCTTCACCCGTGGGGCCTGACTGGGCATAGCCCGGAGAAGCCACACGGGAATCCACCCCGCAGACCCACCACCTGCAGGGGCAAGCATAAGGGTCCGGTGCTTTGTGATTTGAGCAGTGGTCAAGAGCGGGTGTCCGGGCAACCTGGTCTTCGGCGGCCAAATCTGGTTCTTGGGACATGGAATGTCACTTCTCTGGTGGGGAAGCAGCCCGAGCTTGTGGAAGAGGCGGAGACATTCCGACTAGATATAGTCGGACTCACCTCAACCCACAGTTTGGGGTCTGGAACCAAATTCCGTGAGAGGGGCTGGACCTTGTTCTTCCCTGGAGTTGCTGCAGGGGAGAGGCAGCAAGCTAGTGTGGGCTTATCATTAGCCCCCCGGCTTGGTGCCTCTGTGCTGGAGTCATCCCCACTAAACAAGAGGGTTATTTCCCTATGCCTTAGGGCTGGGGAAAGTGTCCTGACTGTGGTTTGTGCGTACGCGCCGAACGGCAGTTCAGAGTACCCAGCTTTCTTGGAGTCTATCAGAGGGGTTCTGGAGGGCACCCCAGCTGGTGACTCCATAGTTTTACTGGGAGACTTCAACGCCCATGTGGGCAATGACAGTGTGACTTGGAGGGGCGTGGTTGGGAGGAACGGCCTCCATGACCTGAACCCGTGTGGTGTTTTGTTGCTGGACTTCTGTGCAAATCACAGTTTGTCCATAACAAACACCATGTTCAAACATAAGGATGTCCATAAGTGCATTCGGCACTGGGACACCCTCGGTCGCAGGTCTATGATCGACTTTGTGGTTGTATCATCAGACCTGCGTCCGCATGTTCTGGAAACGCAAGTGAAGAGAGGGGCTGAGCTGTCGACTGACCACCACCTGGTGATGAGTTGGATTAGATGGCGGGGAAAGATGCCGGACAGACCTGGTAGACCCAAACGAGTAGTGAGGGTGTGCTGGGAACGTCTGGCAGAGTCTCCCGTTCGTCGAGTCTTCATCTCATCTCCGGCAGAGCTTCGCCTGCATCTCGAGGGAGGACCGGGATATTGAGTCCGAATGGGCCGTATTCCGTGCCTCGATTGCTGAGGAAGCCAGTCGTAGTTGCGGCCGCAAGGTGGTCGGTGCCAGTCGTGGTGGCAAGCCCCGAACCCGTTGGTGGACACCATGGGTTAGGGCTGCTGTCAAGCCTAAAGAAGGAGTCCTATCAAGCATGGATGGCTTGCGGGACTCCCGAAGCAGCTGACAGGTACCGTCAGGCCAAGCGGCACACGGCTTCGGCGGTGGTCGAGGCAAAAACTCGGGTGTGGGAGGAGTTCGGTCAGGCTATGGAGCATGGATGCCAGGCCTGCATCCATGGGGCCCAGTCGGGCACAGCTCGAAAAGGTAACGTGGGTCTCCCCTCCCATGAGCTCACCACTCGTAGGAGGGGTGTAGCAGGTTCGATCAGAGGTATTAGGAGTTCAATAAATCCAAATAGAAGGAGAGATAAACACAGCTATTTATTTAAACACAAAGCCAAATTAAAACAGACGTCTGGGCTAATTACCTTTCCCTGTCAGCACAGAAACTACATGAGCCTTACAACAGCAGATCAGCAAAGTATCCATCCCTGCCCAGTTTCTTTATACTTAAGGATGTCTTCGTATTCTCTGCCTCCACCTTGCCAACATTTCTTTGTTTGCTATGTGCATCAATCATCCCTCCTCCCCTGGAGCAAATGGCGATCGGACCAATCCAGGTGTTATCTTATCTGCATCTGTGCTTACTTCCTCCTTTCACGCTTTGTAGTTGCCAGACCTTGGTGCTTCCTTGTCTGTGTCCTGTCTGTGTCCTGTTTTCTGTGTGTGTGTGTGTGTGTATGCTCAACCCTTCAGGGGCCAAAGGGGTCAGGTGCTAAATGAGCTGGGTAGCGGCCGGAGGCGGAGGCCTTGGCGGTTCGAGCCTCGGCTAAATGAAGCTAGTTGTCAGTATGTGGAATGTCACCTCTCTGGTGGGGAAGAAGCCTGAGCTGCTGAGTGAGGTGGATAAATTCCGGCTACATATAGTCAGACTCACCTCAATGCACAGCAAGGGCTCTGGAACCAGTCCTCTCGAGAGGGGCTGGACTTCATTCCACTCTGGTGTTGCCGGCAGTGAGAGGCGACGGGCAGGCGTGGCAATTCTTGTTGCCCCCCGGCTCCAAGCCTGCACGTTAGAGTTTAACCCGGTAAGCGAGAGGGTAGTTTCCCTACGCCTTCGGGTGGGGGGACGGGTCCTGACTGTTGTTTGTGCTTATGCACCAAACAGCAGTTCAGAATACCCACCCTTTTTGGAGTCCTTAGAGGAAGTACTAGAGAGTGCTCCCTCGGGGGATTCGCTTGTTCTACCTGGTGACTTCAACCCTCATGTTGGCTGCGACAGTGAGACCTGGAGATGTGTGATTGGGAGGAACGGCCCCCCTGATCTTAACCCAAGCGGTGTTTGTTATTGGACTTCTGTGCTCGTCCCGGATTGTATATAACAAACACAATGTTCAAGTATAAGGGTGTCCACATGTGCACTTGGCACCAGGACACCCAGGGCCGCAGTCCGATGATTGACTTTGTGGTTGTGTCGTCGGACTTGCGGCCATATGTTTTGGACACTCGGGTGAAGAGAGGATCGGTGCTGTCAACCGATCACCACCTGGTGGTTAGTTGGTTCCGATGGTGGGGGAGGATGCCAGTCTGACCTGGCAGACCCAAACGCATTGTGAGGGTTTTGCTGGGAACGTCTGGCAGAGTACCATGTCAGAAGGAGTTTCAACTCCCACCTGCGGGAGAGCTTTGACCAAGTTCCGAAGGAGGCAGCGGACAATGAGTCCGAGTGGGCGATGTTTCGTGCCTCCATTGTCAATGCGGCTGATCATAGCTGTGGCCGTAAGGTGGTCGGTGCCTGTCGTGGCGGTAATCCCAGAACCCGTTGGTGGACACCAGTGGTGAGGGACGCCGTCAATCTGAAGAAAGAGTCCTATCAGGCCGTTTTGGCCCATGGGACTCTGGAGGCAGCTGACGGGTACCGGCAGGCCAAGCGGTCTGCGGCTCTGGCAGTCACTGAGGCAAAAACTCGGACATGGGAGGAATTCAGAAAAGCCATGGAAAACGACTTCTGTGTCACGCGAGAGCGTCGGAGCAGGAGGGATGGTTCCCAAGATGCGGAGACGAGGCCGTGCAGGTCTGGTAAGTCTCTTTACTCAGTGTAGTCACAGACAGAGCAATTCACAAACATAAAGCGTCGGTGCATAAAAGGAAACTACAGGAGCACCGCGGCCAGGACGAAGAAGACTAAACATAAAACTACCTGCGAGTCAGCAAACTACTAAACTAGCAGAAGGGTTAAAAAAAACGGCCAAACTAACAGAATCTACACACGTAACGATAGCGTGACGGGGACACAGGCGACAAAGGTGTGGCAGGGGCACCAGACATGAAAAAATAATCCAGTAACCTCTAGCAGCAGTCACAGCTATAAAAAGAGGTGGAGCCGGATTGGAAACAGGTGTGACTGATGCAGAAGAACCACCTGACTCATGGCTGGTCAATGTCTGCAGAGGGTACACAAGACAGAGCAATGAGTGGAAGATAAGACCAACCCGCCTATGTCACAGAGGAGTGTGACATTCTGGATTGCTTCAAAGAGATTCTGGTCCACCATCCACCATCTCAGGAAGCGGAAGCAGTGCACAGTCAACACCGTGTATGGTGGGGACGGTGTGCTGCTGACCTCGACTCGAGATGTTTTGGACCAGTGGAGGGAATACTTTGAAGACCTCCTCAATCCCACCAACACGTCTTCCAACATGGAAGCAGTGCCCGGGGACTCTGAGGCGGGTTCTCCTATCTCTGGGCCTGAGGACACCAAGGTGGTCAAAAAGCTCCTTGGTGGCAAGGCCCCGAGGGTGGATGAGATCCGCCCGGAGTTCCTTAAGGCCCTGGATGCTGTGGGCGTGCCTTGGTTGACCCAACTCTGCAGTATCGCGTGGACATCAGGGTTGGTGCCCCTGAACTGGCAGACCGGGGTGGTGGTCCCACTTTTCAAGAAGGGGGACCGGAGGGTGTGGTCTAACTATCGTGAGATCACACTCCTCAGCCTTCCCGGTAAGGTCTATTCAGGGGTTCTGGAGAGGAGGATCCACCGGATAGTCGTATCTCGGATTCAGGAGGAACAGTGTGGTTTTCGTCCTGGTCATGGAACTGTGGACCAGCTCTATACTGGGGGTCCTTGAGAGGTGCATGGGAGTTTTCCCAACCAGTCTAGATGTGTTTTGTAGACTTGGAGAAGGCATTCGACCGTGTTCCTCAGGGAATACTGTGGGGAGTGCTCCGGGAATATAGGGTTTCGGACCACCTAATCTAGGCGGTTCGTTTACTGTATGACCGGTGTCAGAGTTTGGTTTGCATTGCCGGCAATAAGTCGGACCCGTTTCCAGTGAGGGTTGGACTCCGCCAGGGCTGCCTTTTGTCATTGATTCTGTTCATTACTTTCATGGACAGAATTTCTAGGCGCAGCCAGGGCGTTGAGGGGTTTCAGTTTGGTGGCCACAGGATTTGGTCTCTGCTTTTTGCAGATGACGTGGTCCTGCTGGCTTTATCAAGCCGTGACCTTCAACTCTCACTGGATCGGTTCGCAACTGAGTATGAAGCAGCTGGGATGAGAATCAGCACCTCCAAATCTGAGTACATGGTTCTCGCCCGGAAAAGGGTGGAGTGCCATCTCCGGGTTGAGGATGAGGTCCTGCCTCAAGTGGATGAGTTTAAATACCTCGGGATCTTGTTCACGAGTGAGGAAAGGATGAAACGTGAGATGGACAGGCGGATTGGTGCAGCGTCTGCAGTGATGCGTACTCTGCATCGATCTGTCGTGGTGAAGAGAGAGCTGAGCCAAAAGAAAAATCTCTCAATTTACTGGTCGATGTACGTTCCTACCCTCACCTATGGTCATGAGCTTTGGGTAGTGACCGAAAGGACAAGATCGCGGGTGCAAGCGGCCGAAATGAGGTTTCTCTGCACGGTGGCAGGGCTCTCCCTCAGAGATAGGGTGAGAAGCACTGTCATCCAGGAGAGACTCAGAGTAGAACGGCTGCTCCTCCGCATTGAGAGGAGCCAGATGAGGTGGCTCGGGCCTCTGGTTAGGATGCCTTCCGGACGCCTCCCTGGGGAGGTGTTCAGGGCACGTCCAACCGGTAGAAGGCCTCGGGGAAAACCCAAGACAAGCTGGAGGGACTATGTCTTTCAGCTGGCCTGGGAATGCCTCGGCATCCGCCGGGAAGAGCTGGACGAAGTGGCCGAGGAAAGGGACGTCTGGGCTTCCCTGCTTAGGCTGCTGCCCCCGCGACCCGACCTCGGATAAGCGGAATAAAATGGATGGATGGATATCATCTTAATATTCTCTCTTTCTAATTTCCTCTTCATTATTTCCCTTTCATGATTATATTTACTACAATAAATTAATACATGCTCTATGCTTTCTGCTTCATTGCAAAAGTCACACAAACCTGTACTGTTATTACCTATTAGTTTTAGAGAACTTTTTCAGATAAGTATGGCCAAATCTCATATTTGCAATAATATCTTATTCTTTCATATTTCTACTAGCGTCCTTTCTTACTCCTACATACTTCAGAATTTTATAATATTTTCTATCTTTTGGTTCATTACTATTCCATTTCTCCTGCCAATTTTTCCTGATTTCATTCTTAACTATACCTCTAACTTCTTTTTTGCTATAACTTATTTCCAAAATAATTTCTGCCTTTTTTGTTGCACATTTTGCAAATTTATCTGCCAATTCATTTCTTGATATGCCTTTTTGAGCCGGCACCCAAATAAATATGATAACAATTTCTATCTTATTTAATCGAAATATTGACTGAACCATTTCCAATATTATATCCTGTCTTGATTCTGACCATATATTTTTTGGACTTGTTAACCTGCTACTGGAGTCGGAACATACAACAGCTTTCTTTGGCTTATTTTCTTCAATCCAATTCCTTGCTAGATAAATTGCAATTAGTTCCCCTGTAAAGACGGATAGATTATCATTAATTATTTTATTTATGGCAATCTGTGGAATAATTACTGCTGCAACGACTTTGTGATTTGCTGTTTTAGACGCATCTGTGTATATTGCTGTGTACCCAGAATATTTTTCCTCTACGGTATAATTATTTCTATATGACTACTACTTAACTTTTTATTTTCCATGAATTGAACATCAACAACAGGGTTTTCATAGATCCAATATGAAAGGCTTGCCATTGAAACTCTTGGGCTAATTGTCATTTTTTTCGATATGAACTTCCTTTACTATATGCCCTATTGTCCATCCAAAAGTCTTTCTTTTTCTTGACAATTTAACAGCACTTTCTCTGTTAAATGTGTTTTCTTGTATCCTTTTAAGTTTGCCCAGTACACTGTTGCCAATTGGTCTCTCCTCATTTGTAAAGGAATTTCATTCATTTCCACTTGCAAAGCTGCAACCGGGGTTGTCTTTGTAGTGCCACAACACAGTCATAATGCTTGATATTGTATTTTATTTAATTTCTCAAGTAACCGATTTGATTCAGATTGATAGACTATACAGCCATAATCAATAACCGACCGAATTAATGCAATATATATTTCTCTCATTACCATTCTACTAGCCCCCCACTCTCTGCCCCTCAAAGCCCTCATAATATCTTAACCCCACTCCCTTGCCCATTTTTGTATCTTATTGACCGCTTCTTGTATTTTCCTTTCTATATACTTAATATTTCTTCCTCTTTTCCACATGACTCCATCATCTGCAAACAATGCAACATCTACTGAACTTTCTACTTCATTGAAAACTTCATCTATCATTATTAAAAATAATACTGGACTTTTTATACTTCTTTGCGGAGTTCATTTGTAATGATTGTGGACAGACCGGAAGTACCTAATATTGGCAAGCCACATGACAGGAAACACCGTTTAAGCAGGTTTTTCTTTATTGTAGTAATGAATATGTACAGTACTTTTAATTACACATCCACTACGTTGCTGAGATAGGGATGATTGAGGGTTCATTAAGGATTTTTAATTTTTTAGTACAACACAGCACATTTCTAAAAAACATTATGAATCAAGCAGTGGTGACTGCTGGTCATTCAAGGAGGGGAAGCCCTTTTTTCCAGCCTATATCATAAATGTATTAATTCTACCTTACGTCCCATTTCAATTTTATTTGACACTGTTGTGTCAACTAGGCCAATTGCAGAGTGACAGAAGAGAGTCGCCAAACACAACGCTAGTCGTTTTTAAGAAAGACAAAGTCTCTGGGGATTGGTAGTTGAAAACAAGGCAATTAAAAACCGGCTGGAGGTTTATATTTCAAGATCGCTGATTCGTTCATTTCACTGTCAATCAAAAGGGGATTCCACCTCTGACAGATCATTCAATCATCACGTAGAAGCTGAGAAGCGTATCCTCCATAGAGCAACAGAGATGTTGAACAGCCGGTGGGTGGGGAGAAAGCCGCATCAGAAAGACCATCTAAGTCAGTAGACGCTCAGTCCGAAAAAATAAATAAATCACCATAGGGCTGCGAGTCACAGGAATACATGTGGCTCCCGAGCAGTTTTAAGCAATAAAAACAGCCACATGGTGGCAGAAGTGCATTTTATGAGAGCTCGGCAGCGCTCATGTCAAAGGGAAATACATACATGACAGCAAGGAGGACACATGCAAAGGTGCTTCCCTGACCCGCGGGCCATGTCTTTCCTACCTTTGACCCGCATTTGTAGCAAACTGTGCCTGAGCCCCAGCAAATGCCACCTTCAGCCTTAAGGCATGCTTAAGCACCAGCCCTGAACTGTTCCTTTAATGGGGTCTAGAACCTGAACGGGAACAAAGTCAATGGAGACTTTGGCTCCCGACCAAATATTTGGAAAAAGGGTGATTCCCCAGTGCTCTATTGAGGTGTAGTGTTATAAAAGTAAAGAACTTGTGGAAGATATGATGCCCAGGGCTGCTGCTGAGATAGCAGAAAAGTATGGTCCAGATTCATATTCAAATTATTATTCTCTTTCTTTGGTTATCCTCTTAATGAGCAACCTGTATTAACACAAAAAAAACTCCAAAAAGAGTCAATGCCTCATCAGCCATCAACCTCAATGCACATCACTGCTGACTTCATTAAAGGCGAGGACTCTGTGTGGGTTCAGAGTCCGATGAGGCAATAGTGCATGCTCTGGTTCGTCAGGATACATGAGGAAAAAAAACATTCAAAATTAATGGGTAAGTGTATTTGTTTTGGAAATATATTTAGACCTTAATTTTCATTATGAAGATATAAGCTTATATGTAAAGTGTGTCATGAAACATGGTCTATTACTTAAAAACTGCTTAGTCAATACAAAAATATGTAAAATCTAGTAAATCACATTTTGTGTCAGTTGTGTACTAATGATATCATATCAAAGTAAGCTGTCAATTATATTCCGTTTTTTTTTGCTATTGTCAGTGTTTTTTTTTTATCACATCCTCGTTATTATTAATAAATCATGTGGTAAAACATGTTTTCTAAGTGATTGAATCTCAGTACCACCAGTTTGGGCCATCCAGTAAGAGATTTGAGCTCGCAGAGCAGAACATGAATTTGAAGAAAGGTACAATTCATACATGTTATGTCATGTAATCATTCCAAATGTCCCTCTTTAAATCAGGGGTGTCCAAAGTGCAGCCCAGGGTCTTATGTTTTATTGGTGTGCACCACATTGTAGAAATAAAATTAACCACCCCAAAAACAGAATAAATATAAAAAAATTTAATAATGGCATAAAAATTACATAATGTAAAGAAAAATGGTTGAAATAATAACTAATAGCACAAAGCTTTGTCTTTAAATATATATAAGAGTAGGGGTGTCATGAGCTTCGCAGTTCAGCTTCAGCATTGCCAGCATTCACACGCAATTCTCCTGAACCTGCACAGGTCTAGTTGAATTTATTATCCTCCCACACCTAATGCCCACCAACACATTTTTTTTCCGGAACAAAAAATCTTGTCTTGTTTTAATTTTGCAAGATCTTGTAAGGCAAAATCTTGTGACACCCCTAATATACAGTCATCCACATCGCAGTTCAAATTTTGCATCTTTATACAATCACAGTTTGGGTTGAATACAGTTTACTGGTAAAAATGTTATGTTACGTATTGTTTTCACTAATGAAGCATTTTCAAGCATAGGAATTGCTAAATGAATAAAATACGAAAGAAGGCGTTTATAAAAAGCATTCAAATTATTATATATAGTATTCTACAATGGTCACTACATGTTATTAATGTTACTTTAATGTTTGATGACACAAGCACCGGACTTGATCACTACAGGCTTTTATTGTAGGTTTGAATTGTCTCACAACAGGCTTAATATTAATAACAAGATAATCATGTGGAACTAACCCATGCCAAGTTAAAACTCAACTTTGAACCCCTGACATATTTTTCTGTTTTTTACACATCAGAACATATTTACTGCAACATACACAAGCAGTTTTATCTATAAGCTAGAAATCAATTGTGTCAAGTTGAATGTTGTTAGTGGGTATGATCCACAGGTAGGATGTGAGATGGAGGAGAAAGAGAAATTCTGGTCAAACCTCGATGAAGTGATGCAGAACATCACTAGAAGTGAGAGAGATGTAATTGGTGCAGACTTCAATGGACATGTTGGTGCAGGAAACAGAGATGATGAGGAGGTGATGGGCAAGTTTGGTATCCAGGAGAGGAACGCTGAAGGACAGATGGTGGTCAACTTTGCAAAAAGGACGGAAATGGCTGTAGTTAATACTTTCTTCCAGAAGAGACAGGAACATAGGGTGACCTATAAGAATGGAGGTAGGAGCACACAGGTAGACTACATCTTGTGTAGAAAGTGTAACTTGAAGGAGGTCAGTGACTGCAAAGCAGTGGTAGGTGAGAGTGTAGCCAAACAGCATAGGATGGTGGTGTGTATAGGCTAACTCTAGTGGTGAGAAGGATGAAGAGCGTAAAGGCAGAGCAGAGGACAAAATGGTGGAAGCTGAAAAAAGAGTGTTGCGTGACTTTTAGGAAGGAGTTGAAAAAGGCTATGGGTGGCCAGGAAGTCCTTCCAGATGACTGGACAACTACAGCTACTGTGATCAGGGAGACAGGTAGGAAAGTACTTGGTGTGTGATCTGGAAGGAAAGTAGATAAGGAGACTTGGTGGTGGAATGAGGAGGTGCAGGAGTGTATACAGAGTAAGAGGTTAGCTAAGAAAAAGTGGGACACTGAGAGGACTGAAGAGAGTAGACAGGAGTACAGAGAGATGCAGCGTAAGGTGAAAGTAAAGGTGGCAAAGGCCAAACAAGGGGCTTATGATGACTTGTATGCTAGGTTGGACAGCGAGGAGGGAGAGAAAGATCTATACAGGTTGGCAAGGCAGAGGGACAGAGATGGGAAGGACGTGCAGCAGATTAGGGTGATGAAGGATAGGGATGGAAGGGTATTGACAGGTGCCAGTAGTGTCATGGGAAGATGGAAAAAGTACTATGAAGAGTTGATGAATGAGGAAAATGAGAGAGAACAAAGAGTAGAAGAGGTGACTGTTGTGGACCAGGAAGTAGCAAAGATTAGTAAGGAAGAAGTGTGGAGGGCATTGAAGAGGATGAAGAATGAAAAGGCACTCGGTCCTGATGATATACCTGCGGAGGTATGGAAGTGTCGAGAAGAGGTGGCAATAGAGTTCCTGACCGGGTTGTTTAACAAGATCTTAGATAATGAGAAGATGCCTAAGGAATGGAGGAAAAGTGTGCTGGTGCCCATTTTTAAGAACAAAGGAGATGTGCAGAATCGTGGCAACTACAGAGGAATAAAGCTGATGAGCCATACAATGAAGTTATGGGAAAGAGTAGTTGAATATAGACTAAGGGCAAACGTGAGCATTTGTGAGCAGCAGTACGATTTTATGCCAAAAAAGAGTACAACAGATGCAGTATTTGCTTTGAGGATGTTGATTGAGAAGTACAGGGAAGGTCAGAGGGAGCTGCATTGTGTTTTTGTAGATCTGGAGAAAGCTTATGACAGGGTGGCCAGAGAGGAACTGTGGTATTGTATGAGGAAGTCTGGAGTGGCAGAGAAGTATGTTAGAGCGGTGCAGGACATGTACGAGGACTGTAAGACAGTAGTGAGGTGTGCTGCAGGTGTGACAGAGGAGTTCCGAGTGAAGGTGGGACTCCATCAGGGATCAGCTCTGAGCCCCTTCTTGTTTGCTATGGTGATGGACAGGCTGACGGACGAGGTTAGACAGGAATCTCCATGGACTATGATGTTTGCAGATGACATTGTGATATGTAGTGAGAGCAGGGAACAGGTGGAGGAGAAGCTTGAGGGGTGGAGGTTTGCCCTGGAAAGGAGAGGAATGAAGGTCAGCTGCAGCAAGACGGAGTACATGTGTGTAAATGAGAGGGACCCAAGTGGAAGAGTGAGGTTACAGGGAGAAGAGATAAAGAAAGTGGAGGATTTTAAGTACTTAGGGTCAACAGTCCAGAGCAATGGAGAGTGTGGAAAAGAGGTGAAAAAGCGTGTGCAGGCAGCCTGGAATGGGTGGAGAAAAGTGTCGGGTGTGATGTGTGATAGAAGAGTTTCAGCTAAAATGAAAGGAAAGGTGTACAAAACTGTGGTGAGACCAGCAATGTTGTTTGGTTTAGAGACAGTGCTGCTGAGCAAAAAACAGGAGGAAGAGCTGGAGGTAGCAGAGATGAAGATCCTGAGGTTCTCTTTGGGTGTGACCAGGATGGACAGGATCACGAATGAGCACACCAGAGGGACAGCACATGTTAGAGGTTTTGGAGATAAAGTCAGAGAGGCCAGACTGAGATGGTTCCGACATGTCCAGAGGAGAGATAGTGAATATATTGGTAGAAGGATGCTGAGCTTTGAATTGCCAGGCAGGAGGCCTAGAGGAAGACCAAAGAGGAGGTTTATGGATGTAGTGAAAGAGGACATGAAGGTAGTTGGCGCAAGAGTAGAGGATACAGAAGACAGAGTTAGATGGAGGCAATTGATTCGCTGTGGTGACCCCTAACGGGATAAGCCGAAAGGAAAAGAAGAAGACAATGTATAAAATTGGCTGCACAGTGGCTGAGTGGGTAGCACATTGGCCTCACAGTCAGGAGGTTCATGGTTTTAATTTCCGTTGGGCATCTCTGTGTGGAGTTTGCATGTTCTCCCCGTGCGTGTGTGGGTTTTCTCCGGGGACGCCGGTTTCCTCCCACATTGCAAAAACATGCATGTTAGGTTAATTGGCGACTCTAAATTGTCCATCGGTATGAATGTGAGTGTGAATGTTTGTTTGTCTATATGTGCCCTGTGTTTGTGTACCTCGCCTCTCGCCCAAAGTCAGCCTGGATAGGCTCCAGCACTTATCCTAATGAGGATAAGCGGTATAGAAAATGAATGAATAAAGAGCTATTGTGTTATGATGACTAAGTGTGTTTTCTATGAGAAACACTAGCTATTTTCAGAGAAAAGACAACAACTACATTTGTGTGTATGTGTGTAAATATATATACAGTATATATAATGTGTATATATACTTTATACATATAAGCACACACTCACACACACACACACACACACACACACATATATACAGTAGTGTTCAAAATAATAGCAGTGCAACGTGACTAACCAGATTAATCACTGTTATTAGTAAATTTTTTTGGCTACATGGCAAACAAGTTACCAGTAGGTGCAGTGGATTCTCAAAAAACAAACAAGACACAGCATTCATGATATGCACGCTTTTAAGGCTGTGCAATTGGGCAATTAGTTTACATGGGTGTGTTCAAAAAAAAAGAGAGGCAGAAAGTTCATTTAATGTTAGTGCAGACCTGCCAACATTTTTATTTATTGAACTTAAAATGCAATTTCTTGAATACACTTATATGCTTCACAGCTCTCCATTTTGTTGCATTTCGCTGGTTTCAGTTTTGAGTTAAGTATAACATTTGTTTCTTTATTAATATGCTGTGTATCAGGGGGGCTGAAAACATTTTGGTCCCCTGGAGGTGCATGACAGAAAATAATTGCGAACCACTCTACGCGCTACGGGAACAAGACGAGACGAGATTTTAACATTATTTTTTGTGTTTACTTTTAGGAAAAATACAATGAGATAATAAATGGCTATATATTTAATCCACATACAATATATGGCATCTATTATCAAGCTCATATTTATTTATAGTGCAATTAACATATTTTTTTTTATCGTCACAGGCCTAGTGCCCACAAGACAGAATAGTCAGATTAAAAAATGTTTTAATCACGTGAGATCTTGTGATACCCCTAATAAATAATCATTTTTTGACCAAAAAGCCACCAATTTGTGGGACTGTGAATGCTGAATCACAATTTTACAAATGCACTTTATAATTTTTTTAGCCTTTGTACAAAATCTTAAATGTATATAAAAATATCAAAGTGACGTCCCGCATCATTTTGATTTTGCAGTACGAGGCTCGCAGGGGAAAAAGTTTGGCCACCCCTGTTTTAAATAATCAACATGTCATGTGTCATTTCTAGGTATGAACAGGATATTGGTGTACATCATCTATGGTATCGTAGTTGCCCTGCTGTTGATTCAGCTGATCGTAACTGGGATAAAATGTATGTCATTTTCAGCAAATGCATGCTAAGGCATATTATTTGTCTTATGATGTTCCCCCCTTCCCAATAAAGTCTCCCAATTAAACACGGAAGTCAGTGATGTCAAGCTTCTTCTTGATAGACTTAGCCATCAAACCTCCAGTTCATGTGAGAAAAAAGGTATGGATGTCAAAAAAAGACGCAGCTGTGAATGACTTTTTCGTGACTTCCTATTTAAAGGAGGTGGGACAACCATAGAAGATGTTTATTTAGAAAAACACGTCCCAGTTAGAGGTAAACACTGACTAATTTTATTATATTTCTCTGTTAGTTTGATTATTCGACCATAGTATTCTCTAGGAACATGCAAGGAAGGTTGGGTGTCTTTCCAAAGCAGTTGCTACCTGCTGTCCACCACCACTGCCACTTGGAACAAAGCTGAGGAGCAGTGTCGCTCACATGGAGGACACCTGGTGGTTCTGAATAGCGTGGAGGAACTGGTGAGGCTCAGGTGCAGCTCTTTCCTCTTTCATGCAGTATCTGTAAATTGGTAATGAGGCTAGTCCTGCAGGACTTTATTTCAGGAATTTCTGAAATCACCTATAAATACTGGATTGGACTAGTGGAGCGAGCACACGAGGGGGAGTGGAGTTGGGTGGATGGCACTGATTACAACGTAACCCCAAAGTAAGAGTCCGTTTTTAAATATCATAACATTTTTGAATCAAATGATCTTTTTTCCGTGTCTTCCGAGGTTCTGGGATGTTGCTCAACCTGACAACTGGGCCCTCAGAAGAAATGGCGAGGACTGTGGGCAGCTCCACGCTACTGATATACGCATACGGAGAAGGTGGAATGATGCTGACTGCAATGTGTCGTACAACTACATTTGTGAAACGAAGACATGACAGTCTCCTCTCACCATTTCTATTGTCTCAGATGAACTGTGACCCTATAAGCAGGCCACACAGGCAGCAACAAGAAAAAAAGACGATGTGAAACTAAAAAACACTACAAAATAAAAGCAGACGTAAGTTGGACTGTTGCCCTAATGTGTGTGTATGTGGTCTGCTACTCTGTGTGGTGTAATGCATGCAACACAAACAAGAAGAGCGGCAGGGGTGCCGATAGTCCGTCAAAACATTCAACATTCGGATACTACGGACCAATCAGCGTGCCTTATTCCATCGTTCTCTAAATTTCTCACCCAATCAATCCGCTTCTGGCCAGTGACGTCCATTTTGTGCAGCTGATAAGTGGTGAGTATTAATAAACTTTTCATAAACTTTTTTGCTGGTGCCGTGTGTGTACAATACATACACTGCAAAGTTAATATTTGATGCTTACAATGTATTTATTGTATTAATGAGTTTTTCACAAGCGTTGTTACGGGTGTTGTGTACAGTTGTCATGCATGCTGTATGAATGTATTGTGTCAAATATTGTGTAAGCAACATGAAAATGTGTATATTATATAGCCGAGTTTGTTTAAAACTGTAGTTCTTTATTTTTCAGGACTAAGACCAAAATGAAACGCATTACAAGACGAAATGTATTGGGAATCTATTCCTTTAGAGTAATTTAAGTATGAGGGCATGTGAATGGTATAGCATAGTCATTGTGGTTATGTAATATCTCATTTCATATTTCCCACCTCAGTTTACCTGCATGCCCATGTTGGCGTGACATGGCATTTATTCCCTCAGTTTACGCAAATGCCCACAGAATTCAGATTGAATCACATTGTCATGTGAAAAATGAGGCACCCCATGTGCTGTCAGTCATGTACACATACATTACAAAATAATACTATACAGTTTGTCTTGTGTGCAGTGGGAGGTTGGATATCATCAGAAATGAACCATGGAATGTTCTGGGAACTTTAGCAAGTGTTTGCTATTTACACAGCTGTGTGTCACGCAAGAAGAAATGCAAAAGTAAAATAGACTGCATGGTGATTTACAAGAAGAGCCTTTCATTAAGAAATAGAAGTCTCAAGACAAAAATCTCCATGTTACATCTTGGTTACTTATTTTTATTGATCAATGACACAAATCTATTAATTTATAGCTATTAGTTATTTAATAGTTCATTTATTTATTTTACTACTTATGATTGTATTCAGAGCCAAAGGTGAGCTGGAGTCTATCCCAACTGATAATGGGCAACATGATTATCTCCATGATTTATGACTGAACTGTTGTGACTATATACTGTATACTGTATACGCACACATTTCTAGATATTGTGTTTTAACTACTGTAGGGTTAACTAAATACAACCAGTAAAGAGGAAAACTCCTGTAAACAATGGCCTCTAGTCATTGAAAGACAAGCTTCCTCTTTGGGTTTAACATTTAAAGACAATGTTTCCATTGCTAAATGTTCTCATGTCTGTATGGTGAAAATAATTCTAAAAATTCCCCAAATGGAAAAGGATTCCACTCCTCCCAGTCTTCTCCTTATCTGTTCTTTTCCTCCTGGCCTATAAGAGACAGCGGTGACCAAGCTGTCTGTTTCTGAGCAGGTAACCATGAACTCGACAGCTCCTCTGCTACTGCTGCTTGTCGCAGGTAAGACGTTTTGAAACACACTTAAAAAAACAGGCACTCATCTGACTTTTTCTTCATTTATATGCTCCATTTGACAGCTTGTGTGGTCAACGGTGCAGTGACGCCCAAGGCCTTCTGGCAGTTTGGGAACATGATCAGCTGTACCCAACCAGGAGTTAACCCTATCAGGTACAACGACTACGGCTGTTGGTGTGGCATCGGGGGCACAGGAAGCCCACTGGACGACCTGGACATGTGAGGAGGCGACGCTTCCCAATCATGATGATGGAAAATCATTTCTTTTCAAAAACAAAAACCCACCTCTCGTTTTAGGTGCTGCTATGTCCATGACAAGTGCTACGAACGAAGCAGGAAGATTCCAGGATGCGGTGCCATTGCAAACCTGCCGTATGTCCTGGTTTATGATTACACCTGCTCAGATAAACAGGTCACCTGCTCAGGTGAGAGTGTGAACATACACATATTATCATTACTATAAAATACAAAACATTTGTGGCTGACTGTAGGGGACACTCCTTGAGCTGTATCAACAATAATGAAGCTCCTACATTTTGTATTTCAATAAATGCTTTGTATTTACCAACAAAATAGGCCATTCTGTGTTAATCAAAAACTGATGCAGTTACTGAAGTTAACACATCCCAGTGTTTTCTATATATTTATTTGTAGTGCACCCTACTATTGCACAGCCACACTAACTTCATTATTTCACATATGTTAATTAACAAGATAAACGTACAACGATGTGTACATTAAGTTTAAAATCAGCACACACTTAGATTGAATGCAGAAAAAATTATTTCCCAACGCACGTTCGTATTATAAGCTCCAAGAAATGAATGCCACTAGTCAATAACTTCATGTTCTACTGTTGAAAAAGGTTTAAAAACATCAAATAATGTTGCACATTTCATTCCCAGGATAGAAACCAAAATTCTCAGTTTTACCCAACCACACAGTTCTGCATCACTGCCATCATCTGGCTCTCCCCCAACCCATGCAACAGATCCACTGTAGTACTGCATCCCCTCTAGTGTACAACAACAAGTTAAGCCTTTACTAGTGCCAGAAGGAGAAATTACAACCTGTTAATCATTTGTGTAAACGATTTGCTGTTTACTTGGGTGAAGCATTTATAGTTAAGCGTAATTTGACATTTCACGTGTCTCCACAGCCACCAATGACAAGTGCCAGACTGCCGTGTGCGAATGTGACCGAGTGGCAGCTCACTGCTTTGCTCAGGCCAAATTCAACCCTGAACACAAGAACCTGGATCCCAAAGTCCACTGTGTGAACTAAGCTGCACAATCACTGAATAAACAATGGTGGAAAAAAACAAAACAAAAAACACCTGAGAATCTTTCACTTGACAAATCCGTTCATCCATCCATTTTCTATGCCGCTTACCCTCACTAGGGTTGCAGGGGTATGCTGTAGCCTATCCCAGCTGACTTGGGGTACACACGGAATTGTCGCTAATTAAACTAACTGGAGAAAACCCGCACATGCAAACTCCACAGAGACATGCACAAGCATGAGATCCGAGCCCAGATCTTCCAGATTGTCTTCCTGAATGTGTGGCCAACATGCTAACCACTTGGGCACCAAATGGACCTTTGTTCACCTTTTGGCAACATCATATGAAGTGCAAGAAACAAAATAGGATAGTTAGATTTATTTATTGGTCTCTTGATATGACAGAAAGCTACTTCTTGGATTTAATTTGGGCTCATTGAGAAAAAACAAAAGTACATTGGTTTGAACACACCTAAAAAAAACACGTCCAGGTAATATCAGCATAACATGTTGGACACTCCTGGTTTAAGATAAAAGTGACCCGTGTGCATTTTCTGGTCCTCTGCATATTGTAAAAAATAAAATAAATCATTATAAATAAGATATAATATTTGATGTTCCACGAATTTGCTTCATCACCTATAACACCAAGCTAAGATGTGGATGTTTTGTCCGATATCTTAACACAAAGTGAGTTTAGTGTCTTCATGTAAAGAATGTATCAAAGCGAACCCGCACACTTTAATTTTTTTGTTTGCTTCCATCACTGAAAAAAAGTTTGGACATCTGTGGCTTAAGAACACATTCTCAAAAAGCATCTACTGTAAGACAATGAGATGATACTGGAATGATGAACGTCGACATCAGAAGGGCGTGAATGGCGTCTTCCAGCAGCTTAAGAACAAGTCTTTATATTGGCTTGTAGAGGAGAGTGGTCACATACTTTTTTTTGTACCGGTGTGTTGCACTCAGAACCATGACTCCATCCTGGAAAACAGCAAAAGTAGAACATTCAGATGTAAGTGAAGGTTTCTGATGAGGTTTGATTTTAGGATAAAATCGCTTACAGCATGGAGGAATAATTGTAGTGAATGATGAAAGCACTTTTTCACACCAACACTGTATTAGTATTTGATGTGATATTGAGAAGGGGTCAGATTAAATGAACGCTGCTTCTTTCTACTCCTTTTCGAACATGTTGAATTGTGAACTGTTACATGAAGCATTCAATGTAAACTGTATGCATGTTCGAAATAAGAGGCGAATGAGAGGAAGGGAGTTAGTACAGAACTGCCAACATGTACAAATTAATTGAACTCAACATGCAATCTCACTCTGGAGTATGCTTGTATGCTTCACGGCGCTCCATTTTGTTGCATTTAACTGGTTTCAGTTTCGAGTTGAGTCTGTACAGTACAAAACATTCTATATAGTCTAGTATAATAGTCTCTCAACATTGATGTGACCACGGCTAGTAAAATATACATACATTGCAGCAATCAAATTTATCCTATTTATTATAAGGAACAACATCAAATTTAAAGCACAAAATGAATACAGACCCACCATCCCACAGTACGAGCCTGGACTGTGTTTACAGAGAGGTTGTGTACTGAACAAATATGCACATTAGCACTCAATAAGGGCATCAAACCTTACCTTTAAGGATTCCCGCATACTAAGAGCATTTTGGAGCGAAGTAAAAAAAGGCTAAAAATACAATATAGTCGTTTGTGCGCATTTCTCTTGGAGATGAATAAAGTATCTGTCTGTGCAGCGTGTGAGAAGGTGCATGCAAAGACCGTCAAAGTGGGACAAATCGCCGCTCGCAACATTCAAAAACTGGGGGTACTATAAAATAAAAGCCACCTTAAAAATGTGTTTTAAAACTTAAAAACAAATTAAAGTTATATACTGTATGAATAGATATACTGGGTGATTGCAAAGTAAATCCCTATTTTAAAATACTAATAATTTATTCATATTTTTTTCAATTTTGTGTATGTTCCATAATGTATGGGTGACTCTATTTTACCAAAACAATGACTTTGGAAGAACGTGAAGGACGGATACGAGAAGTTATGTCTTCCATCCCACAAGAGTTCCTTATGAAATAAGTTCATGCGGTTTCCAGGAGGCTTGAGAGACTGGTGGCGAATGCTGGCGTCCATACCAAATTGTAATACATAAATTATTAAATAATTTCTTGTAAGCATTATAGTTCAGAAATAAATTAGTATTTAAAAATAGGGAGTTTTTTTTCAGCCACCCTATATATGCTATTTACATATACAGCTCATTATTTATGCACATATTGACCACAATTAGTTTAAAAACAATTTAAAATATCATAACTATGTTTCACTGTGCTTTAATGTCAGAAGCATGCACCTGAAACACTGGTCTGCCTTTTTGGCACTTGCACATACTGTATGTGACCAGATACACCGCACGACACGCCTTGTGTTGCCTTTCACTTTGTTTCTTGTTATGTTAGCAGTAGCTCACCTGTACTAACAGTACTAATAGTGCTGGAAGTCAAATACACTTGTGCTATCATAAATCCAGATTTTTGAATTGTTATTTTGCTTTTTAGAAATAAATATATTATTGAATAATTATTTTACTCTAAAACAGGCATCAAATTAAATTATAAAAGTAAACATTTTGTACAAGTCATATAGTACTATTGGACTGAATAGGTCAGGTAACAAAAAAAGTTTCGATATTTACGACTACACCTTAAGCGCTTACAGCAACAGTTTTGCAATGTTCTCGGTTCGTGTTTTGCTGGTTGTTGAAAAACCTTCAATAAATAAGTTAAGAAATAAAGTAGTCATAAAAATTGCCATTTGTCTTTTTTTTTTTTCAATGCAGACGCTACAGTGCCACCACACCACGGCAACAGTCCCATGCAACCTATCACCATAGCTTCAAAAAAATCCTAGGGGAACCCCTGTACTGCTTTTCAAATAAGCGACAAGCCATAAACCAAATCTAGAGGGTTTTGGTGACTCTGACAAGAAAGCATGTATCACTTTTGTCAACAAGCAACAAAAACATTCACAGGACGCTGTTTTACTGTGACATAAAAGAAATGTGACAATAAAGTTAATTTGCAGTTCTACACAGGTGTTTTGCTGGTCATGTTTTCTGCTCACCCTATGCTAATGCATCATGGCTAATTTTGCAAAATTAAAAAACTACCTCATCCCACCACCACAATTAGATTGCAGTCCTGTGGGAAACTGTGTTTGTAGTGTGTCAGTGTGCATACAAGCATGACAAAGCTAACATGACGCAGGCGTTTGTGTTACCTTGATGGAGAGGGCGTACAGGTGATTTAACATCACATGGTTGGGCTCAGGAAGTAGTGTCGGGTCACACTGGGGAAAGTCAACACAAGATGAGCTAAGAAATTAAAGTTAGAGAACACTTTCAGATGATAAAAGATGCAACATACTGAGATGCCTGTGTCCTTGTTGAGAAGGACTTGCAGCAGGTGTGGAGGTAAGATAGGAGGATGTTTGAGTTTGTCTTCTGACTTGATGTATGCGTCCTGCTGGTAGGGGCCAGGCGGGGAACTGGACAAGTCTGTCAAAAAAAATGAACCAACAAGGGGGTCTAGGGTCTAGCAGACAAACCAGACACAGCGCAAATCAAGCGTGAAGAAAACTCTAATGCTGATATTCAAGTTGTCATACCTGAGATGTCAGCAGAATCTTGGGAATCAAGCCTGAGGGCGTCAAAGACCTCAAAGTCGGTCCTCTTCACCTGGATAACGTTATTAACTGTCCCGGTTTTGGTCGTGATCACCGCCTACAAGAACATGGATATAAAGTAAAGAGATGCATGTCAATGAGATGAATCAAAGAATGGGCAGCACCATCACACCATTATATAGTAAAGTTTATTATATAAAGTTATTTATTCTGTACAATTTTGCAATGCCACTTCGTGAGTGACAGGCGAAAACAATTCATAACATGACACAATGATGAACACTGTCCAGCCAATGATGGGATCCTTTTGGTATCTACAGCAGTGATATGTCGGTTGCGAATGACCCGGCTCTTTCTCCTTCGCCTTTCTCTCTCGCGTGCTAACTCTTGCTGTCTCACTCGCACACACTTCAAGCCGCACGGGATTGGTCAAAATGTGTTTGCGTGCGGCGAGCTGAAGGATGAGAAGGGGCGATAGTTCAACAGGACAGGTGCGATACTACAGTGTGAACGTCTGATATCGCTCACAGAGATTCAAGGGATGCTCAAGTCGTTTGTGTACGTTCAGATACTTGAAATTTTTTTTTTGTGTCTTGCCCAACATCATAACAGCTGGATTGGCTGATCGAGTCAAGCTGTCTTTAAGTGCTGGGCAAATTTGCTTTGCCAAAGGAAACTTCATAATCTAAATGAGTCTTCCTTGACATTTGACTGCGTTTATTATGAATTTTGTCGACCCACATTTCGATGCCGGACCTGACCTGAAAAAGAATGGGTGGGGGTGTGGTAGGGGGGATATAAGAAAAGAAGAACCTCACAAGAACCTCACAAACATCTTTCAACCATATTATAAACAATAACAACCATGATAACCACAATATCAGCAAAAACCAGAAGTCACAGAGCAAAATGAGCAAAAATACAGAAAAAGAAAAGAAAAAATAAACAAAACAACACATCCCCTCCGTGAATCACCACCTTACCGCGGTGGAGGGGTTTGAGTGCCCGAGTGATCCTAGGAGCTATGTTGTATGGGGCTTTATGCCCCTGGTAGGGTCTCCCAAGGCAAACAGGTTCTAGGTGACGAGCCAGACTAAGAGTGATTCAGAAGACCCATATGAAGAGAAACATGAGGAGTGACCGCACCTCGCCCGGACGTGGGATACCGGGGCCTCACCCTGGAGCCAGGCCTGGGGGAGGGGCTCGCAGGCGAGCGCCTGGTGGTCAGGTCTTCACCCGTGGGACCTGGCCGGGCCTAGCCCGAAGAAGCCGCACGGGAACTCCCCCCCGCAGACCCACCACCTGCAGGGGCAAGCATAAGGGTCCGGTGCTGTGTGATTTGGGCAGTGGTCGAGGGCGGGTGTCCGGGCGACCTGGGCTTCGGCGACCAAATCTGGTTCTTGGGACATGGAATGTCACTTCTCTGGTGGGGAAGGAGCCCGAGCTTGTGGAAGAGGCGGAGAGATTCCGACTAGATATAGTCGGACTCACCTCAACCCACAGTTTAGGCTCTGGAACCAAACTCCTTGAGAGGGGCTGGACCTTGTTCTTCTCTGGAGTTGCCGCTGGGGAGAGGCGGCGAGCTGGTGTGGGCTTATTGTTAGCCCCCCGGCTTGGTGCCTCTGTGTTGGAGTCATCCCCAGTAAACGAGAGGGTTACTTCCCTACGCCTTAGGGCTGGGGAAAGGGTCCTGACTGTGGTTTGTGCCTATGCGCCGAACGGCAGTTCAGAGTACCCAGCCTTCTTGGAGTCTATCAGAGGGGTGCTGGAGAGCACCCCAGCTGGTGACTCCATAGTTCTACTGGGAGACTTCAACGCCCATGTGGGCAATGACAGTGTGACTTGGAGGGGCGTGGTTGGGAGGAACGGCCTCCCTGACCTGAACCCGTGCGGTGTGTTGTTGCTGGACTTCTGTGCGAATTACAGTTTGTCCATAACGAACACCATGTTCGAACATAAGGATGCCCATAAGTGCACTTGGCACCAGGACACCCTAGGTCGCAGGTCTATGATCGACTTTGTGGTCGTATCATCAGACCTGCGTCCGTATGTTCTGGACACGCGGGTGAAGAGAGGGGCTGAGCTGTCAACTGACCACCACCTGGTGATGAGTTGGATTAGATGGCGGGGAAGGATGCCGGACAGACCTGGCAGACCCAAACGCGTAGTGAGGGTGTGCTGGGAACGTCTGGCAGAATCTCCCGTTCGTCGAGTCTTCAACTCTCATCTCCGGCAGAGCTTCGCCTGCATTTCGAGGGAGGACCGGGATATTGAGTCCGAATGGGCCGTATTCCGTGCCTCTATTGCTGAGGCAGCCAGTTGTGGTTGCGGCCGCAAGGTGGTCGGTGCCAGTCGTGGTGGCAAGCCCCGAACCCGATGGTGGACACCGGGGGTTAGGGCTGCCGTCAAGCTGAAAAAGGAGTCCTATCGAGCATGGATGGCTTGCGGGACTCCCGAAGCAGCTGACAGGTACCGGCAGGCCAAGCGGCACGCGGCTTCGGCGGTGGTCGAGGCAAAAACTCGGGTGTGGGAGGAGTTCGGTGAGGCTATGGAGCACGACTTTCGGTCGGCCTCGAAGAGGTTCTGGCAAACCGTCCGACACCTCAGAAAGGGGAAGCAGCCCCCAGTTCACACTGTTTACAGTGCGGACGGGGGCTTGCTGACCACGACTGTGGATATAGTTGGTCGGTGGAAGGAATACTTCGAGGCCCTTCTCAATCCCACTGACATGCCTTCCATAGAGGAAGCAGAGTCTGAGGATACGTACGTGGACAGTTCTATCACCGTGGCTGAGGTAATTGGGGTAGTCAAATCACTCCCCAGTGGCAAGGCTCCGGGGGTAGACGAGTTCCGCTCAGAATTTCTCAAGGCTCTGGATGTTGGAGGACTGTGTTGGTTGACACGCCTCTACAACATTGCATGGAAGTCAGGAACAGTACCTCTGGACTGGCAGACCGGGGTGGTGGTCCCCATTTTTAAAAAGGGTGACCGGAGGGTGTGTTCCAACTATAGGGGGATCACACTCCTCAGCCTTCCTGGGAAAGTCTACTCCAGGGTGCTGGAGAGAAGGGTACGACCGTTAGTCGAACCTCGGTTAGAGGAGCTGCAATGTGGTTTTCGTCCCGGTCGCGGAACACTGGACCAGCTCTACACCCTTGCAAGGGTACTCGAGGGTATGTGGGAGTTTGCCCAACCAGTCTACATGTGCTTTGTAGACCTGGAAAAGGCATTCGACCGTGTCCCTCGTGGTGTCCTGTGGGGGGTGCTCCGGGAGTACGGGATTGATGGTCCGCTTCTACGTGCCATTCGGTCCTTGTACAATCGAAGCAGGAGCCTGGTTCGCATTGCCAGCAGTAAGTCGAGCTTGTTTCCGGTGAACGTTGGCCTCCGCCAAGGCTGCCCTTTGTCACCGATTCTGTTCATAATCTTCATGGACAGAATTTCTAGGCGCAGTCAAGGTGTTGAGGGAGTCCAGCTTGGTGACCTTAGGATCTCGTCTCTGCTATTTGCAGACGATGTGGTCCTTATGGCCTCATCAGGCTGTGACCTTCAGCGTTTACTGGAGCGGTTTGCAGCTGAGTGTGAAGCTTCTGGGATGAGACTCAGCACCTCCAAATCCGAGGCCATGGTTCTCAGTCGGAAACGGGTGGACTGTACCCTCCGGGTTGGGAGTGAGGTCTTGCCTCAGGTGGAGGAGTTCAAGTATCTCGGGTTCTTGTTCACGAGTGAGGGAAGGTTGGAGCGTGAGATCGACAGACGGATCGGTGCAGCATCTGCAGTAATGCGGTCGCTGTACCGGACCGTCGTGGTGAAGAGAGAGCTGAGCCGGAAGGCAAAGCTCTCTGTTTACCGATCGATCTACGTTCCCACCCTCACCTATGGTCATGAGTTATGGGTCATGACCGAAAGAATGAGATCGCGGATACAAGCGGCGGAAATGAGTTTCCTTCGTAGGGTGGCTGGACTCACCCTAAGAGATAGGGTGAGGAGCTCGGCCATCCGGGAGGAGCTCAGAGTAGAGCCGCTGCTCCTTCACATCGAGAGGAGCCAGTTGAGGTGGCTCGGGCATCTAGTCCGGATGCCTCCCGGGCGCCTCCCTGGTGAGGTGTTTCGGGCATGCCCAGTCGGGGAGAAGGCCCCGGGAAGACCTAGGACACGCTGGAGGGACTATGTCTCACAGCTGGCCTGGGAACGCCTTGGTGTCCTCCCGATGGAGCTGGAAGAGGTCGCTGGGGACCGGGAAGTCTGGACTTCCCTACTGAAGCTGCTGCCCCCGCGACCCGGACCCGGATAAGCGGTGGAAAATGGATGGATGGATGGATGGAAAACAACACATGTTTATACATATACATATACTGTTTTACATATATACATATACATATACACACACACAAAGATATATATATATACATACACATATACATATATATACATACACATATGCATATATATACATACACATATGCATATATATACACACACACATGTATATATACACACACACATGTATATATACACACACACATATATATATATATATATACACACACACACACGCATATATATATATATATATATATACATACACACACTGCACACACTGTACACATATCCATGCAGTACATACATGCATACATACACATACTGTGTGGATATATATGTATACACATACATACATACATACATACGTACTAATAATAATAAAACATAAAAGAAAAACAAAACCTCATGAACAATGACCATCCAGATTACATCTGCAACAAATCTACATTAAATCGACATTACTCTGCAGTGACAGAAAGACTGCATCTGAGGGAAACAGAGAATAAGGAGATGTTCGTGGTGAACACTGCCATCCGTCCCAAACCACACTCCCTCCAAAAGCGGGGGTCCATCTAGGAAGACGCCGGAGTCCCGCGGCCCAGCAGGCACCCCACAGAGAGGACGACCTGACCCCGCCCCCCCCAAGAGCCGACCGCGAGTCCACTCCGAAGAGGTGTAAGGGAGACCCGGCCGGACGCCACACGGAAGCCGGGCAAGGGCCACAGGAGGGCACGTACGCCAATCGTCGGAACACCCGGCGGGGGCCGGCCAGCTACGAGCAAGCAGGGCACCCGCCCCCGAGCCCAGAAGCCACCCACTACCCAAAGCAGGGGTCATATTCAGCACCCCGGGAGCTCCTGGCCGCCCCAGACACGACTGCCGCGGGCCATCGCCCACCCTGACGCCAGAGGCAGGCACCTGCGGGGGGCCCATGGGTTTGCCCCATCAGAACCCCATCCACTCCACCCCCAGTGCTCACACACCCCACCCCAGTACACACACTTCCCACCAAACCCTGTTACCCCACTCACACATGCCCACACGCATAAACACACCCCATACACCCACACACCTACATTTTCACATATGCACCTGGAGTGCCTCCCCCCAATGCAACGTGTAGCACCGCCGCGAGCTCCCTCGAGACACGGTGCCATACAACCGCACCCGGCCGCCAGGAATCCCACAGCTGACCCCCACCCCATTAGTAGCTGCCACAGCCACAGCCCTATGCCCAGGCACACACACACACACACATACAAACGCGCGCGCACACACACACGCGGGCCCACCCCCCAGCATTGCAGCCGGCTGAGTCCCTGAGCAGAACCGACTCGTTCTCCCCGATTCTCCCACCGGGGTCCAGGAAACAGTGGTGTAAAAGGACCCCCTAATTCACGCCCCCCCCTCACGCAACTAAGAGTGTTATGAGGTGTGAGATGTGTGTGTGTGTGTAGGCAGTTAAAATTGAGGAGCCGAAACTGGGTGACACCATGGGCAGAACCATATCGCTGGCTGAGCACGACTGAGTACTTCCGCCCAACAGGTGCCACGGGTCATGCCACCCCAAAAATGAGTTTGTGGTGTCTGTGAGTCTATGTATAGTGAGTAAGTGTAAATAAAACTGGGGAGTTTGCGGCCCCCAGCGCACCACAGAAGGAGGTCATGTTTGTGACCCCCCCCCCCATGCTTGTTTGCAGGGAGTGGGGAAGCGAGGGCCCGAGGGATAGTAGGACTGGGAGGAAAAAAATATCCCTCCCAGAAGACGAGCCAATAGGCAGTAGCCAACCCTGCACCCCGGGACCCACTGCGGGGCAGGGGGCCGGCATGAGGCGAGGTCATCCATAGGCCCAGCGACCGCAGGCTGGGAACAACCGGCCACACTCAAAACCCACCATAGGAGACCCACCAAACCCACCAAAACCCACCGCTGTAGGAGATCCCGGCGGCCTGCACCCCCAACCACCACCACGGCCATCCCCTCCCCATATCAGAGAGGATTCCGGGCAGCACATCACACCACTCGGAAAGGCAGCAACCCTCCAGGCACAGTCACACACCTCGCCCCCCACCACTGCCCCCAGTGCAACCCTCCTCCACACCGCAGCCCTCCCTTAACTGCACAACATACCCGCTCACCTGCTCCGTTATACTTAGAAAATTAAGAGGAACATTGCCCAGGGAGCTTGCACAATGGTAGAGTAGTTAGCACGTTGGCCAGACAGTCAGTAAATCTGGAAGACCAGGGTTCGAATCTCCATTGGCCATCTGTGTGTGGCATGCATGTTCTCCCTGTGCGTGCGTGGGTTTTCTCCGGGTACCCCGGTTTCCTCTCACATTCCAAAAACATGCATGTTAGGTTAATTGGCTATTTGTGGCTTGTAGCTCATTGTTTGGCCCCCACATATTATGAAATAAAAATCAGTATTAATGATATATATTATTAAATATTATACTAATTTGCTTTGTCACATTTAATATAAAGCAGATGTTTTGGTCAGATAGCTATTTACTCACCCCTGTTGGATCCAAAGTCCACTGCCCATCTACACAGAACTTGTACTGGTGATCTCCCTCTGGCAGGTGCATGATGGCCACAAAACTGTTCTGACTGGGTGCAAGAGACACACGTCACAGTGGCGTCCATGGAATGTTTCACAAAAAAGCTGCACAGCTCATCACGATACCTTTTATTGAGAGGGATCTTGGTGGTCCAGTTGTTAAAGGAACCTGACACAAAGACTTCTTTGGCGCTTCCTGGCCAGCGGAATACTGTTGGCCTCGCTGGGGTTGGATTTTTGCTGTCGCTCTCCAGGTCCTGTTGCCATGCAAGAAACTCCTGCTCTTCCTGGGGAGCCTGGACACAAGGTTGTTCTACCTAGACGATGTATTTCTGTATCTACAGTAGTGACTAACAAGATTCATCACTGTTATTAATGTATTTTTATTGGTTCATGGCAAACAAGTTACCAGTAGGTGCAGTGGATTCCCAGAAGACAAACAAGATCCAGCATTCATAATATGCACGGTCTTATGGCACCTTCGCTTGTGCGTAAAGTTTCTGGATCAGTATACGACGCCCATGGCCAATAGCCCTCGAATGCACTTGGCCAATAGCACTCAGGTAAATATAAAAATGTAAAACCAATCCATGTGATCGTATCGGCCTATTTAAGTCCTGAACGATCTGAATCAGAAGTCAAGACGCTCCGATACGACGACGGTTGCCGGCACAGTGTAGCTCCCAACAGAGTCTGCCACTCTTTATTAGTTTTGACCTGAACACATCAACAGCACGACTAGTCCAGGATGTATCCTGCCTACCGCCCAAAGTCAGCTGGGATAGGCTCCAGCATACCCGCGACCCAAATGAAGATAAGCGGTATAGAAAATGGATGGATGGATGGACATCAACAGCAGTCCAATTTCAACAACTTATATTGTATGTGTCTCCTTTGTCACAAAAACATTTCTAGGCCGTTCTGCGGAAGCCTCAGTATGAAACTTTCTCATTGTCAGCACCTAAAGATGCAATTAAGGACACTCCGAACATCAACATCCTCTTTGTTATATGTATGGTCTAAATAAACAGAAAGACAAAGAAACTTAATAAGTGGATATTCTTATCACTCACATTGTAAGTCTTAATGCAGAAGTACAATTTGCTGCATGTAAGTATGCTCGTAAAGCCAACTGATTAACGGAACAACTAATTAAAATATTTCATCACTTGAAAGCCCCAATTTATATTCATATATATTGATAGTTACGCGTGGCCCTCTGAGGGCAGCCGTAACTGCGATGTGGTCCTCAATGAAAACGAGTTTGACACACCTGGCGTAGATTATGTTCTAAGTGCTATGTAATTTATTTATAATCATATTTTGTAAACCTAGCAAAACTATTGTGAATTCTGATACGACTTGCACCTGCATATAGTGTACACATGGGCATAAGTGTTTGGCTTTTTGTAAAATGCAATTTTACAAAGCCTCCCAGTCCACAGCAGCACGTTATTGGGCTCTAATTTCGTAGACCAGGCGCAAGCGAAGCGCACCTTTGCTTGCACCTCGCCAATGTATCCGTCCCTCCTACCAGCGCAAGTGGCAAAGAGGGAGGAGAGAAGGCATGACTGGGTTTAACACAGCCGGGTCAAATCTTCACCAATCAAATGAGATCCTCTCATCTCCTTTAAATGCGCCGCTAACGAAGAAAATTGCAAGTTTCGTTGAATATGGATGAAGACAGTGGAAGATGGCCAAACTTCTCCCAGACAGAAAGTGATGTTTTGGTCCGGGAGGTCCAAGCTCGCACTGGCCGAATACTGTATAAGGTCCTGCTAGCAAACCTCCACGGGCTGATGATGCAAAGTGGCCTGGGAGGAGATTACAAGTATTGTAAATCAGGTTTGCCCTGACGTACTGAGAACCGTTGCCCAGTATAAAAAAAACGGTTCCATAATGTCAGAAGAAGAACAAAACAAAAACGTCAGTGCACCTGAGGCACACGGTTGGCCACCCGTAAGGTAAGAATTTTTTCTCCACTAAGACACTCGTACCACTGCGCAGCCTGCGGCAACCATGCAATCCACGTCACACAGATGTGAAGCAGTTATAAAAAAACGGTGGTAATACAACTAAATATTAGTTTAGTGATTCACAGGATTGTCAAATCCTAAAAACAAAAAAGTTTGTATAAAATAGTTTTGAGTTCTTAAAGTCAACAGCAGACACTGCTATTTTTTTTAAACACACCCCTTTCAACTAATTGCCCAATTGCACAGCCTTTAGAGCGTGTTGTTTGTTTTCTGAGAATCTACTGCACCTACTGGTAACTTAATAAAAATAAAATAAAATAAATAATAAAAATATACTAATACCAGTGATTAATCTGGTTAGTTGCACTGCTATTATTTTGAACACTGCTGTATATGACCTTATCTATATACTGGATGTAAACTTGCTGTTACCTTTGGATCTTCCTTTTGGAAAATGTCTGCATCCTCCGTGCTGTCCATCAGGATGTTGGGACGCGCCTCTTTCACTCCTTGCGATCCATCTTTGTATGACCTTTCACTCTGACCCCCGCTGGCTCTGTCACTGCTGCTGTTCCCCATTCTGATAAGGTCAAACGCTGCAAGATACATATACACACACACCACTTTATTAGGTACACCTGCAGAGATCCAAAAACAGATATAGCAAAATTTCCGCCTTCACAAAGAAATATTGCTCAGTTTTGATGATGTGTAAAATGTACAGTACAGGGCAAATGTTTGGAAACACCTTCTCATTGAATGCATTTTCTTTGGCCTATAACATGATTGTAGAGCACATGTTCATAGACTGGCCACTAAAAGGCTATGGCCTCCTGCTGGGGGTTGGGCAGATCAAATTTGCATATTCTTTTCCTAAAAATGTCTCTTATTTTCAAAATGCAAATACTGACAGGTGTTTTACAAACTCATGGAATACCTTGTTGGTCTGTTAAAAGTGAATAATTGTGTGTATATTGTGTGTATTGTTACATTGTATTATACAGTGAAAGCTTGTTAGCGTCCGCCTCAGTTCAACTCAAAATTTTACGCCACAATTTCGTCTCGGTTTGCAGCATAAGCGGACCAGGGGACCAAGCTGTGCAACACTCAACCCCCTCATATCAAAACAGCCCCTACATTTGAATGCTTTAAGGCTTGTCTTAAAACCCACGTTTACGTTCTGGCTTTGAACTCGTCATGAGTTGTGTGGCCTTCTTTGTGTTTTATTGTAAATGTATTAAAAAAGGAATACAATAAACCTCCCGCGTGCAACAATGGAGAACTCTGTGAGCGTTTTACAAAGCATTTTACCCACCTAATGCTGCTCAGACTTGTGAATAGGAAACCATCTGGTCTTCTTGCGGAAGATATGGAAACGTCAGCTCTCGTTCTCTTTCGTTTCCGTCTCTGAGCAATAGTTTCCCCGCTAGTCGGTCAAATCGGGCACCGTTGAATTCGAGTCGCATGAAAAGTGACTTTGTGTGGTTTTCACAACGTGTTTGCTGCCTTGAAAACCCTTTAGGGTAATGTTGTGCTCTCCGCTGTTTGCACCATAAGAAGCGGAAGTATGGCGAGTAGTGATGGGTCGTTCATGAACGATTCGTTCATTTTTAACAAATCTTAAATGTGACTCGGGAAGAACGAATCGTCTCGGGGAGTGATTCGTTCAGTCGCGCATGCGCATTTGCGTAGCATCCTATCTGTTCTGTAGTGGAATCAGTTCACCTGTTCAGAGTCGTTCATTCATTACGCGACAGCCTCAGAAGCCTAACCTATGCTACCTGAGCCGGAAAGAGAATTGATTAGGTTATCTCTCGAGTCGTCGGGTTTGAGTCGTTCGTTCATCACGTGACTGCCCCACGTGTGACCCAAGCACATTAAGTTTCTAAGTAAATTACTTTTGGGAGGAAACCGGAGTACCCGGAGAAAACCCACGCACGCACACGGGTAGAACATGCAAACTCCACACAGAGATGCCCAACGAAGATTCGAACCCTGAACCTCCTGACTGTGAGGCCAACGTGCTACCCACTCATCCACCCAGAAGCGGCCCTTAGCCTCCCTTGATTCAAGTGTAGTTACATTGTGTGTGGCTTATGCTGTTTACATTAATGACGCGTAGTGTAATTGGTGAAACTACCGGTTTTGGATGCTGCAAAATCTGTTTAGTGCACAATGAAGTGTAATACTTCAGAAATCACAGCAGCTGAAAAGTAAGTTCCACCGTTTTGTATCATTTCCTTCATCGTCTTTGTGATATACTTTTCTTACAAAATGGCGATGCGCAAACAGACTGAAATTGACATCAGATTGTGTTTTATACCCAACAGACACGATGAAAGTATTGAAGGTATTCAACACCGTTTCCACTGTTTAATCTTTGCAGTATACACAGTAAATTGATATGGTTACTGTAGTCTCATCATGCCTCTCAAAGTGAGGGCACCCCTTCTAGCACAGAGAATCACATACAAATAATAGAGAATAACATACAAAACAGTGAACAAAGAGGACGCTCTTGTTATTGTCGTGGTGTGTTTTGTGTCTTTCCCATTCCCAAAATATTTCATCCATTTTGCTTGACCCAGTCCTTGTCTTGTCTTTGGTTTTGTTCATTTTTAAAAAACTACATTTTCAAAATAAGCTCCAAGCCAAAACATGTCATTTATACAGTGACACATACTTTTCAAACCACTTCAACGCTTTTGAAGCGTAAGTCATTTGTTTGGGTTCTCACAGCTTTCCAGTGAAACCTGTTACCAGTCACTTATAATAACAATGCCAAGTCATCAGTGTCCCAGTTGTGGTAAAGGTCAGCCTTTTCCTATCGCCACGTCAGCAAGCGTCCTCTAATTGGGAGGAAAAGCTGCAGGCAAATTAACAGATGACATTTAGGACATTTATATTTAATTTCTTTCTTTAATGATGATAGGGAATCAATGGACAGATGAATCCTACTCTATTGTTTTAGCGTTAGAGAAGGGATTTGGGGCCCACCAATTTTTATTGTTTCCCATTCAGTATGTCAAAATGGCTACCTGAAAATAAAAACAATTTAAGGATCGGCAGTTGGTCCAACTAAGTCCTACAGGTGTTCAGGGTGTGGAGTACTTACTACCTCCTCTGTCTGCATAAAAAACAGTGTTCATAACACACAGTGGTACTATACCCACGCAAACATCAGTTGAACTGTATTGAACTGGAGCAAGTAATTTCTTGCTCCAAAAATGCCAAGAAAAAATGCAATTAACAATGGAAGAGAGAGAGACTTTAACACATAAAAATGTGGGTGTCCTTCCTGAAATTGGAGTGTTCCAAAACTTTTGACCGGTAGTGTACATACTGTATGTAAAGATGGAATATAAATATCAGGTTCTAGGCAAGTAAAGCTTGTTTGTTTGTTTCCAGTAAAACAATTACTGTTCCTCTCCCATCATAACAGTACAAAAAGATGATGGAGGTAAAAATGGAAGTGCAAAGGACAACGTTTATTTTTCTGCATCTCGGGAGGTTTCAACAATTGCACCTCCTTGGTGCATAAAATAGGTTAGTAATCAAATTGACATTACCGGTCAAATGTTTGAGAACACCCCAAATGTTATTTATTGCAATGAAAGTGGTTCTAGGCCAGTGAATAGCTTGAAATGGTAAAAAGGTAAGCAGTGAACTGCCAGAGGTTAAAAAAAAAGGTTACACAAAACTGAAAAATAATGGGTATTTTAGAATTATCCAAAAAGGTCACAAAACGGGTCAACAAATGAAAGCTGTTCTGCAGAAATGGAGGTTGATCAAGCTTTGGCAGTTGGTGCCACTAATTCCTACAGTTGTTTCAACTTTTCTGGCATACTTACTACTGGAACTAAAACACACTGGGCACTATACCCCCCTTTGCATCAGCAGAACAGTATTGTGTTACATAAATGCCAAGAAAAAGGCAATTAACAATGGAAGAGAGACACACCATCTTAACACTTAAAAATATAGGTTTTTCCTCTATGTAAATTGTGGTGTTCTTTAAAATATTTGACCAGTAGTGTAAGTGTACCTAATTTTTACTTGTAGTGAGTAGAACCCGCAAAAAAAAAAAAAAAAAACAAAAAAAAGAAACACAAAAAAAATACAAAAAAAAAAACAAAGCATAAAAAAAAAAAAAAATAAAAAAAAAATAATAATTAAAAAAAAAAATAATAATTTAAAAAAAAAAAAAACACATAAAAAAAAAAAAAAAAAAATTTAAAAAAAAAAAAAAAAAAAAGAAAAAAAAAAAAAAAAAAATTAAATAAAAAAAAAAAAAGACAACAATTTTTAAAATTAAAAAAAAATTAAATAAAAAAAAATTTTTTTTTCTGTCAAGTGTTGAAATTTCATACTTTGTTCAGAGGTCCTTAAAGGCACCTTAGTTGCTATGAGACTCATATACGGTATATCTTACACACCGTGATTCAGAGTCCATCTGTTCATCACTCACCTTATATCATCATTCATTACTGAGTGCCTATACATTTTATAATTTCAAAATGTATGTGAGGCGTTTTGAAAGGAGAAGGGGAAGGGTTCTGGAGCTAAATGAAACAGTCCCTTTGATTGCAAATGTGTGTTACTCTCACTTTTTCCCCATTGGTCCCGGAATCTGACGTCCATGAAAAAGGTGAGTGTCATTGTGTGCAAAAAGAGTCAGTAATGAAACATAAGTGGAATGTTTTTAAATAATTTATTAGAAATTTTTAAAAGTTTTTTTTTTCTCAAAAGAAATAACATGACAGAAAAGTGAAATTCAGGTTACAACGTTGACGAGATTGTTGTTATCTTTCCAGCATCAAAATATATACTACGTGCAGTAGTGCCGATGAGTGTGAAGATCAATGAAAATATGAAAAACCTTTAGATATATTGTAGATTGGGAGTGCTTTGTTAGTCTGCCAAGGGATTTATTATTGGTCAGCCAGTGCAAAATCCAATTCACTTTGAATGCAGTTAGATTGCTGTAAAACCGTGCGCTGCAGTGGATATGCACGGATGGATGTAGCATTTACACCTGTCCAATAAAAATGTAAATTCTTTTTTAAAAAGTCTAATTAAAATTTCACATTTGCACAGAGGTACCTCCCACCCCAACCTCAAACAACATGGTACATCTTTAGGAAACCATGCCACACGCAAACACACAACCAGCACAGAGCAGAAAGTGGCCATTTGTGTTTGTGTGTGTGTGTAACATGACTAGTCCTTCATGTTCCTCCATGAACAATATTCACATCTTGAAAATCACAGTTAAAACAATATGCCAAAGTAAGAAAACAGCATGGTTTTTCCCCCTTCTCCCATGTAAGGAGCATTTTTCCATGTGTGTATACCCTCCCGCCCACCCTCAAAAACAATCACATAAAAACAACTCCTCCCTCCGCTGAACTCACAGCAGCTTTTCAATGAAATGACACAGAAATTGAAATACCTAAAGGTAAAGGTATGGCTGGTCTAACAGTGACAGACACATACAGAGATGTTTTCCTCAATCTATAATATGTAACAAAGTGTAGGATTGTTGAAAAGAAGTAAATGTATCACTTCTGTAAAGACCCCCGGAGTCTAAAAATAGCTGCACCCACCTCCATCGTTCTTCCTTAACCCCCAACCAAAAGTCATATTTACAGTATTTTACAGCATTGTACAGCTCACGTAGGTTGACCATGTAACTGTGAACAATGACTCTCCTCTTCATTTTTGTTAAAAACCTACCATGATATAAATTTCGTGACACCTTTTCAAGAAACAGAATTGATCACAACCATGTTTTAAAATTCATTATGAACTGTTGACATTTTTTTGTTTAGTACAGCTCATGACGTTCGCCTGGAGATTCAGCTCTTTACGAGGAAAATAAGCGGTCAGATAACCCGGTAGCACAAAATGCAGCCGTCGCTCATGAACGGCAAATGAACAGAACAGGAAAAAAATACAGCATCACTATGTGTTTTGTTCTTTTTGTTGGCTTTTTCAAAAAAATAATTCTTTCAAAAAGAGATTATGCTGAGGTGAGGTTGATATCAGTGTGTGTGTGTGTGTGTGTGTGTGTGTGTGTGTGTGTGTGTGATGGGGGTTCAGCTGCCCCTAGTAGAGTGGACACAGACAGGCCAGATCAGCTCCAAAATAGCGTCAACTCCCTCCAGCTCTGCGTCAACACATCTGCACTGACGCACAAACAAGCTATGTAAGTTTACCATGCAAGCATATTGTTGCTTTCCTGCTGAAATGTACACCAGGTCACTCACTTTCTCAGTGATATCCGTTAGTGAAGGCCGTGGAGATCAAAGGACCCTATAGGGTGAAATATAAAAGGTTATGGAATTGAGGATGAGAAGCATGTGTGACAAAACAATCAAATCAACCCTTCCTAGATATCATACAGTGGATCCCCACCTAGTTGCTGATTTTTTTTCCACATTGTCAGGCGTAAAAATGAACTTGAATGTAGTATTAGACATTGGTCACTAGGTGTCAGTGATTGTTTGGTGAGACAAGGACTAGACTTGGTCGCTGGAACAAGAGGCTTTTTATTGCAGGTTTGAATGATCTCAACAGGCACAATCATAACAACATAACATAGATAATAACACAGGCTGCTGTTGTGGCCATAATGCAGCTAAAACTCAACTGTGAACCCTTGACATCACTTCCTCGTCTGGAACACAGTAACTGTGACACACACGAGCACTAGTCCTAGTTATGTCTTAAATCTATTTTTTCCTCTTATTAAGTATACTATATTGGGTAATACAAATGTAAAGGTTACTATATTGGTGTCATTTCATGTCTAAAAGGCTCTAATAATGTAAAGTCATATTTAGTTAATCGTTTTCTACAACATAATCATGAAAATATTCAATTTACAAAGAAGAAATCCTACTTTATGGAAATTAATCTATTACAGCCGAGTCTGCAATTAATTATTAACCATTACTGTAATTATTTTTTAACAGTAACTTAAACAGAAAGTGGTGTGATGGCGCTACCTGCAAAGGAAATACTGCAGCTACAGTATGAATCCAGCACAGGGCGTTGTCTCACAAGTCAACTCACTCAACATTTTCCAGCAGGAAGATGTTTTGACAAGACATGATGTTGTGTAACTGCACTCTTTGTTAGTACAATACTGTATACTGCAAGGGCTTTCAAAGCCATATGTGGCCCGCCAAATCTTTTCCTTTAGCCCGCAAGATATCACCTATTCCATTAATTAGAGAAATGCTCATTCATGCAGCACTTTTCCCCCTCTGCAGGGATAAACAGTGAGGTAGCAGTAGGAGAAGACGGCTCACATTATAACAAATATGACACTATCAACTCCCTCAAAGCAAAGTAGACACAGGAAATTGAACATTTACTGAAAATGCAGTGCTGATGTCAAGATGATGTGTTTAAATCACAGGTATCAAACACAAGGGTCGCCACACCATTTTATGTGGCCCGTGAAGGCCTGAGAATAATGTGTCAATAATGCAATTCAGCTTTTTCTTTCTCAATGTTTTTGTTCTTTCTTTCTGAACTTTTATATTACCTGACATGAATAAGATACCGTATGCTTGTCACCTTGCCCTTCACTTCACTCCTCCTTTCTAGACAAGTTATCTATCCATTTTAATAATCAAATGCACGGGAACTTGTGTAATAATATCATGAGATTATATTCATGTTTATATATCCATCCAGGCAGGGTACACCCTGGATTGGTCACCAGTCAATCACAGGGCAGACATACAAACATTCACACCTATAGACAATTTAGAGTCGCCAATTACCCTAACATGCATGTTTTTGGAATGAGGGAAGAAACCGGAGTACCCGGAGAAAACCCATGCATGCACGAGGAGAACATGCAAACTCCACACGGAGATGCCCAACGGAGATTCGAACCCTTAACCTCCTGACTGTGAGGTCAACGTGCGACCCACTCAGCCAGCCGGCCAGTAGTAATTAATATTAACATATATTATATACTATTATACTATATTATATTATATATACTATATTATATTGTGTTTGATAACTGTGAGAGGCCTATTATAGGGTATTATTAAAAGTAGACATATTTAGAGGGTCTTAGAATGGTAACCTTTGGGAATAGCTTCATTTAAATATGTTTAATATGGCTATTATTTTGGCTAATAAAAATTATTAACACAGCCCTCTCATGGTGACAAAGTGCAGGTCTATATTCATAGTATCTCACCCCAAGACTGTGGCTGAATCCAGTGCTCGGTGCAGGACTTGCAGCACTGAGGTAACTGCTGACCGCAGACTCCTGACCAGCTCCATAAAGTTCTGCCATGGGGCCCGGGCTGCTGGTTCCCAAAAATCCAGCTGAGCGAGATGGGGTAGAGCCTGAAGGTGCCAAAACAACAACGGGGGCAAGGTTACGTCAGAGAATGAGATAAAAAGTCTAATGAAATCTCCAAGAGAACAGTTAAGATGTTGCACAAAATTAACTGCACAGTGGAATATTATCTTATTTCTAGTGAGAAATCATACCTGCTATTAATGTCACATGTTTCAGATAAAATTACTTTTCATAATGTTCATTGCCCAATTTGCCACAGAACTGTGATCTATTTGTGGCAGTGGTTTGCAGGAGGAATAGCGTGATGACATAATCGTCAAATTTGTATAATTGGTTATGATGCATTTGCAAAATGTGAGTAAAAAAACATGGAAAGCAAAAAAAGAAATAGAATGCAAATACAACTTTCTTCTGCTGCTTTTTTTTTTTTTTTTTTTTTTACAAACATACAGCCACCTGTGAGTGCTTTAGATTGTGGGAGGGGCCCACAGCAGCATTCGCTGCTGGAGAAGACCGATACATGCATTCACGTCAGAGTCTGCAAAAGTCTCACCGATATACAGTATTTGTCACTAGACGTTTTTTTTTGCGGACAGATTATATCACTAAATATAGCAACAAAGTCACAAAATTAGCAACACTTCCAAACCACGGCTCCGTCTTCTTATTCTCTAGCAAATCAAGTGTTTGGGTGAGCAGGTAGTACCAAATGTATTTGTGAAATCATGAAGCCTGTCATTGTCCACATATTGGACCTAACTATAAAGACATACTTCTCTTCATCACAGTTCAAACATCACTCCCTCGCTCTACTGCATTTTAGCAAAAATGTATTAATAAATGAGCGCAGATTTGTGGTTGATTATGGCTTATTATTTCAGTCATGTTAGATTGATGAGACATTACATTACCTTCACACTGCATGGAGTCAACCATGCCATGTCCCACATGACACTGATAAAAAAGTTCTCCTCCCATTTCATGTGGAAGTGGTATGTTATCGGCTTCTTACTTTGCCCTGATCCCCACTCCATTTGAAACCATTTATTTTAGAACAAATAAATTGGTGGCTAACTAGTTAGCTGGGTAACTTGCATGTAGCACATGCCAGTTCTTCTCAAATAGTGGAACAGTGAACTGTCGGGAAAGGCGTGAGAAGCAGGGAGTACTTGCAATGTTAGTGTAAACCTGCCAACAGGTCCAAATTTATCATTATCAACATGCAATTTGACTCTTGTATACGCTTGTAAGCTTCAGAGCTCTCCAATTTGTTGCATTTTCCTGGTTTCAGTTTCAAGTTCAGTTTGTACAGTACAGATAAATACATATATATTGTCAGTATTTAAATGGGGGGGCGCAAAAACATTTCTGTCCCCTGGGGGGCATGACAGAAAATAAAAGAACCAGTACTAAATGCTATACCCGTCTCTGTCCACTGCAGTGATGCCATAGCCTGCACAACGTGGCGTAAACAAAGAATAATAGTAGCAATGTCCGATATTGGCTTTTTTGCCAATATCCAATATACCGATATTGTTCAGCTCTCAATTTCTGATTCCGATATTAATATGTTTAACATCACATATTTCCTGCTGTGGAATTTACACATCTGTGTCGTATTTTTGTTTTTTCTCGGTTGACTTTCTAAGCATCAATTGAGCGTTTTTTTTTCAGTGCTGCCTGTCCCTGTTGCTTTCTACTACAAAGTATATCATAACTTGGGCTGTGACGTTTGTTTTAAAAGTCTACAGTGTATATTTTTTAAATCAGATTTTAATGAAATGTATTGAATTTTGTATAACTCTGATACAAAATTGAAGCTAGATAGATAGATAGATAGATAGATAGATAGATAGATAGATAGATAAATAGATAGATAGATTACTCTTCAATTCCATCTACCTAACCAACATGTATGAAAATACACTTGATATCCTATGTGAATTAGAATGTGAATTCCTACTTAAATAATAATTTTTTTGAAACAATTTCAAACCAGGCATAAGGTTAGGCAGAGAACGAACAAGTTGGTACTAGCTACACACGGTTGTTTACAAGCTTCCTAACGCGGTTTGATGAGGTCATTATTTGGGAGGTGGAAAATATGGGAGCGCATAGACCTACTGTATATACAGAATTTTTTAAGAATCGTTTTTCAAAAAAACCTGTATAAAAAAACGCAATAAGGATATTGATCGATAACACATTTTTATGCCAATATCGGGCCGATATTTTCGGACATCCCTAGATATTAGGTGTACAAAGGTGACTATAGGGGGGTTACATCATGTCTACAGGGCTTTAATAAAGTCTTAAACAGATTTTCTGCACTCTAACTACTAAACTTTAGTAGTACTGAATCCTTCAAAACTTGAACCCTACTTCACTAAATTCACTTATCGCAGTTGGGGTGGAACCAATTAACAGCAATAAACAAATGGCGACTGTATATGATTTTAAGTAGTTTTTTTAATCCCTTCACAACACAGAAGGACGAGAAACATCGCTTTTTTGCCAAGGGTATTGGCATGGCTGTAACTAAAAGGCTTTTCATAATTCATACCTCTGACTACTGCTGCTGCCGCCGCTGCCGCCGCCATTGGTCCATATGCTGTGAGGGGAATGGCTGATGAGACAGAACAAAACAGACATGACTTGAAGCAGACATTCATCTCACGAGGCTAATAGAAGTGACTGCTGAGCAACGACAAAAGTCACCAAAGTCAAAATTGTCAGCAATCCTGCCCCGCAAACACAAACATGCAAAGCATACATACGGTGTCTCTGCTAACCGGGTGTGTAGCAGACGGACAACATGCTGCTTGTAAAGTCCAAAGGAGGGACTGACTGACCTGTGAGCTCAGGGGGGTGGGGTGAAGTCAGAAGGGGAGTCCTCTCTAAATGGAACTCTAAAACAGAAACATCAGAGTTACCTTGGACAGGCAAGCAAGGATAATACACACACACGCGTGCGCGCACACACACACGCAGGCTGGAAAACATCTCAGTGGTAAAGACAGAAAGGAGCTGTCAAACAGGAGCACATACAATTTAAGGAAAGGAAGCAGGATTTGTTGCATGCAATATGAGTGAGGGTCGCACAGGGTTCTGGTGGTTTGCATGTTGGACACACAGTCAGGAGATCTGAAATCATATCTCCATTTGTGAAGTTTGCATGTTCGCCCCGTGCATGGGTTTTCACCGGGTACTCCGGATTCAACCCACTTTCCAAAAAAATGCATGTTAGGTTAAATGGAGACTCTAAATTGTCCATATTGTCCATATTGTTTGTCTATATTGGCTGGCGACCAGTCCAGGGAGTACCCTGTTTCTCACCCAAAGTCAGCTGAGATAGGCTCCAGCATACTTCCTTACCCTAGTGAGGACAAGCGGCATTGAAAATGGATGGATGGAAATATCACTGCATAATAATAATACAGCAAATATTACAATTCAGTCAAAAATGCATTTGGGTGTGTCCTTTGGTGGATGACTACGTCACCTTTACACACACACTCAGTGTGTGCAAATCCACTCTCTGATATTTACAAGCAGCAATCTACACTGTGACACCTGTTTCTGTGAAGACATGTTTGTATTTGTGCAGTTCAACACACAGCTATGCCGCCTCTCTACTAATAGATATAGACACCTAAAGAATGGCATAAGAACTGATTATACATTATATGTAGTTGACTTATGCATTACTGGGCTGTCACCACCAAAGGCGCTGTTCAGCCATGCTCAACAAGTTTGCAGTCCTAAGAAGAATTGTCTTGTGCAGCATTATTCCGCCATCAACTGACTTCCACAAAAGGCCAGGATGCATTTGCATGTTAACCTGGAGTGTTTGCAAATGGCTCAAAGTGATATTGCTGGCAAATCCTCCTGCGCATGTGTGCTTCACCCGGAGCAGGAAGAGGGCAGGATATAATGCTTGCAACACGTTCAAAGGTTTGCGCTCTCTGGGCAGCTGCAGTTGCAAGCAGTCCCTTTAAATGATGTAACAATTAAATAAATAAATTGTATTTATGAAATAAATAAAATATTTGTTTGCGTTAAAAAAAAAATCAGGAATTTGGGTTGCCGCTTGTCATTGAAGGGTGATGGTGGGTCCCACAGCCAAACCAGTTGACAACTCTGTTGTAGAGAGTTATGATTACTTGCTAAATATAGCCATAACGTTGCTAGATTGGCAAGACTGCTACGTCTTCTTATTCTCTGGCAGACAAGGTGCGCACGAGGTGCGTTAATAATGTTTATAAGCGACGGCTTTTGTGGTGGTCCAAATTTATTTGTGGCGGACCACCTCAAATATGAGAAACTGAATGCCCATAGTTAGATTCACCAAAATGATCCTGTAATCTTGATAACGTTCAGCTCGATTAAGATATATACTATATATTAATATAATATAATATACAGTATGTACAAAGTATAATAATAACTATTATTATTCTTATATGTTCAGTAAGAAAAATGTTCTTTTTTCTCTGCCTTATAAGTAGAACAACAAAGCGTGCATCATGAGGAGAGAGGATGCTGTTTTTACCAGGGAATTGGTAGGTATATCCGGGGGTGATGCCTGCATAGCTCCGACTGGTGTAGGTGGCAGTCTGGAAGCTTGGATATCCTGTGTAGACAAAGAGGAAATGGGCAAAGACACCTGTAGTATCAAATAATATTGCAGGATACAATCAAAAAATTAATGATTTCATACAAACAAAACACACACAAAAAAAAAAAAACAAAGAAAAAAAAATAAAAATTAAAAAAAAAAAATTAAAAAGAAAAAACATTTAAAAAAAAAAAAATTTTTTAAAAAAAAAAAAATTAAAAAAAAAAAAAAAAAAGACCAAAAAAAAAATTAAAAAAAGAATAATAATTTAAACCAAAACAAAAAAACCAAAAAAAAAAAAAAAAAGAACAAAAAAAAAAAAAAAAAAAAAAAAAAAACCAATAAAACAAGAAAAAAAGAATAAAAAATGCAACTGGGTGATTTTTGGTTAACGTAGTAAAAAAAAAAAAAAAAACACATATTTATTTAAGTTCTAAAAATTATGTTATTCAATAAATATCTATTCTATCTAAATCACAGCGGTGATAAGGGTGCAGTTCTCTATTAGTACAGTAGGTGGCACAATTGGCAAATGAACTAGGAAGATGATTTAAGGCCTACGCGCCATGAAGACTTATCTGCCCAAGCTTTAATACTAAAAAGAAAACTGCACTTTTTACATTTTTTTCCCATCATCCACAGTCCTTATGTGAGACATAAACACGTCTCTCTCTTTTCTGTGCATTTTAAAGATTGAAAAACAGGAAGGAAATTGGAAGGAAGTTTTGGTCATGCTTAAAAGGACCTAAATAGGGCAAAAAACTAAGTATTATTGTAACTGTTACTACATGGTTGCAGCGTGTATATAAAACCATCAAACCAATAGCAGTCTTTGTAGGCGGCATAGGTGTGTCCCAATATGTGAAGTAACGAACTGTCTTTTTAAATCCGTTTATATATCTTTGGAACGCACAGAAAGGAGAAAGGTATGGTTTTCCTTTAAGGTGGTGTGAAGATCAGACATGTTAAAACAGCCATTTGACAGATTCTGTTTGTAAACATAGTTGTAAATGTCATCTGTTGTTCTCCATGGACCAGAAAGAAGTGTCCTGTGAAGTACCTTGGCATTAACTTGAGGTAGGGGTTGAAGGTGGGTCAAATAATGTGTAGGTGTATTTTGACATTTTACAAGGGTGATATGTCTTTTTGTTGTTGTTTTGTGAAGATTTATGATTGTTGCAAACTCAGAGAGCATAAAAATGCAGCTCAAAAATGTACAACACAACAAAATGAGTGCATATTGTCACTCCTGCCATCTTGCTGGGGTGATGGCTAGATGAAGAGCTTTAAAGCTCCATGGTGGCTAAGTGAAGGAGCCAACCTTCAAATCCGCTGAGTGTAGCTACCGTTGTTAGCAAACCATCCTTTCTGGTCAGGAACTTACCCAGCATACCAATCCCCAGCATGAAGGCGTCCATTCCATAGGGCATCACCCGAGAGCGCCCCCTGGCTGATCCAGTCGGGGACATCACCTCTTTAGGTTGAGCTTTCTTGCATTCCACCTGACAACGACGCAACTTGTTGAGTGGAAATTGCGGCAGGGCATTTTGACAAGATGACCTTCTCACCATTTTGTTGTTAATCTCGTGGAAATGGATCTCGCAGACTTTCTCCACCACATCCTCGTTCTCGAACGTCACAAAGCCGAACCCTGATGAGGATGAGACAAGTGCGTGAGGAGAACATTAAGACAGTAGGCCTTTATGTGCACCGCTACAGCTAATAGTCCTGAGTAATCAGTTGTAATAGCCGCTTAACCCACTCCCCCATACACACACACATACACACGGTCAACCATTCCTCCCTCCCCTCCTGGCCAGAAGGCCAGGGCAAAGCTGGTAGGCTGTCATAATCGATCAGTCCCAGGGTGGGGAGGAGGTGCTTAAGGAGGCTTTATCCTGATCCTGATTAACGGACTGGCTAATTAGACTAGCCCCGTTTGTCTCCTCTAGCTCAGGCCCACAGGAAGGAGGCCTGCAGGGGGTATGGGGGGGATCAATAGATACCCAGGAAGCACTGCAGGAAGAGCAGTAACTCGAGGAAGCATTTGAGAGGAAAGGTACAGAGAAAGGAGGTCAGGCTGTCTCACCTCTGTGTCTGTTGGTGGTCTTGTCGAACATGAGCATGGCGTCGTCCACCTGGAGGGGATAAACAAGACAGTTTTACACCACGCAAGCGCTCTCTCTCGCCACACGACATATTGCCTGACCTCAGCCCTTCTCAAGTTCTGCAGGGAGGCTCGGCAACAGATGGACAGACGCGAAGAGGAGGAAGAGGGAGGAGGGAGGCGACAGGTTATGAAAGAGGAAGCAAAGAGAGGATAATATGAAGGACGACTCCAGAACAAGGCCTGGCTGGGTATGTGCCCCGTGCACATAATGGGTGTTGTTCACACAATCTGCCCCCTTTTCTCCCCTCCAAAGTTTGACATTCCCATGGCAATGGAGAGCAAGTCGTCATGAGAACCGACATGAAATACATGTAGAAAGATGAATCTTGCAGGTAGGTGGATGGGGGAAAAAATAACAACAGGTGGAGATTCAGTGAAAGAGTACAGAGAGGCCGGCAAGAAAAAAAAAAGATTGGGTCAAAGTGGAAAGGGAGGATAGAGAAAAGACAAAGAGAACAAAGAGGCCTAGAGGCTTTGTTTGTTGGCACACTCAGCCATAACTCCTTCTCCTCTTCTCCCTTTGACCTCTCCCACCGGCCCAGCCTCCCTTTTAAAACGCACACACACAGGTGTCTATTGTATTCACACACACACACACACACGGTTTCTTACGTCAAAGTGGACCTGTTTGCTTTTTCTCCCTTCACTACACACAAATAAACATTTGCTAAATGAATCAGTGCTCTTGGTCTATAATAGTCTGCAGTGGATACGATCCATACTCATATATGTGTGTGCCAACACACTGCAAGTGTGTGTGTGTGCTTATGTGTAAACCCCCAAGACCAGTTTGCCTCCAGAAAGGTCAAAGGTGAGTGAAGAGTGTCAGTGTGAAAGCGGACCTCGAATCATGGCTACGCCGCGTCTAAATGTTGGGCTATGACATGGAGGGAGCTTTCTTTGGCACACAGTTTATTTTTTGTCAGCCGTTAATTTGTCATTAATTAGATTACACTCATTTTCTCCTAGAAGAAGTCAACCAAGAGGACAAATAGTAGGTGCGTCACATCTAAAAAAAAATCCACACAAAAAAACTTTATTGGGACAGCACAAAGATGCAATATCCCTTTTAAAGATGCAAAGTGTGGTAATTGCACACCATGGCTGGAAATTTTAAACGGTGAGCACTTTAATGGTGTGCCGCTGGACAATATTCCCCCTTATCCCTTTTTTTCCACCTCTCATCTTCCCTGTTATCCCCTGCCTATCCCTCTCCGCACTCCTTTGTCCTCACCATGGCGGGACACAAAAGGTCCAGTGAGGCAGTCTAATCAGGAACTTCCATGGATGGCTGGAGCCCACATTTCACCGGCCATCCCTCGATATCTCTCTGGGCAAAAATTCATCTAGCCCCTATGATTGAGATGGGAGCGCAGGGAACCAGGAGGCCACACCTTTGGCACCGAAAATAATGTGCCACCCTGTTGGAGACAGGATGGATGGCGGACAATCTTCACAGCTTTGACTTTGGAAAACTTTTAGTGCACCTGTAACTCGGTGATTTAGGTGAAGTATCCAGAATGTACCAGTATGTTGGTGGAAGAAACCAAGAAAATATCTGCACAAAGGCATAAGAGCTGTTGTAAATCTCCCCCACACCCCATCTTTGCCCCACTTCCCTCTCAATCAAGCCCCCCTCCCTCGATGGTGCCTTTGTAGGCCCATCATCTATTCTCTGCACCCTTTCTCTCAAAAAAACACACCACTTTGTGCTGAAATCTATCAAAACCCACCGACACATTGAGGATATACCCTCTGATCAAACATTTGGGGTATACCTTTGGAGCTTTTGACGCATCAACTTTATTTATTGTTTCTAAACTCAAGTTGACCCCCTCACCCCACACACACTCATGCAAACACCCCCGAAACACCGCCTCGTCCCTCCTCCTTCAGAACAAAACCCCCTTACCCGCAGCATTACTTGGGGACAATGGACAAGCCAGGTCGCCACGGTAACGGGTCAGGAGGGGGTTGTGGGTAGGAGCAGCTGTTACATCAGATTAATTCAGATTCTGATAATCCCTCCTCCTTCTTCACCGTCACCAAACACTCAAACACGAAACTTTTCGCTTCATCCCCCACCCCCGTCCAGTGCCCCCCAACTTTGCCTGCTGCCCAGGCTCAGAGGAGCCTCTCAGCCTCGTTAGTTACCGTCTCGCCTTCCTCCTCACTTCTAAGCACTTGCCCAGAGTCCTATCAGTATTAGGATGGGTGTTTTGCTCGTCATATAGTATAAAAACACTGCAAAACATTACTCACCTTTCCAAACTGGTCGAAGTATTGCTTGACATCTTCTATAGTGGTGTTTACTGACAAGCCTCCCACAAAGATCTTCTTGGTGCGAGTCACTAACTGTTGCAATACAAAGAAATATATATTTGTCATCTGTTGTCACTGACTCAGATGCTCGTTGAATGTCAATTTTTAATGCTATGTTTATTTTGGTACTTTAAAATTAATTAGGAAAAATAATAATAATTCCACAATAGAAACAAAAAGGCAGCACACTTTTCTCCTTTCTGTCTGATTATTATTCATAAAAACAGATTCTTACTTAATTTTTTTGTGTTACTGTTTACTCATGTGGTAATAATATGTTTTCAGGTTCAGGTGCATCTCAATAAGTTAGATTGTCTTTGAAAATTTTATTTTTTTCAGTACTAGTAGTTCAATTGAAAGTTAAGATAAGTTAAACTTATCTTTTATAGAGTCATGACATACAGGGTGAACAGTTTCAACCATTTATTTCTTAAAAATGTTGATAATGTAATAAACATTATTTATTTGTGGTGGCCCACCACAAATAAATTGCAGTGCAGTAAGAAACGCAGTAGCTTCCAGCTAATAAAAACCCCAAATTCAGTACAGTAATCCCTTGTTTTTGCAGTTAATTGGTTCCAGACTCGACTATGATAAGCAAATTTCCGCAAAGCAGGATTTCTTGTTAAAAAATTAAATATTTTTGTAGTTAGAGCATAGAAAACATTTTTACAGTCTTCTAAATTCATCTTTTCAACATGATCCCTCTAGACATGAACGAACACCCCTACAGTGTATGTATAGTACACTCATATTACTCAATATAGTAGACAGAATAAGAGTAAAAGAGTAAGAATTTATTTCCTATGGTAGCTGTACTGCAGGTGGACTCGAAGGGACGTTGGGAATTCAGTGTTGAGTTTTATTTTGGCGTGGGTTATGGCCGCCAAGGTAGTCAGTGTTTTTATACTGGATTATTTTTAGGGATTATGGTGCCAAATATTTCAAACCTGCAATAAAAGGCTGTTGCAATAAATGGGCACTTTTCAGTATGAAAAAACTTTGGTTGTGCAACTAGTATATATTTTCAACATCAATATTGTATTAAACACCCCACCAAGTACAGTATGTTAAATATTAAGCTCAAACACAGTATGTTACATCTGTTTTGTGTGTAAGTTGAATTCATTCGGACACACTTCGCAGGCCCGGGTACATCCTGCACTTAACACTTATAATTTTTTAGTTCTTCTAGAAGGATTTACTCAACCACACAGCAGCTGGACAAGCAACATGTCACCAATGATTTTTTTTGTCATTCTTAATGAAATAGATTAAACAGATTGTTACAGCTTTTTGGTTGCCTGGATGCATTTCTGTTGGTCGTCAGTAGGCAAAGAGATCGGCCAGATTTACAGCTATGACACCGGACAGCATGTTCTCATGTCTGAGCTCCATTACAAGCCACTTATGATATAAAGTGTCACCCAGTCTGGTTTAGAGCTACTGCTTCTACCCTGTCTCATTTACCTTATACTTTAATACATAGTTATGTTTCTCTTCACAAACAATATATTATACATATTTAAAATGCAGCTAAATATACTTTTTACCCATGTTATATACATTCATGATCAAAATTAAAGACCAGTTGAAAAATTGCAAGAATTTATTGTTTGTACTGTTGGATCTTCAGTTGAGCTTCAAAATGCAAAAGGAAATTGGGAGTGAGACAAAAAACATTTTGAGTATGCAATTTACTGTAAACAACCATTCGACTGAAATTGTATTTTCACCAGCTGATCAAAAGTTTAATGCCACAGCCTTTAAAAGCCAAAATCTTGGATTCAATGTGGATGTGGATTCAATGTCATTTTATGTCAGGTGTTTACACTGTTATGATCTCTTGATGGCTAAGGCAAAAAAGCTTTCTCTCTTTGAACGCGTTAAGATTACTGAGCTGCATAAGTAAGGACTCTCACAGGCCATTGCTGCTGAGGTTGAATGGGGTGCTTTTTCCTTCAACTGAACAATGGAACATCAGGTTGTGCATGGGTGTCAAACGGCACCTGAATGAAGACCCTCTTCTGTGTGGTACTGACTGGGATTTAAACAAGACAGCCCTCTGTCTTGCTATCTTCACCACCTGAAGCAACATTCGCACTAGCCTTGTGGAAACACTGGCATCAAGAACACTCAAACTGAGTCCTTTTTTGAAAATGTTACTTCTATTTTAGAATGGTTTTAGATTTTAAGAGCTACGGTCTTAAACTTTTGATCATCTGATGAACAGCCTATTTCAGTTGCTATTTCTGAAAAAAAATGTTCACACTCCCATTTCTTCTTTTTGTATTGTGAAGCTCTGTTATAGAACCTCCGTTATATCCTACGGTGCAAAATGTAAATACTTGCAACTTTGCAACTGCTCATACTTTTATTTTTGTATTCAAAATATTATATTGTTTTTTAAAATGAATGCACATTGCTTAATTCTAGTAGACTCATTAAAGTATTCAGAGCAAAAATGGCTACGAGTTTACAAGTACAGGTTTTAAATGATATTATTAGCAAAGAATGAGACACTGTGCCATTGTAATTAACCAGCGTGTTAATTATGTATGGGTGCTTTAAGGCAGATGGAGAGACCATTGTTTGCATTAAATAAGAACTCACCTTCGGTTGAGCCCTTCGAGGGAATGCCACCTTCGGATCAATCTATGGAGGACAATACATAGACAGAAAGATCTGTTTAGTGATGTGTTGTGTGTAGAATGGGCATCGTTTGAATTTGAAAGATTTTGATTACGATTCCTTGTTTCGATTCCGGTTCCCAACGATTCTTGATAAGAGGCAGAATCATTTATGTTTGTATGGTTTAAATGACGGCGCTAAGCCAGTCATTCCCTAACCGAGTTGTTTTTGGATAAAATGTTTCAACTTCTCCATGAATTTTTTAATGATATGGATGTTTTTTTATCTACGCTACTATGACTTTCTTACAGGGCTAGTTTCACCCAGTATATAAAAATCAAACCATTCAACTTGAATATGATTTATACGAAGTGTCACAATCTGTGTGCAAGTCTGTAAGACCGTTTTGCTTTTGGTACCTTTTATATCTCAGTTCCTGTTCCTGTGCTTTTATTTTATAGCTCTTCCTGTTTTCCTTGCTTTGTAGCAATAATTATTAAAAGATACACTTCTCGCTGGTCCTGCTCTCTGCATTCTCGGGGTCGTTGCCATCATGGACGTAGCCAAATTCGTGACAACAAAGTTTACACTTTCACAAAAGATGTTTATTTTTAAAATGTTTTACACTTTTTTTGTTGCCTAAATGTTGATGTAAGCAATTTTTATGACACCCTTATTTTGATAACACAAGTAAACAGGATATACCCTGAAGCGCTCTTATTGTGAAGGCCGGACGTGTGTTGTATGAGTTGCGAGTCCCATCAGAGATGTACTGTGAAAATGAATAAACTTTCCTAGCCTTAGCTGCCGTCCTTTATTTACACTGAACTTCCACATCAGCCAGCCTCCTGAAACCCTGGGTTATATTGATATGAGACAGGTGTCATTTATTGTTTGACTTCTCTGGTTCTGACCGCTGACATCACGTAAGTCTTTTAATCATCTCAAAGGTAATATTTTCTGAGTCAGCTATCATGAATTATTTATATATTTTTATTACGACTATCAAAATGTTCAGTTCACCTGGAACTGGTCATATATAGAAATATATAAAACTGTGTCCTGTCATTAATCTTTTTACTCATAAAATACAGTAAAAAAAAAAAACAGGCATATTTTACACATAGAGTAGTCTGAAAAAGTGTTTGCGCCCTTTCTGATTTCTTTGCATGTTTGTCACACTGAAGTATTTCAGATCATCAAACAAAATATACTGTAGATATTACTAACTGAACACAAAATGTAGTTTTTAAATGTATTAAGTGATAAAAAGTGAGGAAAAAAAGGTAATTAACTCCCTCCTGTCAAAACTATACTTAATACTTAACTGAGATTAAGTGAGCTCTGTCAGTCTGGAAAAGGTTATAAGGCCATTTCTAAATCTTTGGGACTCCAGCAAATCACAGTGAGAGCCAATATCCACAAAAACATGAAACAACAAGAGTGCAGCAACAAAGAGGTCACAAAAGACTCCACAGCAACATCCAAATAACTGCAAGCCTCACTTGCCTCAAGGTTAGTGTTCATGACTCTACCATAAGAAAGACACAAGGCAAAAACGACTTGCATGACAGAGTTCCAAAAAAATGAACCACTGCTAAACAAAAAGAGCATTAAGGTTTGTCTCTATTTTGCCAAAAACATCTTAATAATCTTGAAGACCTTGAGGAGAAAATACTCTGTGGTCTGACAAGACAAAAGATAAACTTTTTGGAAGGTTTGTGTCCCATTTTGTCTGGCATAAAAGTAAATAATAAAAATTTCAGAAAAAGAACATCATACCAACAGTAAAATGTGGTGCTGGTAGTGTAATGGTCTGGAGCTGTTTTGCTGCTTCAAGACCTGGAAAACTTGCTGTGATAAATGGAACCATGAATTCTGCTGTCCTGAAGGAGAATGTCCGGCCCAGTCAAAGTCCTGACCTGAATCATATCAGTACTGTGTCATGATGCTGTGTCATGACCTTAAAAAGGAGCTTTATGCAAAACCCTCTACTGTGGCTGAATTAAAACAATTCTGCATAGATGAGTGAGCCAAATTTCCTCCACAGAGCTGTGGAGTTATTAATTCCAAGTTATTGCAAATGCTTGTTAAGGGTGGGCTGACCAGTTATTAAGTTCAGGGGGGAATCCCTTCCCTTATCATACAGGGCCATGTAGGTTTGGATTTGTTTTCTCCCATAATAATAAAAAGTTCAGTTGTGTTGTCATTGACTAATATTTATCTAACAAACATGCAAAAAAGGAAACCAATAAGGGACCTAACACATTTTCACACCACCGTACCTGCCAATTGTGATTAATCATGATTAATTAATTAGAAAACTGTAATTAAATTGCTTAACATTTTCATCATCATTTGACAGCTCAAATTTTTATTTATATGTTGTATAATGATTTGTGGACAAAGCCACATGAGATCTTTCCCTAACCGTTTTACGATAAGATAAGCCGACCTGGTTGGAGCTTCGACAATGGGAATTGATCAGATTTAATTGATACCAAGACTATAATCCATTTTGCTTATCGCTCCAAGACACAAACAGTCCCAGTCATGTTATTCTAGAGCAGAGGTTCTCAGCCTTTTTCAGTGATGTACCCACTATAAAACAACCTAAGTTGTAAACTAATAAATAATGAACTTAATTACAAATAAAGCTTTGTGCATATAAAATGATTATCAGTTTAAAGTGCCCTCGTTTTTAAGGATAAAAACAATTCCTTAATAATACATTAATAATACTTTCATAATAATTATTATTTCATAATTAAATTTTAAACTTAATGTAATTGTTTATTTAATACATTCTGTTGCTCTGATTTACAGCAAACATACCCTAAAAGTTCTGTACTGTAAGGGGGTAAACTTACTACATCTGCAAGGGATCTCTACAGTGCCTTCAAGTAACCCATTTGAGAAACATTTGTGTTCTACAGAGAGGGTGTCCAAAGTGTGGCCTGGGGGCCATTTGCAGCCTGTGGAGTCTATTGGTGCAAAGCACATTGTAGGAATTAAAGAAAAAAAAAACTGGAAAAAATGGGGAAAAAAGAGAATAGAGAATAATCTGAAAGGTGGATAATAATAATTAATAGTAATAACTAATAATAAAACAAAGCTTTGTCTGAAAATATACAGGGTGATTGAAAAGTAACGTCCTCTTTTAAAATATGAAGGTGGAGTACCATTTAAAGAAGACAGACTCAAGTTGATGCCAAGATGATCAAGAATTGTCATGCAAAACTCATGGCTACATGATCTGTGGCTGATAACTGCAGAAGAGGTCGCCTTTCCAATTCCAATGACCCGGAGGTAGTGCAACTTGTTCAAGAAATGTTTACTCATAGCCGGAAAAAGTCAATTCGACAAGCGGCAAGGGAAAGTGGCCTGTGCTTTCACTGCGTACGAACTGTGCTCAAAAAGGAACTCTCTACTGAAGACTGCGACATGTTAGTTTGGGGAGGCGATGAAGGCTTGGTATGAAGATTAGTCTGATCTCTTTAAAAATATCCTCTGGAGTGATTAAACGGTATTCCACATCGGTGGGTTTGTGAACCGTCACAACTGCCACTACTGGGCGGGAGAAGATCTTCATATTACCTCTGAAAAAATGCAGAATTGGCCCAAAGTATCGGTAGGGTGTGGAATGAATTCGGACAGGATTGTGGGTCCCTTCATCTTTCGCGATACCATGGATGCCGAAAGGTACCTCACCATGCTAAAATACGAAATCTGTCCAGTTATCAGAACTTGGTAGAATATTGAAGATTTAATTTTAAATATTTAGATTTAAGATTTAATTTTAAGATTTAAAGATGGATGGGTCATCGTGGTTCACATGAGTGGCCAGCCAGAAGACCTGACTTAACACCCTGCGACTTTATTCTTTGGGGTTGGTTAAAGGAGCGAGTCTATTTCTACCAAAGCAACAACTTTGGAAGAACTCGAGGGCTGAATATGAGAAGTTATGTCTTCCATCCCAAAGGAGTTCCTTGTGAAATCAGTTAATGCGGTTCCCGGGCAAATGCTGGCGCCCATACCGGACTTAAAATAAAACTCCATGCAATACATTTTCTTCTCATGTTTATTTATCGTAAGATTCAAAGATCAGAAATAAATTACAATTACTTAAAAATAGGGAGTTATTTTCTATCACCCTGTATATAAAGTTTTTTTTAGCCTTTCTGGGGCAGCTCCCTGAGAGACAAGGTAGCACTTAAGTGAGGAAAGCTGACTCGCGTTGACATAAGCGGTTGTCGACCTAACCGAACATTTACTAGCCAAAGACAAAAGCAGAATGGGCAATAATAATATAATGATTTAGTAATGATTTTTGAACCACTGCAGTTACTTTTGTAGACATCGTTTTCCTCCATTTGTGCAAATGGGTGCATTTAGTTGAAGAAAGGCGGATGAAATAACAGCCGAGAAGTGTACCGCCAAAGTAAAAAGCACCTTTGGTCCTTTGCCAAAGCTTTGAAGGTAATTGGCAGTTCCTTTCCTGTTGCAGGTTGTTTTTATTGATTTTGACCTAACCACAAATGATGCTTTTGCAAAAACACATGAGTGTTATCGATGAAGTTAACAGTACTACTACTATATATACTATACTATGCATGTCGACTCCGGATTAAGCCGGCACTTTTTTAGCATTAACACGGTTGAAAAAGACATGATGTGCTCGACGACTGAGATGGGTTGTCAACATAAAAGGGGTGGACTGAAATGGGCTCCGCTATTTTACATTGTGGGTCATTTAAATACAGAAAACAATGACGCGTGACACTTTAAGTCAGGATACAATAATTAGAACAGGGTAATGCATTTTGTTGCCGTTTTTATTCCAACGCACCCACACGTCAGGTGGAATGCCTGAATGCCTGCTCTCGTCACCACCCTGTGACATGTGATCTGCTGGAATCTCGCACGGGTACCACAATCACAAACACACCTCACCTCTGTGAGGAGAGCCTGAGAGGAGTCGGGGGAAGTGTGTCAGACAGAGAGCGAGAGGCGGAGCCAAGTTGAGGATGACAGGACAGAGGGAAAGGGAGCTGTCAATCACATCACACTGATAGCATATCCACCACATTTTGTTTGTTTGTGTTAGTTTGTTTCCGCTTGGGATGACAACAAGGTCTACCTGTAAATGGGGCCCTGTGCAGTTTTCTCTTCTGTACTTCCTTACGTTTAAGGTTAGAGATTAACGTTGTCAGATCCTAGAACTACCAAAAATTAATGCATCAGGTGACTGAGCTTGCTAAATTGTACCGAGGTTAGAGAGAGAGCACCACACCACGCCATGAAAATGCAAATATAAACAGACTGTAATTGGCATTTACTGATCTAATAGAGGTAGAGATAACCTAGACTACCACACTGCGCTGCCGTTACACTAAAAGACTCTAAGATTAGTTTGCAACCATGACAGGGTAAAGTTAAACTACAGTACAGTTGAGCGCTAGGGCCTCTATGGTAAATCACATGCGTTTACCGGAATGAAGACGACAGCATGTGTTTCTACTTGAACACGACTCCAGATCGTCACAAGGGTTTTTTTTGTGTTTGTTTGTATCTCGTCTAAAGAGTGAGAAGACTAAAGGCTAAGACTGGAGGATCAGATGCAGAATCTACTGTTTAGTTTCTATAGTGGCTACACTACACTGATAGTCACCTCCGGTCACCAACCCTCCTGGTAGCCAACACTCCTGTGCACATTCAAAAACAAACAGACACACACAAGCAAACAAAATCAAACAGGGCAGCGCACGGCACATGAGCGGGAAGGAAATAGTGGACATTAAACAATGACTGTATTAATGACAGTGACTTGTGTGGTGGAGGAAAAGTGTCAAGAGATGAATGCAACATTTTGTGAAAGCGGAAAAATGCTAAATTTCATGCCATATAATGCAAGCATGCCGGAAGCCTTGTGCATGCAGGGACGTAACAGAGGCGCACGTAATGTGCAAGAAAAGTTGAGAAAATTAGAGCAGCCTTTTTGCCATCTATAGGGAAAGTAATGTTATATTATTTAAAAAATTGTTGTTCTTTAATAATAATAATTTTTAATGGGTAGTTGTTAGGGCTTGGGAGAACGCTGACAATTTGATTTTCATGCAAGATGGCGCCCCTCCACATGTATCAATGGGTGAATGCCCACTTCCCCGCGAGATGGTTGGCCAGCCAGGATTCCCAACTGAACACCCTGAAACTTTGTTCTTTGAGACTGATTAAAGGAGCAAGTCAGTACCAAACCAAAGGCTTTAGAAGATGTGTGAATACGAGAAGTTATGTTTTCCATCTCACACACAATTCCTGTTAGTGGATACCAATGCCCATATCAAACTTTAAATAAAATAATATGATTAGGGAGCTTTAGGACAAGATAAAAGGTATGTACATTAAAAATGCACTTGAATATCTGTATACAGATTAATTAATTAATTGTATGGATACTAATTTATTAATTTTATTGAAATCTGATGGTGCAAAATATGTTAATTCTCCAATTTGATTTTACATATTTGTAACATTTCAAGTGTCTTCATTGGATATGAAACTTGCGATTTGCAATGACTGCAAAGCGTTGTTATGCAAGACGTTTTCCTTAATTACTTCCAATTTAATCTCCCACCTCAGGATGAATCATTCAGAGAGATATGCAACATTTGTGCAGCAAAGTAATGAGAAGAAGCAACAGGGACAGGCAGCACTGAAAAAAAAACACTGAATTGACGCTTTGAGTCAATTGAGAAAAAACAAAAGTACAACAAAGATGTGTTAATTCCAAGACAGGAGATATGTGATGTTACACATATCGGTATGGGTATGGGTTGACATCGGATTTAGAAATTAAGAGTTCGACAATATCAGCATATCGAACATCCTCAAAAAAACTAACATCCCTAATTTTTAAAAATGCTTTCCTATCATGTCAATTCGGGGTCTTTAATAAATAAATTAGAAGTAAGGATATTGGTATAAAAACAAGATATAGATTCATATTGGGATCGTTTTTTCTAGCGATAATGACACAGGCATGCAAATGACAATGTGAAGTTATTTTTTCCAGCTTTCACCTTTGGTTTGTAAATATGCAATTTGCAAAGAAAGTGCTGGTCACACAAAAAGGGAGTAAGGTGTTTTTGTTTAATAATTCCTATCTAATATGTCTCCTTCATGCTGCGCTCATGCTTGATGTGTGGAACAATTATTGACTGATTGACTGATTGATTTCGTACTTTGCACTTAACTTTCTATGCATATGTTTGTGCCACAAAGAGATGTGGAGGTTTCCAAATTGTATTGTTGCCAGAATTATTTTATGTCATTCTTATTTGTGAATTCATTACAACTAACCAGTCCTGATTGTAGGAGAACATGACACTATGATTATTTAAATGACAAAATGTTTAAAACAGGGGTGTCCATTGAGGGCCACATACTGAAACATGAAAGGCTCCAAGGGCCAGTTTGATATTTTGTAAACCAACACATATACAGTAGATATTCAAAGCAAAGCTGTTATATACATTTCATTTTTAAAAACTGTGGTATAGGTGAACTTTTAGTATAAACCTCCGCCTTTTTTCCCCATTTTTGCTGTTTTCTTCTAGAACCTTCTTCTAAAACTTTCTTGTAAGGCCTGGGATCCTGATTCGGCCTACTATATCATCTAATTTGGCCCGCCATGCCTGGAAATACTGCAAGTCAATAGGACACTAGGACACAAAAAATAATGTTCTAAATTATTTCCTTTTGACCAGTCCAGGGTGTACTTTGCCTCTTGTCCAAAGACAACTCAATACCCCAGTGAGGACAAGCGGATATAGAAAATGGATGGATGGATTATTTTACTTTATTATTTAATTATTTTTTTGTTGAAATTATTTTTTATAATTTATTTTAAAACAAAAATTAACCTTTCTTACTTGATGTATTTGTTTTGTATATTTTGACAGAACATTTGTGCTGCATGAAATTGGTCTTTTGATATCTTTTGTCGTCAATCGCTAATAGTTATTAATAAAATAATTAATTAATAAAATGACATTATTTTTTCTCATATTAAGAGTTTATTCTTTCGTAAAATTGTGACTTCTTTCACATTAGAATATAACTTTTTCTCATAAAAATTTGACATTATTTATTTCTCTTAATATTTTAAATTTTTTAGAAAGTGCAGCTGATTAAAAACAGTCACATGCAGCAAGTTGTCACCGGGCCGCACTTTGCACACCCCTGGTTTAAAGTAAATATGGCACTAACTTGTACTGCATATTCCTGCATTCCTGGTTTTATTTTGCACAAACACTATATTTGTGAAATGCATCCAGTGGCATCAGTAAAATTTATTCCACCAGATGTGACCTGACATTAGTTTGATGGAAGAGCTGCTGTCTATATAGGTATCAGTAATGAAGTGCTGGACAATATCGGCTATCGGTAAGAGGGCCAATATTGAGCCACTCTTAAATCAGGAGTTAGTTTTCAATCGCCCTGTACATCCCAACTATGCAACAGTTGAGACAGGAACACGCTCGATTGGACAGCTCTCAACATCCAAGGAGGACAAGCCTGTTGACTCCAATCCTATTAGGCAGAAGAGCCACACTAATTACTGACGGGGTGATCCTGCAAACCCCCACTGTCGTCTTTCCACACCGGCAAGCAAATAGTTAATAAGCGATGTGACCGCAAGCTTTGCTCAAAAAACGTGCAGTTTGTACCGGCGATTGCTAACACAGTTTTACAGATGGCAGGAAAATAAAGCGGTAACTCAGAAGGTAGCGGTTATACGATCTCAGCGATACACTTGCTGCTGTCTGTGCCCCCGTCGCTGGGAGTGGCAGTAAATTGTGTTTTTACTCTGCAGCCTCACTGCTGTGCAAAGGTCCGCTCATTCCGGCAGCAATTCAGCCGGTCACAGCATGGCACATTCTTTGCGTTGCCACTGGAGAAGCTTTTCTCTTCCTCTCTCTAACAGGATGACCTGTATGAATGAGGGAGGGGGTTGAGGTAGGGTCTCCAAAAAGTCCTTCACACTCCCTCCCTACATGAGTACCCTTCCGACAGGTGGCAGAGACTTTTTTTTTTTAAGAAAATCTTGTCGTCAATGCCCTGTGTGCTTATTTGAGGCAACAAGACTCAATGACCTTCACTCTACTCAACCGACTGTTTATGCTGTCTTGTGGTATCCAAGGAATAATTGTAATTGATGTGCATTGTTATCTGCCGTTTTTTCTTTTGAGACAGAGCCATTCTTCAAATGCGGAGAAGCGAGGAAGGGGGTCACCATGAAAACAAACCCCATGGCGATATAGTGGCGTCCAAGCACAATGGCATGAAGTGTCATAGGTCTAATGCCTGCAAGTGACACTATAGAAGTGATGGGACAACCAATAAAGCAGCAATTCCCAACCACTGTGCCGTGGCACACCTGATGATTTATCACAGAAAGAAATTACTACCTAATCAACTCATAAAATTCACCTAATTGCTCCAACAAGTATTATTTACTTCTGACAAATAATGTACCTTTGTTGATCCATCTATAGTAGCGACGTATCGTGACAGGCAAAACAATTAAATTAACACTCTGGATTATGCTGCTGCATCGAGGGCCCACCTCCAAACTCTCCTGGTAGATTGATGTTGACATTTCAGATCACACACTTTAAAAATGTAGTGCTCAACACTAATGAGTGATAATGAAAAATTATCGACAAGATAGAATCTGAGTCACAGTATAGCCTTTAGCCTGGTCGGCAATATAGCACAACAACCACGCTTTTGGTTGGGAAACTCTGCAATAAAGAATAGTCTTCCTGTCAAAAACAACCACTCTTATTCTGATACCACTTTATTTTCTTCCACAACCACCTCAAGCATCTTGCAGGCATTTGAGAAGGTGCATCCCTCAGTGTACAAAAGCGGGAAGAAAAGAAAGAAAGTACAGTCACCTTATTTCAACACAGTGACTAACCCGCCGCCATCACCACTCCCACTAAAGAGAGAGGCGGGGGCATCGGTCCCTATGACGACCAGCGGGTCCACATTGTTCCCGGACTGGCTCGCATTCATCACTGATGCACACATGCTCGATTAAAACATCCCAAGCTGGCATTTGTGAAGGTGGAAGAACACCGGCATGTGACTTTACCAGTCCAAAACTTCTAACAGAAGTTTATTTGGTGGTGCTGTCACACCTTGAAGGTCTCAGGTTGCATTCATCCTTTCTGCTGGGAAATTTTTATTCTGAAGGTCATTTCCACCCCTTGGGACGGAGAAGAAAAGTCAGACGGAGAAAAAAAAGTTTTGGTTGCCTCTTCCGAGAAGGCAAATCCAAGCTTGACAAGGAGGGAAGTCTTGCTTGTTTCTTTGGAAATTGACTGTGATTGACATTTTCTTGAACGTTTGAAAGCAGAGTGTCTCTGCTGTCACTTTATTATGCAAAGTACCCACATCTGAGAGATGGTTTGAAAAGGTCAACACAGAAAAACCATTCCAGCAGATTGTTAGAAAACTAATCATACACCATGCAATGAGATTAGCCAGTAGTTGGAAGTAGAAACAGAGAACTCACTGTTTTGGAGTCCAGCTCATGCCGGGTTTGGGCCAAAACTTTATCCACGCCAGCCTGATCCACAAAGGTGACAAATCCGAAGCCTCTGCGGACATCAGGAGGGGGAGAAAGTACTAATGACAGCAAAAACTATGTTGACGCGTAACGATATGTTATGAGCAGGGAGGAATCACGGAGGACAGATAAACTTTCAAGCTCACCTTGAGCGTTTAGTAACTGGATCTCGCATCACCATACACTCCTTCACCTCGCCGTACTTGCAAAAGTACTCCTTCAGGCCCTCTAGGATGCAAAGCAGGGGACACGTTAGGGGAGAATGGTGCTCAAGACATGAGGGAAATCTAAGATGGGATTGCATATCTCTGTCAAACCAAAGTATTGAATGTGGCTCCAGTCACTTTTCATCTCATTACAACACGGAATAAAATCATTATACCCCCTCTTTAAACTGTCACAACAAAATCATACTTTTTGTAGGGAAGTTCTGAATGAGAGCATTCATTCTAAAACGCTATACCTTGCGTTGTTTGCCAGCTGAGTCCACCTATGAACATTTTGCTGTGAAAAGAAAGAGAATATTCATATTTGCAGGCCCCAGCAAGTTGAACATTTGTGTGTGCTCACACAGCACAAACAAACAAAGTTGTTGATGAAACTGGAGGTGTATGATCAGTAACATGAAGGCTCCCAGTGTGGACGAGGCAGAGAATGCCAGGCTTGTTCCTCCAACTGGGAGAGGGAGAAGTTTCTGACTTACCAGGGGTCGTGAGGGGAGTCCGTAGTGGACAGGCTGCTCGGGCTCCCTTCCGTATCCATTCCGTGTCCTGGCTCTGTGTGTGTATGTGTGTGTGTGTGCGTGTGTGTGTGTGTGTGTGCTGCTCCGTGAACAGGCGGACAGTGAGTGAGAGGCTCAGGGTGGGTTTGGCCTGGGGTGTCACAGAGGGGAGCGGGCCAGATGCGAGCTGGGACAGACTCCACCTCCTCCTCCACTCCGTCCACACTGCTGTCGCTCCTCCATCCCACCACCAAGGGACGCAGCGTAAAGCGTCTGTCAGTGAGAGTGCCACTTCCAGTGCAAGCCTTCAAAATAAGAGCATGTTTAATCTGGTACGCTTCTAGGATTATTGACTTTTACCTTGATTGTAGTTATGTATAAAGATCTTTTTGGCAATAGAGAACTTAAAGATGCAAAATGAACTTGTTTTTATAGTTGACAGGGGATCCTTGTCTATTCGCAGTTTGGCATTCGCTCCCCCCCCCCCCCGCAAATTTGTGTATTTGTTTTATCTGCTTTAATTTTTTTTAATGTCAACTTCAATAGAAAGCGGTTTGATGGTGCTAGCTGCAGCTAGCTGCAGCTGTGACTCCATGTCATTTCACCTAACATTTTCCAGAAGGAAGATATGTTAACAAGAGGTGATGTTGTATAACTACAAGTTTTGTAAGAACAATACTGTATACTCGATGCCTGTAACTGTACCTTAATGTGTAAAACTGAATATAAAGGCCTTTATAATAAGTGTGGGAGGCATAAAAATGGACCTCTTGTTATTGATAAACTTGCCTGCTGAGTTCATCAGAAATACATTCAATTAGTATATTTTGAATTGTACTTTGTTTATCTGAGGAGTCGAATCAGAGCAACTAGACTAGTTTGATTCTCTTTAGGATGTTAAGTTGATGTCAGTGCACACCTTAGAAATAGCATTATTGAATGCCAATGCACACACTATCTGTTCGAATATTATAAATTATAGTTTTTAATTTGTGGATAAAGATGCATTGTTCATAGGAATGGGTACCTTTCACAGTTGAACTCAACAGTACCAACATTTGGTAACTTTATGTGTGTTTATGTGGTAATAAATGCTAATTTACTCGTTTTAAGGAATATATCTATACATGTGTTAACTTTAACAAATATATCAAAAACAACATCCAGCATTTTGCATGGTAACATCACAGTTGTGTCAGAAATGTCTTCAACATGAAAATCCATATACTGTGTATTTATATCCACTATATCTAAAGGCCTATATATTTCTATTCCTTTACCCTCTAGGCAATATGTGTGATGGGAGTTTGTTGAGAATGTTTAAGAAAAATGAGCAAAAGACAATGATTCAAAATAAATAAAGATATTATATTTTCCAAATTGAAGTTCTCCAATACAAACCCTAGAAGAAAGTTAAGCAAACCTCTGTGGCGTGAACTATACTACTATAAAAATTAGGGACCATTGTGGTCATTGACTTGCTATGTGTGTAGAGGAAGAAGGCTATTAGCTGAGAAGCATTCTTTGCAGAAGCCGTCAGTCAAAACCAGGAGACAGGAACCCTTTAAGCTAGGGGGGTCATGAAAACCACATATTTTTAAAATGTTTTTCTGTGAGAGCCATTTAATATTTTAAGATTGAATACAACTAAGTATGTGCATTTACTGTAGTTGTGCAGACATTCAAGAGATCTGGAAGATCTGCGTACGAATCTCCGCCTCAGTATCTCTGTGTGGAATTTGCTTGTTCTCCCTGTGTGTGCGTGGGCTTTCTCCGGGTACTCCGGTTTTGTCACACATTCCAAGAACATGCAAGTTACATTAAAAGGTGGCTCTAAACTGTCCATGGGCATGAATGTGCCGACCAGTCCAGGATGTACCCTGCCTTTTGCCTGAAGTTAGCTTGGATAGGCTCCAGCATTCCCTCCAAACGTAGTGAGGATACGCGGCAAAGAAAATGGATAGATGTTACACTGAAGCTAACCAATTTTACCTAAGCGATCCAGTTTTGCACCGTACGATGTCTCTTTCTTTCTTTTTGCGATTTTCTTTGTCAAATGGGTTGGCTCTGCAGAATTAGCAAGCTGACTGTTTGATTAAATGAGGGAAGTTAACTTCTTGACCTCTCAGTAACCTGGGTAGGCTACCGCATTATCTAGTAATAATCAAGTTTTGGTGTCTGACCTGGAAAATATCAGAGGGCACAGGCATAGGCTCTGGTCACTGAAATTGTGATAGAAAATGGACGGATAGATTAAAATGCATTAGAAAGTTTATTATTTTGAACGTTATTTTCAACACTGGGATTTCTGTAATGTTTTACTTTAAAACGTTCATGAAGAAAAAATAAAATAAATATATTTTATTGTGGTAAGACATGTCTGACAGCCACTTGCAGTCATCCAAAAAGCCCTGGATTCCATGTCTAACAGATAAAATAAATCTCTACAGCTCTCTTCGTGTTTAAATTACACCTGGTTTGGTTAGTATGAATGTGGTACTTATCAGAGGCATAGAAAAAAAATCAGCATTAGAGTAGATTAAGTTCTCTATTTAAATACAAACTGTCTGGAATGTAGTACATGTATTTGAAATTGTTGGATTTCATGTCAATGGCATCTAAATTGTTGTATATGAAAATTCCAGACATACTTTCTCACATACTTCTAATACTAATACTAGGGGTGTCACAAGATCTCATATCACAAGATTTGTCGTTCAGAAAAAAGTGTCTGGGACAATAATAAATTAATAAATTGATTAAACAATAAATAAAAATGCACTGGATCATTTTTCCAGCCTAAATATATATTGCTTTCCTCATCTCTCGCTGCCAAACAGGCAGAAAGAGGGTTCACTCTGTATTGGTTTTAGCACTTTGGCGCATTTGCTCCACAGAACAACGGCATGAGCGGAGTGAGCCCTTTTGTTAGTCATACTGTCTGTTTCTCTCGCTCTGTGGAATCGAGGCCGGTAGTATACACACAGAGTGCAGAAATCTGTCAAGCAGTAGAAATTAAATTAGTAAACTGCAATATATTGTCGTGTTTTCAAAATATTTTTTATTGTACTTTTCTTAAAAGAGATGTTAAAATCTCATCTTGTCTTAGATCCAATCTCGTATACCGTCTACTATCTAAAATCCTGTAATTGTTGTTGTGTACTTAACTTACAAGTATGATTTTACATAACACTGCAGGGAAATTGCTGTTTTGTTACCAAAACCCGGTACCATTTGATTTTACGCAATTTGGTGCTTGGTAGAACCAGCAAAATCGGGTCGGTGCCTATAAAAGTACCGTTTTCGGTACCCACCCACTGTTCCTGAGCAAGAAGAGGGTGAGCTATAACGCTTGCAACACATTCAAAAGAAAGCGGCCTCTGCAAACTTGTGGCAAACTGGATGTCCTGGAGGCTCCTGAGGCCCTTTAAATATAAGCTATTTAAGAAGTTTTAGTTCCCGCAGGCAAACTTGTTGAGAATCACTAGAGTACATATCACTAGATACACATTAGAGTATCATAAATAGGCAATTTTGGCCTTTTTATGACTGCATTTATTATTTGAGTTTTTTTGCCATTCACAGGTGGGTCTTTAAACATAACCCTAAAAAATCTACTTTAGTTCTTTTCTGCTAAATTACGTTAAAGAACGCAATATTCACACTTGCACACTCTACAGAAAAGGAGTAGCAGTATGGAGAGGTAGATCTTATTTTATCCTACCCCTTAGAATGCCGGTTAGCATGCTGGCCTCACAGTGTGGAGATCTGGGTTCAATTCCCAATTGGAAAATCACTGTGTGGCATTTGTATGTTCTCCCCCATGCTTGCTTGGATTTTTTATGGGTACCTCGGCTTCCACCCACATCCTAAAAACATGCATGTTATTGGAGATTCTAAATTGTCCATTAGAGGGAATGTGAGCGTGAATGGTTTGTATGTCTACAATGATATACCAAAGTATGAACTTTTGACATAGTTTGCATTTTATTACATTTGGCCTTCTTTCCATTCATTGCAATTCTATACCACATTCAAAAGGTATAAGGGCATATCTAAAAACCAGGATGCAGCAGTGTCACATAAACTACACACAATCGTGTAAAGGAATATCAAAGTGATAGTCAACAAAGATGTAATAATTTAAGCTATTTTTTTATACATTAATTGTTCATTGCAAACAGCATGAGAATCTGTTTCAGTAAACAATGTATCGTATGTCAACATGAATGAGCACAAAAGCTGATCAGCCTTTATTGTGAGCTAAGATCAGCCTTTATTGTGAAGGAACAATGCAACAACGTCTGCTCACATCCCAGATGACATCAACCACCTTATTAAAAACAAAAACCTCTATACTTTAACAATCACAGTTGATTTTTAGGGTGATTCACACTTTTATAAACTATTGGCTTTATTGATGTGGGATAAACTTTACTAAAAGTAAACAAGAACGCTGTCAAGATATTACCCGGTAGATTTAAAACATTATTACTATTATTACTAAAATATCCCATAATTCAGTAAATAATAACTGATGTTACATTTGTCGTGAATTACAAAGTCAACACGTTTTTTTGTCTATAAATGAATATCTGAAATTCTTTTTTGTATTGTTTACTTCGGGGGGGTTCAGAATCGCTTCCCAGAGATGTTTAAGAATTACAAAGTAGTTGAGTCTGAGTGCTCCGTTAGTTCTGGCAAATCAGGATTTTTAAGGTTTTAGTTAGCCTCAAATTTGAATACTCACCCATACTGCCAACCTGCTGATGCAGTGTGCTATAACAGGAGGCTTGTCTGCTGCACTCATTCACTGCTGGGCTTTAAGTATGCAATTACTGCCAAAGCCAGCTCCAGCTAATCTTCTCGATGCTGCTTCAACATGTGACCTGGTAACCAATGTTGAGACCAATCAGGGGCCTAAGTACGGTAATTCACACAAAGACAATGCCGGCTTTGACTGTAGTGCTTGGTGTAAGGTGCATGCAGCTCCACAAATCCTCAGGTGCTGGAGTCCAGTTTGCATATACAATCATCCCTGGCTACATTGCGTTCCAATATTGCGTCCTCAGTCTTTTGCGATTTTTCAGAAATGTACTAATTAATAAATGATTACTGTTTCATGGTTTTCTATGGTCTATTAATAGTCAAAAATATGAAAAGACAAGTCATATGTAGTATTCAGGTCACTACTATGCATCAGTAATGTTACAATGATAACATTGGCGATTGGTCTAGGACTGCAAGGGAAGGTCGGCTTCCCCGGATGTCCAAAAAAAAGTAGTGAAATATGTACTTCTGCGTGTACATTTCATTGACTAAATATGTGCTAGAATACCTTCATCTTTTGTTCAGAATCTGCTACTTATCACAGGTAAACTTCCTTTTCATTCACGTTCAATCAATGTTTTTACACAAACGGATGCTGAGCGTCTACTGACTTAAATGGGGAAGCATCGAGTGGGATGGACGGTCATTAGATAAATGCCGGGTTTTGTCCCGCCCATCAGATGCTCAGCCTCTCTGGGGTTTATGGGGCAGTGGGCTGAAGCTCGGCTTCTGCATGATGATCGAATGATCTGTCTGAATCCCTTTTTGATTGACAATGAAATGAGCGAATCAGCAATGTTGAAGTATAAACCTCCAACCGAGCATTGTCCAAGTTTTTCATTCCGTTCCAGAGACTTTACCTCTCCCCAGCAACTTTGTCTTTGTTACAACGACTAGGAACAAAGGGTAAAATGTACATATACATTTACATATAATTAAATAAACACATTTAAAAAAATTTGCTTTCCCTCCTTGCATGACCAGCAGCTGCCACTGATTGATCATAAATTAACTGCGTTAGGTCAGCCATCAACCTATTCTTAAGTTTACAATAAATACATTGGAGGCTAACCCTAATAAGGATAAGTGGTATAGAAAATGGATGGATAGATGGACATTGTATTATGTAATACGAGTATAAAGGTGACTATAGGATTCTTATTTAATGTTTACAGGGCTCTAATAATGTTTAAAAAATGTAGACAGTCATAAAGTTATAAATAAGTTTTCAGGTTAACCACGAATTACACAAATACTTCACAAATCTCAAAGCGCAACTGTATATTGCAAACCGTCTATGTCAGTGCCACTTGGATCGGCTGTCTCATGCCAACACATGTCTTTATTGACATAACCAAAACCAAAACCTGAAGGTCCTTGACTGGCTACACCATGACGCCATTCCATCTGTTCATCAATTAACTTTAAATTAACTAAATTTTATACTTGAAATCTGTTCAATAAGTGAATGAGGTTTATTCGGGGGTTTAGAGGGGGAGGAGCCTGTTGTAGGGCGGGGATCTACTGTACTCTTATCTAAAAGTGCTGCTACTGTGATTTATTGCATGTCTTGACTGCAAATACAATAAAGCTTTCTTATATACAAAAATAATAATCTAAAAAATATAATAAATGGGTTTACTTGGTTATCCAGGTTCCAACATTATAATACTGCCGTGCTTTTGTTTTGAAGCTTACTTTAGCACTGAACAAGAAGTCACTGTGTGAATGTTTTAATGATGTGTAAATAGACAGTAGTTAGGTTGCTATTGTCATTTCATGCTGCTTTGCAATAATGACGAAGTTGATGAACATGTGTCAACTTAAACTGACCTATTTTTCACAAAAAACTACTCTTTTGGCTGTAAAATTTTATGTAAACAAAAGTGCAATACTGTATGTCGTCATCAACTAAAAGCAGACCCTTTTTAGTAACAAAAAGAGCAAGGTGGAAGGGCACTTGATGAGTTACTCGACAAAGACAGGTACTGTATTGAAAAGTGACGTATACTGCGTGTGTTCATCTTTTCAGCCATAAAGTTTATAGTTTAGGAAGTGCAAGCAGATCATTTGTTTTATGATGGTGCTAACGCGCCTGCCCTTCACAGCAGATGAAGCTCTGGAAGTGGGACAAGGGCTATTTGGACAGGAATGGAGGATGTGTTAAATTTCTGCATGCATGATCAATGGGGTTGAAGGATGGCGGTAGTGGTGGGGACACACTGGAAGAGGTGGAGAGCTAGCAGTGAGTAAACAGAAGAAAGTCTCACCAAAGAGAGATGGACAGTGTGGATTGTATCTCATTACCAATCAGTACTGCTTGCAGCTCTCTGCAATGTGTGCTACGTGTGGCCCATTTTGATAAACCCAAGCATGAGCGCTGGAGCATTAGTCACAGCAGCACCTGACCTGTTGGGAATCCACACGCACACACTGCACTCTGTATACTTTAGTGAGGAGTTTCCTATGAAAAGCAACAATGAGACCTAATTACAGGTCAGTGGCATGTCTCAGAGAGATAGAGGGAGCTCTGTTACCAGTCCAAATACAGTATAATGCCATCTTCCCAAGGGTGGGGTGGCGTAACAGGAGCTTCGCACAAAAAGGTGCTGATAGCCTGAACCTGAGAATGGTATAAGGTGAGCCAGGCCAGGAAAGTGAGTGTTTCACCCTGAAAGAACAAGAACAATTTGTTCATGCGCAAAGGTTTTATCCCTTTCCGTTTTCCCTCTTTTTCTGTCCCGTACTTTCTTTGTCAGCCTAAAGATTTGCTGATTATGCTTAACCAAAAAAGTGAAACCCCACTTGCAAGTTTGAGGTGTGACTTTGCTTAAGCAGAAGATGTGATGACTAACAGTAACAAGCGAGTTTCACACAAATTCACACACAGTTTCACAACAAAGCAGCTAAAGATAGAGGTGGAGATTTCAGTAGCCATAACATGATATTCATAATATTAAATTGGCTTAGTTTATTCAAACATGCATTACAAGGTGAAAATGAGTTGGAAGACACTGAATTTAGTCAATCCTACCCCTATTCTATGTCACAGCAATTACAGTAGATCCCCACACATTAGAGATTCAGCATTAGCGACCACACAAATTCACAGATTTTTGGTCAGAAACATATATTTTTTAATTGTTATTGATTTCTATTGGGAGAAAAAGTTGTTTTTTCACAGACAACACATTTCATTCACCATAATTGGTAATATTTTATGAATATGCGATAACATAGCTCCTCCCCTGAACCACCACCTTATCGTGGTGGAGGAGTTTGCGTGTCCCAATGATCCTAGGAGCTAAGTTTTCGGGGGATGTCATGCCCCTGGTAGAGTCACCCATGACAAACAGGTACCAGGGGAGGGACCAGACACAAGTGGCACAAAAGACCCTGATAATGATTAAAAACATTGGAGTTCGTTTTCCATCGCCCGGACGTGGGTCACCGGGGTCCCCCTCTAGAGTCAGGCCTGGTGGGGCACGATGGGGAGCGTCTGGTGGCCAGTACCTGCACCCATGGGGCCCGGTCGGGCACAGCCCTAAAAGGTAACGCGGAAAAGGTTCCCCCTCCCATGAGCTCACCACTCGTAGGAGGGGCCAAGGGGGTCGGGTGCTAAGTGAGCTGGGTGGTGGCCGGAGGCAGAGGCCTTGGCGGTCCGATCCTCGGCTACAGAAGCTAGTTGTCGGTAAGTGGAATGTCATCTCTCTGGCCGGGAAGGAGCCAGAGCTGGTGCGTGAGGTGGAGAAATTTCGACTAGATATAGATATACACAGCAAGGGCTCTGGAATCAGTCCTCTGGAGAGGGGCTGGAATTCATTCCACTCTGGTGTTGACGGCAATGAGGCAGGGGTGGCAATTCTTGTTGCCCCCCAGCTCCAAGCCTGCACGTTGGAGTTTAACCCGGTAAGCGGGAGGGTAGTTTCCCTACGCCTCCAGGTGGAGGGACGGGTCCTGACTGTTGTTTGTGCTTATGGACCAAACAGCAGTTCAGAATAACCACCCTTTTTGGAGTCCATAGAGGAAGTACTAGAGAGTGCTCCCTCGGGGGATTCTCTTGTTCTACTGCCTAAGCAGGGAAGCCCAGACGTCCCTGCTTAGGCTACTGCTCCCGCGACCCGACCTCGGATAAGCGGAGGAAAATGGATGGATGGATGGATGGATAATATAGCTCAAACGTAGCGCATAAGTGTAGCACTGTTAGAAAGCCCACAATTTTTACATGTTTATGTCTGATGATGTTTTTTTGTGTTGAGATATTCAGTGGTCTTTGGATTTACCATAGTTGTGTGCTGAGATGCGTAAGTGTTTTGGCAATGAAAGCACTACCTTCGACTGTCATTAATCATCTTACATTAACATCCATTAGTGGAATGGGTGGAAAAAAGTGTCAGTGTGATGTTTGATAGAAGAGGCTCAGCTAAAATGAAAGGAAAGGTGTTCAAAACTGTGGTGAGACCAGCGATGTTGTTTGGTTTAGAGACAGTGCTACTGAGGAAAAGACAGGAGGCAGAGCTGGAGGTAGCAGAAATGAAGATGCTGAGGTTCTCTTTGAGTGTGACCAAGATGGACAAGATCAGGAATGAGTACATCAGAGGGACAGCACATGTTTTGAAGATAAAGTCAGAGATGCCCGACTGAGATGGTTTGAACATGTCTAGTGGAGAGATAGTGAAGATATGGGTAGAAGGATGCTGAGTATTTAACTGCCAGGCAGGAGGCCTAGAAGAGGACCAAAGAGGAGTTTTATGGATGTAGTGAAAGAGGACATGAAGGTAGTTGGTTGAAGAGGACGCAGAAGACAGGGTTAGATGGAGGCAATGGATTTGCTGTGGCGACCACTTAAGTGTTAAACCGAAAGGACAAGAAGACGTTGTACGGGCCTATACATTTTACACCTTCCATGCGATTAATAAGTGTGTGAGGCATCTTTAGGGGTTAAACCTGAATTGTCTAGCAATGAACAACGGCAATTACAGATGGAATGGGAAGGTTTTGGAGCTGAAACTAAATACAATAATTACAACAGTAATGGACATTTTATGGGTGAATCAATGGATTTTCGCCATTTGCTGGTGTTCCTGGAATGTGACCCTGGGAAAAGCGGTGAACTACCACATTGATAAAAGTGGCATAAACGTATGTATTATAAGCAGATAAATATATACAGTAATAGGTGATTGATCATGCTTTATTAAGTATCAGGACACTTAAAGCGGACACCGTGGTGTCCTTATACTTTATAAATAGGTGTATAAGTATGGATAAGAAATTGATGAGTTTTAAAGTGAACCACAAGAAAACAAACAATAAGTTGAAAAGCAGTTTTAGAAGAAATGAAGATCTACCTCCACCGCAGTGCGTTTATATATACACAAGGGAGTGCAGAATTATTAGGCAAGTTGTATTTTTGAGGAATAATTGTATTATTGAACAACCATGTTCTCAATAAACCCAAAAAAACTCATTAATATCAAAGCTGAATTTTTTTGGAAGTAGTTTTTAGTTTGTTTGTTTAGCTATTTTAGGAGGATATCCGTTTGTGCAGGTGACTATTTCTGCGCATAATTATTGGGCATCTTATTAAAAAACAAATATATACTCATTTCAATTATTTATTTTCACCAGTGAAACCAATATAACATCTCAACATTCACAAATATACATTTCTGGCATTCAAAAACAAAAATCAGTGACCAATATAGCCACCTTTCTTTGCAAGGACACTCAAAAGGCTGCCATCCATGGATTCTGTCAGTGTTTAGATCTGTTCACCATCAACATTGCATGCAGCAGCAACCACAGCCTCCCAGACACTGTTCAGAGAGGTGTACTGTTTTCCCTCCTTGTAAATCTCACATTTGATGATGGACCTCTGGTTCTCTATGGGGTTCAGATCAGGTGAATAAGGAGGCCATGTCATTAATTTTTCTTCTTTTCAACCCTTTCTTGCCAGCCACGCTGTGTAGTACTTGGACGCGTGTGATGGAGCATTGTCCAGCATGAAAATCATGTTTTTCTTGACGGTTGCAGACTTCTTCCTGTACCACTGCTTGAAGAAGGTGTCTTCCAGAAACTGGCAGTAGTACTGGGAGTTGAGCTTGACTCCATCATCAACCCGATAAGGCCCCACAAGCTCATCTTTGATGATACCAGCCCAAACCAGTACTCCTCCTCCACCTTGCTGGCGTCTGAGTCGGACTGGTGCTCTCTGCCCTTTACCGATCCAGCCACGAGCCCATCCATCAGGCCCATCAAGACTCACTCTCATTTCATCAGTCCATAAAACCTTAGAAAAATCTGTCTTCAGATATTTATTGGCCCAGTCTTGACATTTCAGCTTGTGTGTCTTGTTTAGTGGTGGTGGTTTTCCAGCCTTTCTTACCTTGGCCATGTCTCTGAGTATTGTACACCTTGTGCTTTTGGGCACTCCAGTGATGTTGCAGCTCTGAAATATGGCAAAACTGGTGGCAAGTGGCATCTTGGCAGCTGCACGCTTGACTTTTCTCAGTTCATGAGCAGTTATTTTGCACCTTGGTTTCTCCCTACGCTTCTTGCAACCCTGTTGACTATTTTGAATGAAACACTTGATTGTTTGATGATCACGCATCAGAAGCTTGGCAATTTTAAGAGTGCTGCATCCCTCTAGATATATCACTATTTTTGACTTTTCGGAGCCTGTCAAGTCCTTCTTTTGACCCATTTTACCAAAGGAAAGGAAGTTGCCTAATAATTACGCACACCTGATATAGGGTGTTGATGTCATTAGACCCTAACCCTTTCTCATTACAGAGATGGACATCACCTAATATGCTTAATTGGTAGTAGGCTTTCGAGCCTATACAGCTTGGAGTAAGACAACATGCATAAAGAGGATGATGTGGTCAAAACACTCATTTGCCTAGTAATTCTGCACTCCCTTGTACCTATAAACTAAAGTATAGTATATAGCTTTGTGGATGGGTCAATAGCGCCCCCTAGTGTGGAACAGGGCAGGTCAAGTCTGCAGAGTTACATAGTGCAACAGACTTTGTTTTAAAATTGCCACATTAACCCATTCCAATTTAAATGTGGATATTTAACAAATATCTCATTGGTTTGCTTTATTGACCAACTGCATGCATTAATACAAAAAGGGAGTTTCACTTTGATATACCTTTAAACTCAAGAACTGCCGCCTTTGCTTTTTTTTTTTTAACTAATTGTTAAACTGCACTTTGGTCACTGTTGGGGACCGAGGGAGAGGGGACAAAGTTCAAGGCGGGGGAGGAGGGGGTGAAGAGGAAGAAGATTGAAAAAATAAGTGACCTTTGAAAGCTCAACAGCAGGTGGAGAGCCAAAAACAGGCAGCTCGGGACTCCTCGTGAGGAAAGTCAACATAAGAAAAAAATGAAAGTATATCTTCTTTCTACAAAAATGGCCCATTTGTCTCAGCTGTGAGAGTAAACGGCACATGAGAATTGGTTTGCAAAGCAGCTGCAAGTAAGGCGTGAGAGTAATGGAGGGTGAGAAGAAGGTGAGGCCAAGCCGTCTGACTGCCCTTCAGGAGCAGCTGGTTTGGGCCCTGCTAGAATCGGGCCTCTCCCGGGACGTCTTGGTCCACGCCGTGGGGGAGCTGGAACGCGACAGGGCAAATGGCACCGACAAAGGAGAAAGGGCGGACGGGGAGAGCTCCGAAGAGGGAGAAATGGATTACCCACCGCCGATTTTCCGAGATTTAGACAAGCTTCCCCCGGAGGAAGCGTCCAAACTGAGGGCTGAGGTGGAACGACTTCTGCAGTGAGTAGAGTCCATGAAGGGTTTTGAAAATCATGAGAAATTGATGCTGTGTTTATTCCCCCTCCTCCGCTCTTTTACCTATTGCACGAGGAGCCATTAGAAGCCAAGAGGTGAAAGTTACCTGAGAACATCCCCTGCAATCCTCCTAAGCACAGTTCCCCTCTCTTCCCAATACCTCCCTCCTTCTCCTGCTCTCTGTCTGTCTCACTCTGGCATCTGAGTCCAATTTAAAGAGGGTTCCTCCTTTGCTAGTTACTAATTACCCACCCCATCATTATTCTGTGCTCAATTCTTAATAAATAAGCTACGTGCATGCATTGGTGAAGATTATTGGAGAAAGGCAGGTCCTGAGAGTCAATGTTTGCATTAGTGAGCTATCTGTACATTCTGTTTGAATAACTGATTTCCAACCTGTCCGTTTGAAATACTGCACGAATCCCTAATAATTTATACAGTGAATGCACAGAATATAATTTAACTGTAAAACAATTTGTTTGACGTCTGAATCTCGCAAGGACCCGCAGAGGATTGCCTGTTTTTTCATCTGTTGCTGACTTACTTTTAGAAACACAGGGCTTTCCACAGTAAATGCAATGTACCTTCTTTCGCCACTGGACCTTGCTCCCGTGTGCTTACTCTTATCTCTCTTTGTCAATAGTCCTCTCCACGCTGCTCTCCAAGTGATCACGTCTGGCGTTTGTTGTGAAGTTTTCACTGCCTTTGGCCTTTAGGTCGAGAAAATAAATCGGCCATCGCCTACATGTCATATAATGTTGACGAGAGACATATCAAAATTAGCTATTTTTGATTTTTTGCTTATGGCAGTGCTTCTCAAGTAGTGGGGCGCCCCCCCGGGGGGGACACGGATAACTGTCAGTGGGGGTGTGAGAGGCAGGGAGTACTTTCAATGTTCAGTGCTGACCTGTCGACATGTACATGTATTTATTGTACTCAACATCCAATGTGACTCTTGAATACTGTACGCTTGTATGCTTCACTGCTCTCCATTTTGTCGTATTTTCTGGGTTTTAGTTTCAGGCTGGGCCGCACGGTGACAGAGTGGGTAGCATGTTGAACTAACAGTCAGGAGATCAGGGTTTGAATCTTCGTTGGGCATCTCTGTGTGGAGTTTGCATGTTCTCCCCGTGCGTGTGTGGGTTTTCTTTCTTTCTTTTAGGTTAATTGGCGACTCTAAATTGTCCATAGGTATGAATGTGAGTGTGAATGTTTGTTTGCCTGCCCTGCGATTGACTGGCGACCAGTCCAGGGTGTACCCCGCCTCCCGCCTGAAGTCAGCTGGGATAAACTCCAGCATACCCACGACCCTAATGAGGATAAGCGGCATAGAAAATGGATGGATGGATAGTTTCAAGCTCAGTCCGTACAGAATAGCTGAATAAATAAATATTGTCATTTTGTCAATATTATTTCAAATAAGGGGTGTGTGAGCACATTTCTGTCCCCTAAGGGGCTTGACAGAAAATAATTGAGAACCACTGGCTTAGGGACAAGAAAAATATCAGTCTCAGTTTCCAGCGTCAATATTATGTAAATCCAGTCTAATGAGATACAATACAAGAGCTGTATCACAAATGCTGTCCTTATAATTATAACATAGTAACGTCCTCATTCATTTTTGAAGTTTACTGACTTTTAGTCCAATTTATTTTTTCTGCAAAAAACACGTCATTCACCATAAGTCAGTAATAATTTATAAAATATGTGATAAGATCAGATGTTACAGCATACATGTAACACTGTTGGAAACCTGACAATTTTTATGTTTATGTCTTTATGGCCTTACTGATAATGCTTTTTCAAATGTTTCTTCAGTGGCTTGTTTTTGTTTTTTTTTTGCGCCAGTTTCGACAGTCAATCCAGCTTCGAAACTTGCAGCAAAGTCAACACAAGTTGACTTGATATATTATTGTAAGCTGAAGAGCAAAGCGGAGTGTTCAGTAAATGATGTTGCAAATGTTGATCTGAAGTTGGAGAACATCAAACTTAAATAAGGGTTTGGAGGGGGACGTGGGACAAAAGTAGAAATTTTCTTGGGCGTATCATTTACTCACTAATTGTTTAATTTTCTGTCTTTCATTGGTGGTACGAGAAAATATTCAGGATCTACTGTAGTGTCAGCAATCTATTTATAATTACGGTAATACACTGTAACAAATTGAAAGTGAGATTTAAATTTCAGTTATTTAGGTGCAATACCAACCAAAGGCCGCCTGTACCTTGTCTTAGGGTTTTTAACAACAGTCATTTTGCAAGGTATAACAGAACATGGTAGGGCAGATGTTAGCATGGTTAAATTCTGTGTTGGTGATCCATGGAAATTTCAGTTAGAACCTGAATGAAGGTGCAGAAACAAGTATTTGTTTTTGCTGGGGAAAAAAGTTACAGCATCAAGTCATAATTTCCCAACTGTTTATCATCCTGAAGGAACTAGGAAGTAGGCTTGTTTGCTAAATCACCACTGTACAAGTACAGCTCCTAATGTTAATGTTCTTGCCACTAACTACTATAAACATCCATTCATTTTCTATACCGCTTATCCTCGTTAGGATCGCGGGTATGCTGGAGTCTATCCCAGCTGTCTTTGGGCGTACACCCTGGACTGGTCGTGCACTTACATTACTGATCATTATTACTGAATATCTAGATATCGTTATTTCATAATAGGGAAGCTCTAAAACCTTCGAGACAGGTACCAATAAGTGTCTGCCGGGAAGAAAAAACATGCAAGATTACTCATTTTCGTATGTATCTGCTTTAAATAGAGAGGACCCCTGGCATGTTGCAAAAATGGTTAAAAGCTACATGCAGCAACACAATCTGCCTCAAAGAGAAGTGGTAGAGTCCACAGGACTAAACCAGTCGCACCTCTCTCAGCATCTCAACAAAGGCACGCCTATGAAGAACCAGAAGAGAGCAGCACTGTACAGCTGGTACGTCAAGAAGCAGTGTGAAATCAGCCAACGTGAGTATACAGCTGCAAGAGCCATAATGATTTCAAAACCTCTTGTGTCCCGTAAGGGTGGAAATATAACAGCATCTTACTGTTACGTGCTAGAATTCACCAATGCCAAACACGGCTTCGCATCTGGAGAGGACCCAAGTGAAGATAGCAGGAAGGGTCGGAGGAACAGGTTCAAATGGGGACCAGCATCCCTCCAGATTCTTTTCCATGCCTACGAACGCCAAAAAAACCCCAGCAAGGAGGAGAGGGAAGGCTTGGTGGAGGAGTGTAACAGGTGGGACACACAGGAAGTACAAAAGTGGCAACGGTTGCACAATTGTCACACAATCTGATCGTACACACAAGTGCAGGCACTTTATTGGGTAAAATAGCACACCTAATATGATTCACTTCAAGATATAAGTTGCACTGCACAGGCACCTGCACAATACTGTGAGCTGTTTCTAATATTTTGGTGTGAGTCACTTTAACTACAACCTGGTCAGGTTCTTCAAAGTTCATCTCTGGACTGTTTAACTAAAGACACAATTACTAAGCTTCTGCCTTTCCCAGGGCAGAGTGTCTGCAGAGAGGGGTGTCCCCCTCCCAGCTTGCTGGCCTGGGCTCCAACCTGGTCACTGAGGTCAGGGTCTACAACTGGTTTGCCAACCGCCGAAAAGAGGAAGCCTTCCGGCACAAGCTGGCTCTCGATGCCCCTTTCACCGGCCAACCTGCTTCTTCATCCAACGCTAACCTTCCTTCAAGTCCAGAGCTCAGTAATAATCTTAATTATTATAATACTCTCGCTATACCAAATAATCTGAAATGACAAAGACAGTTTTACCTTTAAAAATAGTAAAAGACTAACTATTTCCATAATGGCTTTGGTATACAGTAGATCTCTACCACCCCCCAAAAACATGAGTAATTGATTTGCTCATAAAATTGTGTATTTTTAACACACAGCTCACCGTCCCCAAACGCTCCTGCTAGCTTGATGTTCTCCTCTAGATCCTTCAGATCAACATTTGCAAAAAAAGTGACTGCTGTTATTATTAGATTAGATTTTGTCCGGATCCCCCCCCTTCTCTCTTCAATTGCCATTATTCACTTGTGACACAATCAAGGTCTAAATATGCTTTATGCACTTATTACCGCATTTCAAGTATAAAATGTATTACGTATTCAGCACTAGCAAATGAGATGATTGATGGGTCAATTGGTCATCAGGCTAGTTTTGCAGAAAAAACAGTCTGTTGGCTTATTATTGGACAACAAAAAATACACAAATAAAAAGATTTGACCAAAAATCTGCAAATTTGCAGGGCTGAATTTCAAATGTGTGGGGATCCACTCTGTTTGCTTTCTTCATGTAGCCTTTTATCCTCTGTAACTAACAAAGGACCTTTGCATGTCAAACTTTATTATTTTCCAGATGTCAAATACAACCATCAAATCCCATGTGACACCCTGAGCTCAACCAGAGGTAGTGGAGGGGAAATTGTGGGCCGCCTTGTAGCCAGTCCTGTCCAACTGGAGCCAAGCCACACACTCCTTGAGAGCCACCATCCCAAAATGGTATCTATGCCCATCCACTATGCTGAGAAGCTGCTAAATGACCAAGTTGTCATCTGGTCTTAGGTATCCAGTGCAGGCCCACTACCTCCTGTAAGCACTCTGACCTCACTGCACAATCTGCCCTCATCCCCTGCATCATCACAAGGCCTCATCATGGCGTCCTTGCCCAGCGTCATGAGCCTAGGAGATTCTTCACTTCTCATCGGTAACCGCTGGAGCTTTCAAAAGACTTCCTCACTTTAAGTGCTACAAATAACACTGTTGGGTGATCAGGTTTGGCCTCCACACAACCTCAAACCATACCTGTCATAAACAACATGGGAGGCGGGTTCACGACTCTCCAGCCAATCTCCTTCCAGCAGCAGCTTCACGCCTCAGCCCAGCAGCCAATGACACATCAGCTCCAGAGTCACATGGGAGCTAGTCCTTTTATGCTACCAAGTCACAGTAAGGGTGCTGCATCAAGTAGTCGGGCATGTTTTGTGTAGCGTGATGCTTAATGTGCCTGCACTTCATGACAGTGTATAACAAGACTGATTCGCCTCAGTACTCTTCATCCAGTCTGCTGTCTCAGGCTATGGTCATCGCTGACAGCAACAGCCTAAGCACACTCACCGGCTTCACATCTGTCAGACAGGTGTGTGTCCAAGATGCAAAATCATCATATAGAATGGTGCTATTGTGCTGGAATTTCTGAAATGACCTATCTTTGGTTTTTGTTCTCTTCTTTTTAACAGATTCTCTCAGCAGAACCTGAGGAGCACACAGACTCTTCACTGCACTTGCAGCCCCACACACCTGTACCAGGTAGGGAGCTGCTAGTGTTATACGCTGATATGGAACCTCTGGTTTGGTTGCTGTTGTAGCAGAGGCACATTCTTGGCATTATAGTTAACAAAGATGACCCTACCAGGGAGCATGAAAGTCCCCGACAACTTAGCTTCTAGGATCATTTGGACATGCAAACTCCTCCACCACAATAAGGTGGTGGCTCAGGGAGGAGAGTAATTCCATTCAAGTAGTAAAACGTATATATTATAAAGATGCACTCCACACGGACCGATATATTCCATGTGTTTATTTATTTTAATTTTGATGATTATAACTGACAGCGTTGGCCTGACAGTCAGGAGTTCTGGGTTTGAATCTCCGTTGGGCATCTCTGTGTGGAGTTTGCATGTTCTCCCATGCGCGCGTGGGTTTCCTCCGGGTACTTCGGTTTCCTCCCACATTCCAAAAACATGCACGTTAGGGTAATTGGCGACTCTAAAATGTCCATTGGTGTAAATGTGAATGGTTGTTTGTCTGCCCTGCGATTGACTGGCGACCAGTCCAGGGTGTACCCCGCCTTTTGCCCAAAGCCAGCTGGGATAGGCTGCAGCATACCCACGACCCTAATCAGAATAAGCGGTATAGAAAATGAATGGATGGATGGACTGCTGTAGTCTGCACCATGCCAGCTGGGATAGGCTGCAGCTGGATAATCAGTATAAAACAAATGATTTCTAGTAACCCATCAACATAAAAATAAAATGTATTGTAATCTTTGGGAGGCGTCAGAAGGTTTCAGGAGAGGCATAGCTTGAGAAAGATTTTTTTTTTAATTAATAGATTTTTAATTCCTGCAGCAAGAGTAAACTGAGCTTCAAGACAAATCGGGAAATAGGGACTTTGAAAACCCTTGCTGCTACTATCTTCTTAATGTACTATTGTTGTTGCTTGTTTTACCCACATATCATAGCCATTGCTCAACAGATATGAAGGACAATGCATTTTTGGACTGTTTAATTAGCTTTTCCTCAACTCAACTACATGTAAATTTTGGACTGCAAGATGGACAGAAAAGCAAGGATGCGGTAATAATACAATGCATTACTTGATATGCATCATTGGCCCATATTTGTTCATTGGCCCATATTTGTTTGATTTTGCTCAGCAACATTACCTGATTTTGTACTTTTTACTTGTACACCAGATGTATTAATACATTTCTGGGGTATAGTCATGAATAATTTGTAAGCTTAACTGTGTTCTATGTAGAGCACAATAATAAAAGTGCAAGTGCCCAGATAAATGACGCATGTCGTTGCTCTTCAACAGCATCAAGCCAGAGCCCAGAGTTGTATCCTGCCTCCCAAGCAGAAAGCCACCAGTCTCACCTCCTGTCGCCTTCACCAACAGACATTAGCTCCTACATTCCTACACAAATGGTCTCGACTGCACAGTAGGCGTGCTCCAGTTTGTTGGTGGTCTCTGACTTGAAACGTCAGTGGTTTTTAGGTTTCAAAAAGTGTAACATAAAACATGAACAAGGATCACTGTTGGAGATGATTTGCTTTGTACACAAACGGAAAAGAAATGAAAAATTACACCAAAATGTATTTTTATTTAAAAACTTTTTTATAACCTTGGAAAATTGTATGTTCACTTAAAAACAAAAAAACCAAAAATAAAAAAAATTTTTGAACATTGTTTTTGTGAAATGTGTGAGAAATAGTATTAAAGGGCTTACGATGATTTTACAAAAATTTAATGCCAACGTATGAATATTTACTATTTGAGGCTTAGAAAAAAAATTAACATTTGCAAACCGGGACAGAAACATCCCTAAAGTCTTATGTATCGCCATTCTGTTGCTTTTTCTTTTTCCTATTGACTTTGTGGTGTTCCTGCTGAGAGGCTACAAGCTCCAAGTTGCTTTGAGTATCAGAAGGTCCATCGCAGTCCACCTGCGTTCTCCCTGCATCATCTACCCGTCTCTTTTTCTTCTTCTTCTTCTTAGGAAGGTTGTCCTCTTCACCATCAGACTTCCTGATCTTTTCTGAGATGGAAGTTTCAGCTGCCGACGAGGAGGGCAAAAAATGGCTGAATGGCACAGCTGCCTCCTTCAGCCTCATTTCCATCTCACTGTCACTGTCACTAGACCAAACAAAATACATATTGTTGCATTAAGATGCATACATCCAATCCAGTCTGGTGTTCCACCTGTCATCACTCTACTAAAGCACTCAACTTCCCTTAATTTTTTGAAGGAAAACTTTAGTTTACCCTCACAATTGCGGGTTTAGATTTTTAATTCCAATTTTTACAACATTAGTTGTACCTTCATTTGATTAGTCCTATTAATTTGTTAATTCAGAGAATGTTAGAATACAAACCTCGAGCTTGGTATAGGTCGACGTCTTACAATAGGAGGTGGCTCATCTGCAGGCTGTCCTGGGATTGAGGTAGAGAATAGACAAAACCCTACAACAAGAGCAACACATTTGACCACAACACAATAGAATGCATAGAAAATCAGCACTGGATGAGAACATTTACCTTCATCATTATCATCACAATCTGCAGTCTTACAAGGTGATAGCTCAGTCTGGATTTCTGAAAAGTGACTGAGTCAAATATGTATCATAAATCAAACTTTAGAAAATACATATCACAAGAAAAAGTATACAGTAGATCTCCGTCTATCCGCTGTTCAGCATTCACTCACACATATCCAGATTTTTTCAAAAACTAATGCCAAATTAAATAGCAAGGGTTTGTGACGCCACTATCACCAGGAGGGAAATATGCAGCAGAGGGCACTGTCTCACATGTCAATTCAATGTTGTTCATTGTGTAATTGCACAGTTTGTTAGCACACTACTACTGTAGGCCTGTCATTTCTTTATGTGTTAAACAGAATTTAAAAACTGAGTGTATCAATAACAGGCATTTTTGGGAGCTTTTTTATGAGTGTGTCATTTTTCACCATTCTCTTGGCACTTGGACTGTAACCCCCTGCATATAGAAGGGATCTACTGTACTGTATTAGATAGGTTACCTGTCAAGAAATTGTCCCAGCTTTTTGGCGACATGAGTTTGAAACCCCTGGGTGACCTGGAGCTCGTTACCATCATGTTCATGATCAGCAACGACAACTCTGTTTCACAGAAGTACAACAGCCATCACACACCCCACTCACAAAATGTTGGGGATATTCTGCTTAAGAGTACATTTTGCTGTTCAGCTCCTTGTTTGTGACAAAGACAATTAAATAAGTAATAGAAAACAGTGGAACTTATCTTTCAGCTGCCAGGATTTCCGAAATATAACACCTCACAAATGCATTTGGTGCATCCAAAACACTTTGACCAAACTTCGACAAAACGTTGTACCTCATTAAAAATAAACAGTGTATTCCACACAAACATTGCTTAAAGTCAATCAAGGAAGTGTATATGCAAATGAGCCGATTCACAATGTGAACTTTAGAGTAGTTCCAGGTTATTTCTCAGTTTTGGGACAGTAACAAAAGTGACACTGATTCAAAATTAGAACTATTGGTTGATTGTTCATTTTATTTTAATTGCGGTGTTTTTGTCCTTTTTAAAATTTTATTATGTTTTTTTTTTCCAAAGCTATTGACATTCCAAGACAAACTGGGTGCAAGAAAAAAAATCTGCTTCTTGCCTATTTTCACTCAGAAGCTGTACATTGTCATCGCGCATTGTTAAACTCTCCTTATATTAAAGCGGAAAAACACAACACGGTTAAAATATACTCATTCAGCCCGAGTCACATCCACAGCCCCACTAGCTTCCATTCATGCTCTGCCAGAGGAAGTTAAGCCAATTTTCGCCTGTGTTTATCATCATTTTAACATGTTTAGTTTGGGGGGGCGGGTGTTAGTGTTTGTCTTGAGACTCCAATACAATTGAGTGGTCTGCAGGGAAATAATTCCCTAACACGAATGTTCCATCTCCTTAGGATGACATTCACATTATGTCAATTTTCGCATTTAACAGTAAATTATGTTTTTATTGGTCATTTTAGCAATTCCGCAGAAATCACAGAAGCCTATACAATGTTAAATACTTGCTTTTGATTGATTGCCTTTGATATGCTGTACTCGGATTATTATGCCACATACTATTGATAGTTTAATGAAAAAAATGTCTCAGAATATCATTATTAATTCAATATCACTTATCAATTTATGGGACAATTATCATCAAGGGGCCGCACGGTGGATGAGTGGGTAGCATGTTGGCCTCACAGTCTGGAGGTTTAAATCTCCGTTGGGCATCTGTGTGCAGTTTGCATGTTCTCCCCGTGCGTGCGTTGGTGGGTTTTCTAAGGGTACTCCGGTTTCCTCCCACATTTCAAAAACATGCATGGCGACTCCAAATTGTCCATTAGAGTGTGAATGTGAGTGTGAATGGTTGTATGTCTGCCCTGTGATTGACTGGCGACCAGTCCGGGGTGTACCCCGTGTCCCCTCAGAGTCAGCTGGGATAGGCTCCAGCATACCCGCGACTGAGGATAAGCAGTATAGAAAATGGATGGATGGAATTATCATTGCTCCCTGTTGCACTGGTAAATACAGCATAACCCCTAGAGGGAAAAAATGCTCAGCTAAAGTCTAGCTGAGTCTCCCTAGTGTCCTCTAATTGACCAACTTTTCATCTTATTGCACAATGTTCTACTTGCATTAACATTCCCCCCCCGGCTCCCCACAGTTCATCAGGCCTCCTGAGGGGCACACCCCACTATTTGGGAAGCATTGCCATATGGTGTCATTAGAGAAAGTAGCAATTACAAGTAGGTTAAAATTTGGATTACATCTACTACTCGTCTGGTGGGCCTACTGGTACTGGTGATACTACTACTAGTTTGCTGGCTGTGCAGATTCCATACAGAACTTACCGTTTGGATTGTTTCACATTTCCATTACCTAAAAAAACAGAGACAGAGGAACTAAGATATTTTACAGCTAGTAATCTTAAAACGTGACAGCCATATAAGGTGGTGACCATTTCAACATTGGTGTTGCCGAAAAGAACGCTCAGCATGCGCGTGTTTGGTGAATGTTCCGATTGAAGAAGAAGAGAAAACACGAACCACTAGCACCGCTTTTCTGTGTATCCCACACTGCTTCCTGTAACCTTTTAAGGTCTTCCTCGTCACTGCAACTGGAGTCAGTGGCAACCCTGTCCATCTTCGCTGCTTTGCCCGCCATGACAGCACACGTCCTCCAAGTGTTTCCTGTTTGCAGCTGAGGATTGTGGGTAACTTAGTCCATCTTGTATAACCACAGCAGTCACCATAATACTCTACTGTACTGCATATATTATTTGATAACGTATTTATTTAGCAATATATTTATTGACGTTAATAACCTAAAAACAGAAAAACGAAAATGGCTTGCTTGAAAGCATTAAGTTGAAAAAGTTAGTTAAATAAGTTACATTAAAGTCTCACATTTATGCCCATTGTGCAATTTAGTACAATATTAGACTTACAGCACAGAAAAAAGTCGTTTTATTTGCAAAAGTATTTTATTATTCATTAGCGAGTCAATGCTAACGGCACCAAAATGGGCCCATTCTTTTTGTCAGCTGTTGTGTTTTTACACAATTGATGTACAAAGAAAACAATCACCTCTTTTAAGCACTGAGATAATCATAAGGAACACAACTGACAAAACCATATTTTCCAAACTACAATACCAGAGCTGTTAACCAGCAATTCCACTGCAGTCATCAACACTTACATTGTACAGCCACTAGTTTTCATTCATCTAAAACAAAAAAGTAAACCACAAACTACTACTACTTATGCATTACCACGGATTAGAGCTGCACATTTTTACATCAATCAGTGAGTTTATGAAATAGATTTAATTCATTGTCCTTTTTCACAAAGAGGTACTGCCGGAAAGAGTATATATAAAATATATCCCTATCAGATTGGATGTAAGCAGCACCTCTCTGCATTCTTTTCTCTGTGAATGACTTTTTTTTTTACCCAGCAACGGGTTGAAAGGCACATGGAGTTGATGTTTTAACAGATGCTAAAAAGAAGTCCAAATAATAAAATGATTTCCAGAAGCTGTTTTTCATAATCCTGCTAATTGCACTGCAGCTCTGGCAGTAATTCTAATCATTTCCAGAGTGGGAATGAGAACTGTATTCATATGATTTAAATCTTGCAAATGATAATGAACATACTCAAATCCAAAATGACCATGTCGATTTATTTTAGCTAGCCAACCAATTATTTAAAACGTGTTATTTTTCCAGGACAAGAAAGCCCTATTAAACAAGCATGTTATATGAACCACACCCATCTTAAATAATTGACAGTACCTGCCAAAAAGATATGAATGAATATTTAAGAATGACCTAACAAACAATAGTTTACAAGTTCTGCTCACTGCTGCCTTTTCCTTAAGGGAAGCAATTGTCAGTTGAAAAGGTAGTTTCAAGCATTTTACCAGAAAATAACTACACTAAAGCAAATTAAGTTGTAACAGAGCCAAGGTCGCAAGAGGTCTGTAATCGTCCCTTCCCAGCAGAGACACAAACAAAAGACACAAACTGGAGTATGTCACTTATGTGACAAACTATCCACATTTTCCTCAGAGTCCCAAGATTCATTAGCTGTGGGATGTCGATTTTGCTGATGAAAGAAATCTTCTTTCTCATAAAAGAAAAACACTAAATCCAAAAAGTTTAATGAAGAAAAAACTGGGGGCTATTGTAGAGTTGTCCTCCTTTCATTTCTCACTGACCACCATTGTAGGCATAGTCTGCTTTGTTGTGCATGATGAGTTTGTTGTCCACAAAGTAGAAACTGTCTGATCTGGTGTCATAAGGGTGCTCCACCATTTGGCAAACTGGTTTTGAGAGAGAACAAGATGCAGGGATGAATAAAATTTCAGTATGTTGATCAGCATTATGTATAACAATTTAGGCACTGTGGAACCCTAAACTAATCATTGATTGCACATTTACTTGTGACTTTGGCCAGCGACATAAAACGAATGGGCAATGAGGGATTTTAGAACCTACCACATCACTTTTTTCCCCATTTTTATGCACAGTGGTTAGCATGCGGCCCCATAGTCAGGAGATCAAGGGTTCCCACGTTCCAAAACATGCACTTTAGGTCAGTTGGGAGACTTTACTGCAGTGGTTCCCAAACTACGGTCCGCCCTCACATTTGGCCCGGCCCCCTGAACAATACTAGAGACGCGTTATGTTTTTGTTTTGGTTTTATTCAGTCTGGCCACATGAATGAGACTGGCTATGTCTACACGTAGCCATAGTTTTTGAAAACGAGAGATACTTTTCTGCGTTGTGCACTGTCATCCACACGTCCCCAGGTTTCTCTCTTATTAAAAAGGAAGGTTTCTAAAAACTCTCTTATCTCTCCCCTCACATGGGGAAACTCAATGAACGTCTTGTGTGATGCTTGTTGCGTTGTCACTGTTTCTTATTGTAAGTTGCATTTAATAAATAAAAGTTGTTTAAAGAAAGCTTTTCTGGTAATTTTTATTTTGTATTTGTTTGTTTTTCCTTAATCTTCCGTTATGATGTCCTTACCCTGATTGTTTGTTTACATGGGTTGACATGTAGCCTAACCATGACACAGTGCAGCTCTCACAAATTTTATGTTGACAAAAGCGGCAAACCGTGTACAGCAATCCCTCATTTATTGCGGTTAATTGGTTCCAGAGCTGACCATAAGTTAACTTCTATGAAGTAGGATTCCTTATTTTTAAATTGAATATTTTCATAGTTACAGCATACAAAGCCCGTCTATATATAGTTAGTAACATTACAGCCCAGTAGACATGAAATAACACTCCTATAGTCACCTTTACACTTGTATTACCCAATATGGTAGCCATAATAAGAGTCAATAGGACATAAATAAGACTCATGCTTGTATGTGTTGCTAAAATGGGTTCCCTAGATGAGCTAAGTGAGGACGGATGGACGGGGAGCGACGTATGGGGTTCAGAGTTGAGTTTCATCTTGGCATGTGGTACTACAGTAGCAACACTTAGTTGTATTAAGTGTTGTTAAGATTATTAGGGATTATTATTCAAACCTGCAATAAAAGCCAGTTGCTCCTGTGATCAAGTCTGGTGATTGTGTGTGTAGAACACTGAATGTTGTCTTTTTTTCAATGCCCCATATTTGTGTTCGTATTTTTGCTCAAAAATCCTTAATTTAGGCAAAAAAAAATACTTAAGAAGCGGCACTATAATAACAACATGGTGGTTCGGGACTGGATAAGTTGTTCAAAAGACAGGTTGGCAATTTAAGCAGAGTCCACTGTGTAATGCAAATATAAAGGGTGACTTACTGAGGTCATCTGGAAGTTTTGGAAACTCATAAATGTGTTCACATGTGTTGCGGCTGTTGGGAATGCAAAAACCGAAGTCAAAGTCAAAGTTCTTGAGTAGACGACCCTGGAAGTAATGCCGCTCAATCATACGAAAGCTGTTAATGGGCCGGTCGCCTACTGTGAACTCCACTCTATTAGGTGGAAAAAGACAAACACAGTTTCCATTTCAGTTGTGTACACACAGTATTTAGTGTAAGGATACTGTTGCTGGAGCCGAAAAAGTTACGGGGTGTGTACTTACGTTGCACCTACAGTTTGCAGTTTCAGAAACGCTGGTGTAAATTGATATCTCACAAAGCGCCCGGCACTGACGTCTACATCTCCACTCCGCTCTTCAGCCTCTGCAGGACCTGATAAAGAAAAACTGTTTAGTTGCTAGGCATTCAAATTTCACACAAAAGCAATGACTCACTCTGTAATGCATGTGTTTAAAATACATAAGCCACAAAAAACACACTGATGTAACAACATGTAATAATCAATATATTAAAACACAATCCACAGAACATGAGAAAGTTTGATTATCAAAGACTCAGTTTATCATCACTATGGATTGGTACTTCAGAAATAGTAGTGCGAGCCCCTTCAGGGGGGTGCTATCACTTGTAAGGGGGAACGGGAGAGGCAGGGAGTACTTTCAATCTTAGTGCAAATCTGCCAACATGTACAAATTCATCATAATCAACATGAAATTGGACTCTTAAATACACTTGCTTCACAGCTCTCCATTTTGATGCATTTTCTTGGTTTCAATTTCAAGTTCAGTCTGTATAGTACAGACAAATATATATCAGTTTCTCAATAGTATTTCAAATCGGGGTGGAGTGAAAACATTTCTCTCCCCTGGGGAGGGCATGACAGAATATAATTGAGAACCACTGCTGAAGCTCAACAATGTAACAGTTAAAACCATAGAATTTCCACTTCACCAACGACTTGCAGTTTCAAAATATACTGTACATACAATAGATCTTTGCAGCTTTGGCAAACATGTCATGTGACCAAAAAGTTGATTTATTTCAGTAATTTAATTCAAAATGTGAAACTTGTACAGTATATTATGTACATTCATTAAAGGTGACAAGGTTCCAATGCTGTCTTTTGTTCAAGAGTGGTTTGACACAGGGAATATGACAAATAACCCATGTCTTGCATATGTCTGTGCGTAGTGGCCCCTAAAGCACTGACTCCAGCTGCAGTTCACTCATTGTAAATTTCCCCAACATTTTTGAATGTGGTCTTTTTTCCCCACAATCCTCTGCAGGGTGTTGTTATTTCTACGGCTTGTACATGTTTATCATTTCCTTCCCTTTGATTTCTGTTAAGCTTGGACCTAGAGTTCTGTGAACAGCCAGCTTCTTTAGAAATGACCTTTTGTGTCTTGCCCTCCTTGTGCAAGTCAATGACTGTCTTCTGGGCAACTGTTAAGTCAGCATTCTTCCCCAGGATTGTGTCACCTATAGGACTACATTGAGAGACCATTTAAAGGCCTTTTGCCGGTGTTTTGAGTTAATTAGCTAATTAGAATGGGACACTATAAGTGTCTTAGCTATTGAAGCGCTTTTTACAACATTTTTATTTTCTGAGATACTGAACTTGGAGTTCTCATTAGCTGTCAGTTATCCATTCATCCATTTTCTATGCCGCTTATCCTCATTAGGGTCGCGGGTATGCTGAAGCCTATCCCAGCTGGCTTTGGGCAAGAGGCGGGGTACACCCTGGACTGATCGCCAGTCAATCACAGGGCAGACAAACAAACATTCACACTCACATTTACACCTATGGACAATTTAGAGTTGCGAATTAACCTACCATGCATGTTTTTTGGAATGTAGGAGTAAACCGAAGTACCCGGAGAAAACCCACGCACGCACGGGGAAAACATGCAAACTACACACAGAGATGCCTAACGGAGATTCAAACCCAGACCTCCTGACTGTGAGGCCAACGCTGTCAGTTATAATCATCAAAATTTAAATAAACAAACACATGTAATATATCAGTCCGTGTGCAATGCATCTTTATAATATGTACGTTTTACTACTAGGAGCTAAGTTGTCAGGGGCTTTGAGGTCCCTGGTAGGGTCACCCATGACAAACGGGTCCAAGGGGAGGGAGCAGACAAAGAGTGGCTCAACAGACCACAATGAAGAACAAAAATGGACTTCGTTTTCCCTCGCCCGGACGCGGGTCACCGGCGCCCCCTCCTGGAGCCAGGCCTGGACGTAGGGCACGATGGTGAGCGCCTGGTGGCCGGGCCTGCATCCATGGGGCCCGGTCGGGCACAGCCCTAAGAGGTAACATGGGTCCCCCTTCCCATGAGCTCGTGGGAGGGGCCAAAGGGGTCGGGAGCAAAGCATGCTAGGTGGCAGACAAAGGCGGAGAGGGAAGTCTGAGCTTCCATGCTTAGGTTGCTGCCCCAGCGACCCGATCCATATGATAAACCATCATTCATCATATCTCTGGAAACGTTAGTTAATGAGCATCCAAAAGATTCCACGTCTGCTGTTTTTTTTTTCATCATCATCATCATCTTCACATGTTTCCTCTTTCCCTGTGAGATGACCATAAAGCCAGAAATTCAACTTGGCAGCAAAAAAAAAAAGTTTTTTTTGGCTGGTCAGTACAATATGTACTACAGACTACAGAGAGCAGTACTACAGTACTGCTACTACAGAGAGAAATAAATTGAAATTAACATTGTCATCTTAGTTTAGAAATTCATGGGAAATCATGATAAGTGGAATAGTTAACTTATTTTTACACTTGTAGACAATTCCTTCAAACATTAATTACCAGTATTGGGAGGTTTTGCGATCTCAAACAGTACTGTTCCGGTCTCAAGATCTCTGATCTTGAAACGGGTGAAGTCAATGTTGTAGATATTGTCTTCTGGTTTGCAGAGATAGTCTGAAACAAGACAGAGAATGTGGTAGGTACGGTAGTATCATACAGTCACACATTTGGATTGTTTTGTCAAAATGACTGCAAGTTTTCCAGAATGCAGACACTCCGTATTATGATTTAAGTATCGGTTCTTTTAGCTCCTGGGTGTCAGTGCAAGCTCCCAGCTCTTTAACCAAGTGACCAGATTGTGGAGGGAAGTAATGCCATTGTTGTCTGGTGCAGGAAAATGACTAAACAATAAGGGGCATTAGGCATAGGTTGAGGCTCCGATGACACCATGCAGGGTTAAGTTTATCACAGTTTAGTTATAATGCTTAACAAATTAGTCAATGCGAACAGTCTCATCATATTCAAAGAGAATGCGTGTGTAAACCTTTGATTTGCACTGTATGTATCTCTGATTCAAACATTGTGTGTATGGTCCGCTCATACTTTAAGTATAACCCTATTTACTCGTCCCGGTGTGGATATGGATATTATTTAACGCACAATCACATCAGCATGTGAAGTTTTGTGTTCATCCTCATTCCATTGTGCACCTGTGGGGGAGAGCCTTAGCATGAAAAGCAGTTAGCATAAAATGAACACAGTCGTCAAAACTAAAGCCACCCCAGCTAACATTTACGTACCTTCCGTGACAGCCCGCAGTCCCAAGACATGATCTGGAGAAATATCTCCTCCCAGTGCCCTGAGTTCATCCTCGGTGACAACAGGCCACTTATCCGTCTGACTGCGCCTCGACTTCAGCTTCTTTAACATCCCTCCGCCAGCTTTCCGGTCCCTGTGGTTTGACTCGGGCCCGGTGTCTGTGTCCGTGTCTGTGTGTCCCTTGCCGACCGTCGGTGCTGTTTTGTTCCGAGATCCGTGCATATTAGACACCGTGGTGGTAACGGCAAAAATGACTTGTGCTTTTTATTTGTGAACGTCTTGACAAATTGCGGCTGTAATTTCAAGATGGCGTAAAGCGCTCACGGGTGACGGAAAAGTACGACACTGGTTGGCTGAGAACGGTGAGAGTTGTCATGGTTACCAAAGGGGTGTGCATGATTTGTTGTCCGGGTAATACCGTTTATTTTCCACAGGGTGGATATTACTTGCGCAAAATTGGCGCAAGGGTGTCTCAACAATCAACGCTAAGCTTGTCTAACACAATATTGGGTGGTATTTTCTTTGTGGTTTTGAGTTATTACAAAGAAAGACATTTGTTAACTAATATTAATAATGTTCGGCATGTGACGCAGTGGTAGATGAGTGGAATACACAGTGGGAAAACATGAGCTATATTATAAATGTACCCATTGGAAATATAAAAAGGTTAAGTAATTAGGATTTTCGATAACAACACAGAAAGATAGATACGCATGAACTATTGCAAATAAACTGGACTATGGTGGAGAATTTAATTACCTAGATGTAACAGAGTAGGCGGTAATGCATCATCAAGGACGTCAAACGCGCTTAAAAAGGAAGAAAACCGGCAACGAAGCCCTGTGGAGATTAAAGAGACCAATAGTTGATTTATCATTACTAGAAATTAAAATACAGGAAGACAATGGACCTGCTGAGTGGATTCAGTTATTTGGTACAACAACAACATGACTTATAAAATTAATATGTCTTTGTACAGGTATACACAGATGGGGTGAAAAATCCAGACAAAGGGGGGACAGGATTTGGGGTTACTGTTTTAGAAAATGGAGTGAGGATGAATAAGGTGCATACACAGTAGTAATGGTTGCAAGCGATAACATGAGTGGACCAAAGAAGTCTTTGCTCAGATTCAGCATCAGTCCTTGGAAGCATCGCATAATTTTACTCAAACAGCAGACAGGACATTCTGTATCAAATTCTGCTCACAGTCACAAAGATAAACAACAATTGGGGGCTGCACATTTCTTTGGGTGCCACCACATGTAGAAATGCAAGGAATGAAAAGCCAGACAAGTTGGCAAAAAGGGAACTCAGAAGTCAGGCCAGACAGAAGTGAAAACCATGATAAAACGCAAAATAATCCAAATTTGGCAAAGCATGTGGGACAGAGAGGATGGAGGAAACACCTGTATCAAATCCAACTAAACGTGAAACGTGATTCAAGAATTGGCGGTAAGAGCAGGAGAGAAGAAGTGGTGACGAGATTAGGATTAAGGATAGGACACTGTGCTGTTAACAAAATATTGAGTTTCTGGGAAACCATGACATTGGATTGTTTGACTAATGTCCAGAAGAGGAGGCAGTTGAGCATGTGATTCCGGGGTGCAGGAGGTATAATACACAAAAGGAGGTGACGAGGACTACTTTCTGTTCTATAGCTGATGGAATCTAAATTACTCCAGTGTGGGATCATTAAAATCTTAGCCATCTGAGAAGATCAAATATATTTTTTTGTGCCTAACTGTTTTCCAAGTATATTACTGCATGTGTGAATGTATAAACGAGAGTCATTAACCTACATTTCTTTGTAGAAAGGCGTTTTATGAACGTTAGTACATTTTATCGTTTGGGCTTACGGCCCAGGCTTGCCACATCCAATATGGTGGCGACGTTGACGTATTGCAACAGTGGTCAAACCGACTCTACCGAAAGGGGCGCTAATTCACAAAGGTGACGGATGCTAACCGCCATAATACCGAAGAAGAAGAAGATATTTTCTATAGTATAGAAAATATTGCGAAACAGCAAACAAAATATTACAGTGTACTGACATCAATCAATTCAGAGAGGGTGAAGAGGACCGACAGAAAGACGAAATCATTTTTAACTAGATTATGGTTAGATCACACGGGTGTAGCAAAAACATTGGTTCTGGCAGTTAAATGTCAATCAAATTAATGTGTTCAATGTAAAATTATAGACACTGTGGGAAAGTAGAGGGTTATAACGTAGGATATAGATTAGAACATAATCTACTTTCTGTACTGTATTTAATAGCAAATGTAAAGTAGCTTATGTTATATACGCTGATACAGCAGGTGGCGTCATCTCCAAAGTCACGGTGGCAACCCGCCATTTCACCAAAGAAGAAGAAACGAGCAACGATGGTGAGAGTGAAGGCGAGGTAAACTTTTGAAGACCGAATAATTTGTCTTGTCATACGATTGTGTCAGACTGTATGTGTTTCTTCCTCTGTCAGATATTTATTGTGTGAGGTTCACGTGTCAGACAGGAAGAGTCTGTTGTTCCTAGATGACCGAGCCATCTTTGCGGCGGTGAAAGAAGCAGTGGCCCGCATCCACGGCGACTATGGAGCGGCGATGTGCAGCATCAGATTCTCCGGTAAACACCCGTGTCGTTTTCTTATTAGTAAAAATGCTCTGAATGGGTTTGCCACAAGTCCAGTTAATACATGCATCCGGGCGGTCGAGTGCTAATAAATTAGCTTGTCACGTGATGTTTGATGGTTTCAACTGATATTTTAAGCATGAAAAAGTTTCACGGAGATTTTGTCCTGTGTAAATCAGTGGTGTCCAATTTTTGGGCCGGGTACCATGTTCGGTCCGCAGCTTATTTGCCTCCTGCATGTTGTAAAAATAAAATAAATTAATTATGGGTGGATTAATGACATTCATCATTTTGAAGTTCGATTGTCAGCTACAGCACAAAAAAACTTAACTTATTTTGATCTATGCAGAATTGTTTTTTTTTTTGTACAAAGTAGTCTCCTACATCCTTCATATTATCAATATATGACCCTTGATGGGCCACACAGTGGTCGAGTGGGTAGCACATTGTCCTCACAGTCAGGAGGTTTAGGGTTCGAATCTCCGTTGGGCATCTCTGTGTGGAGTTTGCATCTTCTCCCCGTGCTTGTGTGGGTTTTCTCCAGGTTAATTGGCCACTTTAACTTGTCCATAGGTGTGAATGTTTGTTCGTCTATATGTGGCCTGCGATTGACTGGCGACCAGTCCAGGGTGCACCCCACCTCTCGCCCAAAGCCAGCTGGGATAGGCTCCAGCATACCCGCAACTCTAATGAAGATAAGCGGCACAGAAAATGAATGAATGACCCTTGATGGAGAAGGTTTAACATAAAAGATGAAACCAACAAATTTAATTGAGTCATTACACGCAAATTGACATATCTCAAGCAGTTTCCTGTTGTAACATTGCTGATTAAAAATTTCAGTTTATAAAAACCACAAACTCAGAAAACTATATATTTTTTAAGCCGCAAAATCATTTTTTTAAGATGATCAACAAAATCCAAAGTAAAAAAAACCTTGAAACATATTGATTTGCATATATTTCGATTATATAATATGTAAAATTCACCTTTTAAGTTGCATTGCAGAAATACAACAACCTTTTCAGCATATTCAAATTTGATGGGTAGTACTATAAATGATGTGTATTCTTTTCTATTCTCCTTAGTGAAATACCTGAATACCCATACTGGAATTGTCTTCCTGCGTTTCCCTAAAACATGCTACAGACTCCTTTGGTCAGCATTGCCCTTTATCACCAGTATAGAAACACTTGGGCAGAAAATACCTTGTTTTCTCAACTGCCTGCACATAGGAGGTAAGAGAAGATTGTATTTTACATTTATCCCGGTGTGTTTTTGTATTCGTCCAAGCATATGTTAACTTATATTTGAATTTCTGTTGTAAAATTCAGGTACAATGGAGCCTCGGTTAGCATATTCTTCAGTTGACATCAAAAATCTACGCCGATATGGGGCATGTCATGTCTTGCTGTTAATACACTGAGTCCAATTGTGTTCCTAACGTATTTTTTAGCAAAAATTATCCATGTTAGCATGTTGTTACCATGTTGGCATGAAAACCGGAACCAGAATGCATGGTCCTCTGGCTTTGTTGCATGCTTATAATGTCATCTGTGGTTGACGCTATAGTTTTTTGCTATCTGACAGAGTTAGGCCACTAACATAGTTAGTCAGCCACTGTCCCCTTTTGCGCTGACAGCAAGCAATTAAGCTACCAAATTTGGTTGCCAACCGTTCCTTGAAAAAGTGAATCATCTGATATTTAGGGGGTGGGAAGTACGCTGACAAGCAATGCACTTTGTCCCTTATTACCATGGGAATCAAAACTTTGTCTCTAAAATGTGGAGTCTATTGACTGCAGCTTCTTACAGGCAAAGCCAATTGCCAGCATGTCTGATTGCTCTACTATCAAACTTATTGCAGTCCAACATTTCAGGGATCTTTGTTTTACACACTGTCACTGACTGTCACTCTGTCTCACATTGGCTACAGATCTCTAGCTTGCTAGCGTAACCCGTCTTGCTTTTAGACTTCCAATGTGACTTCTTACCACAGTGACAATTTTTCTTTTAAACAAAGAATCGACAGTTTATTTGGAGGTTGTTTTTAGCCTACCTTGCTCTCTTGTTGTCTTTATAATTATGTCCTGTCCTCAAAACACTGGATGTGTGCCTAGCGAGGGTTCGGCAACCCGCGGCTCATCTGCCTTCTTGTTGCGACTCCCTTCGCTAAGAGCTGTGATTTTATTTTAACACTGAAGTAGAGGAAATATGCGTTTTCTAAAAGAATTTGAAATATCTGACTCGCTGCCAAGTCTGTGAATGCATCTAAACTGTCTTCTGACAGCTGATTGGATGAGCAAGGGAGGGCGAGTTAGGCTAGTGTAGCAGTGAGTCTCACTGCGTGGGAGAGGAAAAAAAAGTTGAAGGAGTTGAGTTCGAAACAAGTTACTGCGCAGTAAAATAAAATTAACGGTGCATAGCAATATGTTTTATAATGAGAAGTGCATTGTAGCTATGTGTTCACAGCCCGTGGCACGCTAATCGCCGAGGTGGTGACTCCAGGAGAGGCGGGTTATGTGCAGCGGCAGTTGACTGACTGTGCACTCAGAGCTCGGAACAATATGTGCTTTCACTTTTTATGTGGGCAAATAAACTGTTAAGTTGGATGTTGGATATTCGGTTCCTTGGATACAACAGTAGTCCTCCCTCCCCGTCGAGCTTGCACGGGAAGTGCCACTCTGGCTGTTTTTTCAAGGGACCGTCAATAAATTACTATTTTGGTGAAGAAAAATGCAAATACCAGAAAAATCTCCCGTTCCCGACAACGTCAAGAAAAGTCTTTACATTTTTCTCTAGTCGTTTTGGAAAGTCCCCATATTTAAAATTGCCACGTTGGCAACACTGGGCTGTACATGCCATTCACAGTAAGAGAATACATGAAATAATCGTTCATAAAAATATCAGCATATATTCTAATTTAAAAAAAGGAAGATATTCAGAAAATAAAATGTCTCTTTGCAAAGACAGTCAAGAACAGAATCAATAGAATGGTTATTGATGACAATTCAGTGCCGAAATAAGTGGTATTGATCAAACACTGATATGCAGACATATGAACTCTGATTGCCTTTTTTTATCTTAAAGTTGGCTAAATTTGTTTTTTAATTTTACACAAATCAGTTCAGTGTTTTAAATTATCTTAGAGTATGTCTACAAGTGTAGCCGCACTTTTGTTTGCTAAATTTTGTGGTTCTAACAGGTAACATTACAAAACATTAACATTTTTTCAAGTTATTAAGTTCTATAATGTTTTGCGTTTCCCGAAGATTTTATTTTATTTTTTTACTGGAAGAGGAGATAAAATGGCGCTTTTGATGGTAAAGGTTGCCGACCCCTGGTCTAGCACTCAGTGTGTCCATCTTAGTGGTGTTATCACAGGGATCTCCAATTGGTAGCCTGTGGCTGAGTGGCTATTGTCTCATCACTGTAACATTCCTGATACCTAGTAGCCGGCTTAGTAGAATACTACTGCAATGGCACAGTGAACATTCACACAGGAGCTGCTGTCAACCACAGCTCACACTAGTCACTGGCACTCTACAAACTGCTAACCATGCTAACACTCAGCAACTCTTCAGTAGCTAGCTGACACACAAGTCACTTCCCAGGCCTTGGCTCTTAAAGGTGCACATGTCACAAATAAAAATCGCGATACAGTGTGGCAGTGATGTTCAAGCCGCGATGTAGCAAGGAACAGCTGTATTCAAATTCCTCTAAACATGCATCAAATTATATTCAGGAGGTTGAAATAATACTTAGCTTAGTAAAGGAAAATTATGGAGTTCATTGCCTTCATTGACCAGCCATTTTTGGTCACTGAACTTTATTTTTGCTGCAGCATAACCTGTTGTCCAAATTTTGTTTGTAAAGAATAAAAAACGAATGCAACTAATATCTGCCACGACCCTAATGAGGATAAGCGGGATAGAAAATGGATTAATAGATGGAACTGATATAATTTAGTAGTTTGGACTGCAATTTTCTAAACTTTGTATCGTTCAATGTTTTCAACAAAGTAAGATTGGAACTTTAATGGTGTGTATTGTCAGTTGTTTTTGAAAAAAAATTTATCGGAAAAAATCAGCAAGTTAGCCTTTTCAAAGAGTGGTGATGGGCCTAAAAAATAGTATTGTGTGGGTTTTTTTTTGAGTGTCCAGAACAAATTAATTGAATGTGCGTTCTTTCTTTGTGGGGAAAAACATATTTGGTTAAAGTACTTTAGATTTCATCAGACTGATTGACGCTAACCGAGGCTCCACTGTACTACATAATGTCAGTCATTTTTGGATAAAGTCAATTTTTTAAAGCTAATTAAAGACTATAGTTTTTAAGATGTTACATTTGTTAAATTATTCTTAAACATTCACATTTTTTCCATATGTTTTTTGTTTTACATTGCACAAAAGTTTTTCCCTGTAAGTTTGTAATTGTGTGCTCTTTAGCATGGCCCTAATAATCCTTTGTAATGTTCTGACACTTGCTGAATTGAGTCGTATTTCTACAAGATATGTATGGTATCTGCACACAAAACGAGCAAATGTCTTCCAGCCGGACTTTGGGAACCGCTGTGTTGTGTCATACGTTTCAATTTGTAACTCATTCAAACTAACATTAATTTAATGTAATGTTTTCTAAGGAACTATTAGAACGTGTCAGAAGTTTCTGGTGCGTTACAACACACGGCAGCTCCATCGGATGCTCCCTAACTGTGATAATGAAGGTAAACTGTCATTTAAGCCCATAACAAAATAAACATACAAAGTAACTTTCTATCTTTACATGCTTATCGTTATTCCAATGAGATGTATTTATTAATGAATATAACCTCAATGAACAGTGTCAAAATAGTGATTTACAGGGAGTGCAAAATTATTAGGCAAGTTTTTTTTGCAGATTAATTTTATTGAACAACCATGTTCTCAATGAACCCCAAAAAAATATCAAAGCTGAATTTTTTTGGAAGTTTTTTGTTTTCAGTTTTAGTTATTTTAGGAGGATATCGGTGCGTGCAGGTGACTATTACTGTGCATAATTATTAGACAACTTAAAAAACAAATACATACCCATTTCTATTATTTTCCCCAATAAAACCAATATAACATCTCAACATTCACAAATATACATTTCTGACATTCAAAAACCAGTGACCAATATAACCACCTTTCTTTGCAAGGACACTCAAAAGGCTGCCATCCATGGATTCTGTCAGTGTTTTTATCTGTTCACCATCAACATTGCATGCAGCAGCAACCACAGCCTCCCAGACACTGTTCAGAGAGGTGTACTGTTTTCCCTTCTTGTAAATCTCACATTTGATGATGGACCTCTGGTTCTCTATGGGGTTCAGATCAGGTGAACAAGGAGGTCATGTCATTAATTTTTCTTCTTTTCAACCCTTTCTTGCCAGCCACACTGTGTAGTACTTGGACGCGTGTGATGGAGCATTGTCCAGCATGAAAATCATGTTTTTCTTGACGGTTGCAGACTTCTTCCTGTACCACTGCTTGAAGAAGGTGTCTTCCAGAAACTGGCAGTAGTACTGGGAGTTGAGCTTGACTCCATCCTCAATCCAAAAAGGCCCCACAAGCTCATCAAACCAATACTCCACCTTGCTAGCGTCTGAGTCGGACTGGTGGTCTCTACCCTTTACCGATCCATCCACGAGCCCATCCTTTAGGCCCATCAAGACTCACTCTCATTTCATCAGTCCATAAAACCTTAGAAAAATCTGTCTTCAGATATTTATTGGCCCAGTCTTGACATTTCAGCTTGTGTGTCTTGTTCAGTGGTGGTGGTTTTCCAGCCTTTCTTACCTTGGCCATGTCTCTGAGTATTGCACACCTTGTGCTTTTGGGCACTCCAGTGATGTTGCAGCTCTGAAATATGGCAAAACTGGTGGCAAGTGGCATCTTGGCAGCTGCACGCTTGACTTTTCTCAGTTCATGGGCAGTTATTTTGCACCTTGGTTTCTCCCTACGCTTCTTGCAACCCTGTTGACTATTTTGAATGAAACACTTGATTGTTTGATGATCACGCATCAGAAGCTTGGCAATTTTAAGAGTGTTGCATCCCTCTGCAAGATATATCACTATTTTCAACTTTTCGGAGCCTGTCAAGTCCTTCTTTTGACCCATTTTGCCAAAGGAAAGGAAGTTGCCTAATAATTATGCACACCTGATATAGGGTGTTGATGTCATTAGACCCTAACCCTTCTCATTACAGAGATGCACATCACCTAATATGATTAATTGGTAGTAGGCTTTCGATCTTATACATCTTGGAGTAAGACAACATGCATAAAGAGGATGATGTGGTCAAAATACTCATTTGCCTAATAATTCTGCACTCCCTGTAATGGGTTGTCAACTTTTCATTTCTTCCAATTGCAGAAGAAAGGAAACAGATTCGCAAAGCCATTTTAAGTTGCACATTAAAACGAGGCGCATTTGAAGATAAACCAGAGAGTGAAGAAGATGATGAAGAGTAACCTTGCGAAACACAGGACATGGTGATTACCTTTTTCGTCCTCACACATATCTCATAAAATTAATTCCAGAAGTGTTTGAAGGTCTTTCACACTTTGACTTAGTACAGACCACCGTGCTGTGTGCATCAGAACATTCATTCATTCACATAATTTCTTTATCTGCACCCCCAGGGACTTAACGTTGCTGTCTATCCCCACTGCTTTCTAAATAATAAGTGGTGTGTGACTGGACTGGCTACTCCTCTGTTCTATCGACATGCAGGACCAGGCTCTTCGAAAAAAACAGATGTCTCACCTTTTCCCATGCTCTGTTGGACTGATCACTGTCGCCCCGCATGACGCCAGATTTACTGCTGTGAAGTCTTACAACATCACTATTAAACCAAACTCACATAAAAATGCATTTAAACTACTGTCTGCTCTGTGGTTGTGGGATTTTGTTGAAGTGCATCTGTCTTTAATGCTGTCACACGTATAAAAAAAATAAAATTAACTGTAAAGTGCTTTCACTTTGACTTATTTGGCCTAAGTACATTGACAAATCCCAGATTAACATCTTGTCTAATACTAATAAACTTGTACATTAACGTTAAAGGGTAGACACCAAGTGATAAATTATTTACCCAGAAATAGGGACTGTGATCTGGGATTAAATTAGTGGATCTGAATTATTTTTGTCATGCCTCCCCAGGAACAGAAATGGGTTTTTTTGCCCCCACCCCCCAATTTGAAGTACTATTAAGAAACTGATAGCTATTTGTCTGTACTGTACCAGGAAAATGCAACAAAATGGACAGCTGTGAAGCATATTCAAGAGTCAAATTGCATGTTGAGTATGATGAATTTGTACATGTTGGCAGGTCTGAGCGAACATTGAAAGTACTCTCAGCCTCCCGCGTCCCCCGCCCCACAATTTGAGAGGCACTGGATTAGTAACGGGGAACATGTACTGGGTTTAGACCGTCGTGAGTCGGGTTAGTCTTAACCTACTGTTGGTGCAATAGTAATTGTACTACGTACGAAACCCTACCCAGAATCTTGTCGCTTACTAAAGCATTAACTGCAGTCACAGTTGCCTTTTTTTAATTAAAGACTGATCTGTAATTCTTCAGTCAGATGACGAATAAAGACAAGCAAGTTCGTGATACCGATTGGCTTTGATGCGTAGTTCCGGGTTGTTCTCTATGACAGCGTTGATTCGTTAAAACAGCTTGTAGTTCTCTTGACAGTTTGTTACCTTCACTGTAATGTTTAGGCAAGCGATTGAAACTTCATTTCCCAAGATGCCCTGAAAGTCCGCGGCTAAATAGCTTTGCGTCAGCGACAAGAAACATCCGGGTCCCTCAGGTTTCTACCAGGCGACCCGTCGCCATCAGTGCGAGCGCATAAAAAAACAGATATATCTAGGGCAAAAAAAATCATAATACAGACATTTACTGGCGATTGGAAACATTTTAATACGTCGGGTTAACAAATTGTACGCCCTATCGAGAAAGAGCTTCTTTTTTGGGGCCCTGTCCCCGCGTGGCGAGCTTTCGTCCTCTCTTTGCTAAGACTCCATAACTTGAGACGCCTATATCGTGTCTCTTCTTTTTTCTCGGGATTATTTTGTTGTTAAGATGTCGCCGTGATGGGGTCTCCGTGTTTGATAGATATGAATCAGGGCATTTGCCGCCTGACCCGCACTCTTTGCAGCCCACTTTTTTACGTGTTATATTTGTTTGATGCTAGAGAGCTCAGTGGCTCTCTGCCCGGAGCGCGGCCTCAGCACCGTTCACTGCACGGATACAAATATGGAGAAAAACCCGAACAGCAGCAACACCAAGGTACCACCTCGTTCCAACTCCTCTGGACCAACGCCGGGGGAATCTAAACCCAAAGCAGGTAAAGAGAACAGAAATCCCGCAAACATTCGTCGAGTTTCGAACACATAATGGTGTCTCGTTGCACGACAGTCTGTTGAGGCCTAGTAGTAGGGGTGAGCGGATCACTCCAAATATCAATAATATTGATACCAATTGAAGTATAAAGTCTATAATTAAATTTATATTTTTCTTCTGTGTTTGTTTTCGCAATTATTACTTATTGTTCCATTTGTTTCATTCGGGATTGTTTACAAACTCAGGGAATACATTTTTGGACAGGTCAGGGAAATGATGGCAAAAAACTTCCGAAGATGTATTTGCATTTGTTTGTTTTGCACAATGGACTATTTTGTTGAAATAATTGTTTGTTAAAAAAGAAAAGACAAAAACAAATGTTTTAATTTTGTGAAATATTCTTAGATTATTGTATCATTATATTTTTAAACAGTTTATGCATATCTTTTTTTTACTGTTGGCCTGCAATTTTTAGTTCGTTATTAAAACTGTTTTATTTTTATTGTCACGAGGGCAAAGTTATTTAAGTATCTTGACTAATTTAAGGTAAAATGTGTCTACAGTGCTGCTCTTGTATTTACTTGGAATCAGATATCATCATTGATTGTGGTCGTGCGCCAGTACAAAATTAAAGGTTAAATTAAAGATTTTTTAAAACTTGAAAACAATTTAAAGTTATGTACTGTATGAAATGATATTTATGGTATATAGATACATATATAGATTATCTACACACATATTGACAACAATTAGTTTGAAAACAAACCCTCACCAGCTGATGTTTACCAAAGCTTCACCTTTTAGTATTTTTGTAAGTGTTCTATTTAAGCATGAGGCCTGTATTTAATGACAAATGAGCACATTGAGTGCTTTGTAAATAAAGTACAATTTAAATGTTGGCAGTCACATGAACATAAATGGCTCTTCTGTTTTTAAAAAAAATCAAAGTAGAGTTTATAGTATTGTATTAGTGCTGCAAGTTGGATACACTTGTGCCCTCATAACCCTGGAATATGAATTTATGCTGTCTGTACCAGACAGATTTCTATGACAAAAATATTTATCCATCCATTTTCTATGCTGCATATCCTCACTATTTAAATTATATTTAACTACAGTGGAACCTCGGGATACGAATGCCCCCGGGTTCAACTGTATATTATAGGAAAACATTTTTTTTTACCATATATTCGTTTTATTTCAACAAACATTAAATAAAATTTAGGTTTGTGTCAAATTGTACAGATCATTTAACAAAAAGAGGCTCGATATTTTAGACTCTCACATTAAGTGCTCTGAGGAATTTTGCCATTATAACAGATTTGCAATTCTCAGTTCTCAGTCAATGTTCTGTTGGTTTTTGAAAAACGTTAAATAAGTTAATAAATAAGTTTTAAAAATTACAACTGTGGCATGACACAGCGGCAGTAGTCCGTCCTCCCAAGCAGCCCACTGCCACAGCTACAAAATAATCTTAGGGGAAACCCTGCCCATTGTAGAAATCAGACAGTCTACACTTGGTACTAAATTTAAAGGATTGGATCAAATATGGCTAAACAGGACTACAAATGTGGATTAGATCATGAATTTATTTAGACTTGAATTTGATTGCACTTTTTAGCAAAATCAACAAAATCACTGTGTTCCTGCAGCTCATAAAATCTTCATTTTAATTTTTCAGAAAGTAAGAATAATGGAGGGTCCAAGCGTTATAACCGCAAACGGGAGCCCTCCTTTCCTAAAGCAGAAAACTTCCCGGGCCCGCGTCGCACCAATCCACAGAAAAGCAAGAATTTTGACAAGAGACCCCCCCAGAGAGGTGGAGGACGGCAGTATGGGGTTACTGGAGGAGGACGACGGGAGGAGGTTGGTGTTTTAAGAGATTACCTCAGATGTCTGTTTTTATTATTTTGTGTAATTTGTCATGACCTGGTGCTTGTGCAGGTAGTAGAGACACACCGGGCTGAGTTTAGCCCGGCTCAGTTTGCTGGACCGAAAAAAATCAGCTTGAACCACCTGTTGAACTTCACTTTTGAACCTCGAGGAGGTAATGGTGCTGTCGGAGAAGGAGGGCACTCCTGTTGGGGACGTAGAAATAAATGGGGCCACAAGCACAAGCCCTTTAACAAGGAGCTTTTTCTCCAGGCCAAGTAAGCAAACCCTAAATGTTATGTCCACTATATGTCAATCATGTGGAAGTTGACCATTGCCCCTGCATATCAGTTGCCAGTTTCTGGTGACTGATGACCAGGACTACAAGGCTCATTTCACTGATCCTGATACTCTGGTCAACTGGGACTGTGTGCAACAAGTGGTGAGTTCCTTGTCTCAAACATATGATATGATCTTTGACACACCTCACCAAAAAGAATATTCACTTGTTTCATCTAGCGGATCTACAGTCATGAGGTGCCATCTTGCCCTATTTGCCTCTACCCACCTGTGGCAGCCCGCATCACCCGCTGTGGACACATCTTCTGCTGGCCCTGCATACTGCACTACTTGTCTCTAAGTGACAAGACTTGGTCCAAGTGCCCTATATGCTATGAAGCCGTCCACACTGTGGATTTGAAGAGGTGATTGATAACATATTTTGAAGTATAATTTTACACCATGAAGGTACATTTGAGTCTGGTTGCATAAATGCAGCGTTAAACTCTGATGGTGGTTGCAGTGTGGTTGCTATGGAGACCAAGCAGTATGTAGTTGGTGACGTCATCACCATGCGCCTCATGCGGAGAGAAAAGGGGGCTGTAGTAGCCATGCCTAGCTCTCAGTGGGTGAAGGTGGAGGAGCCTGTACGGTTTGGAGGTAAGTATTGACATGGTTAACTATGGTTGACATGGACATTGTTGTTATGGTTCAGTTTATCTAGGAAATATTTAAAATACACTTCTTTTGTTCTGTAGACGCTTCTCTGAGCCCATATTCGAAGCTGCTGCTCACTAACTCCGCACAGGTCCTCAGCCTGGTGGCGGAGGAAAAGGCAGTCCTGCAGGCACAGCTATGCCAGGAAGAAGATGCACAAGGCTGCTTCATCCAGAGCGCACTTTGCCATTTGCAGGTAAAGATTGCTAACATGCCGTGCCTGTAGTTGTAATTGTGAATTATTGATTTATTACACTGTGTTGTCTGCTACAAATTTAGTGAGCTAAAATTATTTTTTTCAACTTCTTAACGCGCAACGCTGTGTTTTGCAGAAGAAATAAACCCTGTAAGAAGTCACTTTACCTTTGTAATAAACTGCCACACATTCGACAGTCATAATTTGGAGAAAACTAGCCATCCACACAGCGAATGTATGTTTAGGGCTGCAGTAATCAAGTATTCAACTTCAATTGATCAATTAATCGGAAAAATATTTTTTGCTTGGTTAAAGAGCATTTATAAATACACGAGAAAATAAAACATTTCCCTAAATAATGAACCACCAATTGATTAATTTCTTTTACATAATTATTATTTCATTACACAGTCTGGTAGAAATGAGCAGCTACTGATTAGTGAGCTAAAATCTTCAGTTTTTCAATTTGGAATATACTCCGGCATAAGCAATTTTTTGTTATGTCCATATTTTTACATTAGCTATAGATAGATAGTACCTAACCTTAATCCACCAATTTAGCGCTACAGTATTTTACCTTGTCTGAAATTGACATAATGTGAATGAAATGCTGTCATAATGAGGAGAAGGAACGTTCTTGTGTGGAATTATATACCTGGCGGACAGCTAACTCTTGGCGAAATCTCATTTCAAACTGCCCGCTCCATTGTGGAAATGACAAACACCGGCAAATGTTGGTGCAACCTCCTCTTAGCTTCGCTTCTGCTAGCTTTCGCGCTTCGTGAATGATTGTGTCTGTCGTGCGGTATTGTGTGCGAATTGAGCCAGATAAGTATATTTTCACCATGTTGTGTTTTATCGCTGTAATGTAAGGAGCGTTTTACAATGCCGGATGACGACGTCCAGGTTCAGAGTGGAAAAAAAAGTGAAAAACGAAGACTTTTATTTTGCAACCAACTGGTACACAGCACTGTAAAGAGACTGTCACACTCAAAACATCCTATAAGAGCTTAGAACTTAATTAACAGACCTTTTATTTACTAACCCAAAAATCACACATACATGCTGGTACTCAAGTTATTTAAAGAGTCATTGCACCCCTAATCAGTGATGATGATAGGTTTTTTTATTTGGTGGGTCCCTGGCAGTGTTGTCAACTTTTCATAGAAAATGTAGCTATTGGCTGTCCTAGAAGTCACTAGATGACATCATTGTCTAATTTGCATATGATAAGGAATATTTTATATCACGATAACTATATATATGACGATATACCACAAAAAATGTTTTCAGTTATTCTTTGAAAAGATTGATAAATATTAATAAAAAAAATGATTGATTACTTTTTTCTCAACTTTATTTTGAAGTGACATTTCAGTGGGGCAATATAAATGTATCAAAAGACAACAGATCTGGTGGAGGTACCAGTAGAGTAACCTTCACTTTTTTGAGTAAAAAAAATTACTAAAAAAAATTGAGTAATAAAAAATAATTTTCAACTTTCTGAAATCGTTAACCTTCTAGTGCAAAGTTTGTCTTTACAAATGTAATCTAAGATGGCACGTGTGATTAGTTCATGTCGATGTGACGCTTTCTCATATATCGCGTGCCTTGTGCGAAAGACTCTTTCTTTTTGCTTCTTTGCTTTACGTCTCACTTTTTGGATCCTCGTGTATTCTTTTTCGTGGACCTGCTTTAGCTGATAAGAGGTTTGTTGTGCTGGCGTCGCCTTCACCAGAAGACGGTCATATGTGAATGTGCTCCGTGTCGGACTTCTTGAACCCAAAATGTAACCAAATCACAGACGTACCCCCTCTTTTTGGTTAAAGTGTTTCTTCTTGGTCTTTCTTGTGCAGCTGTCTGTGTTTGTTGTGACTCCATGCATGAGACTTCAACCTGTTGCGTGTCCACCTTTCAGTACTCAGTTGGAGTTAGATACTGTAAAGCATGTCGCAAACGCGAGTGAGAGTCAAAGCATCCTCAAGCATTGTAATTTCTCAATAGTGGCAGCAATTTATTTCCAAGAATAATTGACAATCTGTTGATTGTGGTGATCTTTATGAACTGAATCATAAAGATGTCTGTATTTTGGAACCTCTGCCAACAGGAGCTCTTGCTCAATATTTTCTAGGTGCGTGGTGTGAAAAATACGTCACGCGGAGAGGCGTGGTTGCAAAACTGACATTTGGCCGAGCGGACCTTGCGAGTGCGTCAGTTAAAACAAAGCTTTATAAGCCACCTAATGTGAGCATGACCTCACGTACAGCAATAGCCAGCATAAGTTAGCTTGGTTTAGCAGCGCATGCTAGTGCAGGCGTGCCAGAATGGGATGTGCTTTAGTGCTTGTTAATGTAACCCAGCGTTTTAGGTTGGCCGCTGACTTTGTCAAAGTGGTTTTGAAAATACAGACAACAACCATGTCTTCAAGAAGCACTTGATAGTTATCTCATTTGCCATAGTCAAAACACATTTTCAACACACATTAAATTTCACTTTTCCGGCCTTCAAAATAAGGGCAGCCCACATCTCGTCTAATGGTGGTAACAGAATAAAAGTGTCATAAAAATAGCTTATTATAATAAAGCTATTATAATTGCTTTTTCAAATTAATTTGAAAGCTCTTGACATCCAATGCAATGTTAAATACTTTTAAGAAATTGAAGGCTATTGCTTTTGAGAAGCTCCAGCAACCCTGCGACCCTAATGAGGATAAGCAGCACAGAAAATGGATGAATATTACTGTATGTAGTCTTTATATTATGCCAAAAATGGGGGAAAAAATCTCAAAAATTTTTGTTAATATCGATTATCAACAATAATTTGTAGGAAAATTATTGTCCAGCAAAATTTGTTATTGTGACAGGCTTAGAACATTGCTGCAGCATGCACTTCACTTTGCTCATTGTTTTCTACCATACGGTAATTCCACTGCTCAGTCATGGCAAACATTTGTCTCTTTGATTTAGGATAAAGAGGAAATACTCCTTAAGCAGCAGAAGCCAACCACTGTTGACAACTTTGACTTGTCCTCTCTGGCTCTTGAGAAACCTGCTTCTCCTGTAGATAAATTCATTACTAGCAGCGGTATTACTAAGGTAGGGCTGAAGGAACATTTACCCAACATTGCTTTATTTTCCTCTTTCTTGGATTTAGTCACCATCACTATGAATACTTGTCTCATTTTATAGCCTGTGCTGCAGTACTCTTCAGCTTTTGATGATGAGGTGGAAGAACACCCAGAAGAGGCTGACTGGGAGTTGCCAGAGTCTCTTGCTGATGTTTTGGAGTGTGTGCTAGAAGAGCCTCCTGATGCTGTGTTGTCGTTAGCCTCAGAGCACATTTCTGATGAGGAAAAGCCTGCTAAAGAGGCAGAAACAGGTCACACTTCAACCAACCAGGTGCACGGACCCTTCTATTATTTCTACCAAGGTTGGTATTTTGAAGAACCAAAATCAAAGTATGATAGTGATGTTCTTCACGTGTTACTCATAGCTTTTTTTGGTATATGAGGTGCAATATAGAATTAAAACTAGAAACTCAAATAGGATGACTTGAGTCAGCTATTAAAATGACCGAGTATTTTGAGTTTTAAGACTGGTGTTGTTATTTAGTTTTTATTTATTCATTGAATATTATACAATGCAACCACAAATCTAATCAACAAATCAAAATTGTCTAATATAACGTGTCTAGGTGAAAGGTGGAAAAATAGGGCTTCACTATTTGGCGTGCTGGAGTCTAGCTTAATAGGTAAAATCTAAAGAATCATTGTCATTTTGTAGTGAGATTGCACGTTGCTGTGAATTGCAATTTTTTTGTGCTGAGGGAAACACAATACTGTAAAGAAATCAAGTAATCATTTTGGGAAGTATTGAAGTTATAATAAATATGTAATGCCATAACTGTTAAATTGAACCTTTTGCCCTCCAACTCATGTCTTCATATTCTTCATATTTCTCATTCTTTAGCTGAGGACTGCCAGCAGATGTTCTTGCATCCTGTGAATGTACGTTGTCTGCTGCGAGAATATGGCAGCTTAGAGGCCAGCCCCGACTCTATCACTGCCACAGTGGTGGAGATTGAAGGACACACGGTCACTGAGGTCAGAATGACTTAAATCACACACTATTAAAAAAAAAGAAAAAGGGGGGTACTGTATTGGTTATATCTTTAAATATCAGCATGTATTAGTTTACATATTATCATCAAAGACTTGGCATATTTTTAACGGTAAATTCCATATTCGCTGTGAAGATATCATTTGTACATCTTTGCAGCTGTACATCTTTATAGCTGATCTAACAAACATTACTAAGATTTAAGCATGCACTGATCAGAATTTGGGGGATCAGCGATCAAAGTATCGTTGCATGTGAAACCGATCTTATCTATCGCCTTTTGAAAGTCAGCCACTGTCCTCCTTGGCTCTGAAAGACTGACGGCTAGCATTTAAGTACATCATATCAAAAGCAACAAACTTGAATTTCTCAAACGTATTTAACATTGTAATTGCAATGTCAAGAGCTTTTAAATAAATTTGCAGATGCAATTGTAATAACTTTTATTAATGTAAGCCATTTTTATAATGTATTACCACTACTGTATATCCACAATGTTGATAAAACTTTCTGCACAGTCAAAAGCATCTGCGGTCGGAGGGGGTTGATGCTAACCATTTTACAAAGAGTAGGACTTCTGAACATGCTGAAGGAAAGTAGAAAGCACGCAGCTGTAGGGCGGCATTACGGACATTGTGTGGTGTTGGAGCAGTGTTGATTGTCAATGTAACTGCTCAGTTGTGCATAGCATTTATTTATAAAAAAAAAAACAAAAAAAAAACTTTTACCCGCACTTTGATTCTCTCTCTTCACATCCCTGAGGTGCTGCCACCACACAGCACACCAAAATATGACACCTAAAAGTAAATAATCAAGTTGGTTACTTGGCAGATTTCACTTATAACGGGCTATTTTGGGAACAGTTACAGCAAACTATTTGCCCCCCCCCCTCCTGACTTTTTTTTCTTTTTGCATGTTTGTCACACAAAATGTTTCTGATCATTAAACACATTTTAATAGTAGTCAAAGATAACACAAGTAAACACAAAATGCAGTTTTTCAATGTTTTAATTATTTAGTAAAAATCCAAACCCACATAGCCCTTTGTGAAAAAGGAATTGCCCCTGCACCTAATAACTGGTTGGGCCACCCTTAGCAGCAATAACTGCAATCAAACGTTTGCGATAACTTGCAACAAGTCTTTTACAGCGCTCTGGAGGAAGTTTGGCCCACTCATCTTTGCAGAATTGTTGCAATTCAGCTTTATTTGAGGGTTTTCTAGCATGAACCGCCTTCTCAAGGTCATGCCACAACATCTCAATGGGATTCAGGTCAGGACTTTGACTAGGCCACTCCAAAGTCTTCAGTTTGTTTTTCTTCAGCCATTCAGGGGTGGATTTGCTGGTGTGTTTTGGGACACAGACTGCTGCAGCACCCAAGATCGCTTTAGCTTGAGTTGACCAACAGATGGCCGGACATCACAAAGGGCCATGTAGATTTGGAGTTTTTCCCTCCCTTAATAACGTAAACCTTAATTTAAAAACTGCATTTTGTGTTTAATTATGTTATCTTTGACTAATAGTTAACTATTTTTTATGAGCAGAAACATTTAAGTGTGACAAGCATGCAAAAGAATAAAAGTCAGAACGGGGGCAAATAGTTTTTCACACCACTGTACATTAGCATGCACTAATTTATCAATGCCAGCAAAATGACTGATTTAGTTTTTTTAATTGTTCGACAAGTCTATATATCGATTTATTGTGACAGGCCCAGTTATGAACGATAAACCATTGCGACCGGATTTTTGACAAGCAAGCGATATGGTTACACTGGTAGAAGGCTCCTGGATCGATAACAGTCAGTTAAAAATTCTTTTGTAAAGATGCGCACTGGGTGTCACAAGACTAGCAGCCTGTTGACAGTCCTCCATTAATTGATGGATTCTATGAGGCTGATTCTAAGCGAAAATGTTGTGTTGCTGGAAGTTACATAACTGTCAGAATAAGTGAAAAATTTTAATAGGGACATTTTAATCAACACATGACTGAAAATCTCAAGTATTCTCAAGTCAGCAGACTTCAGTCTTGAGTGAAGTCCCGAGTCACTGATGTCCAAGTAGTCGTAAGTCTTTGGTATTGCCAATCAAATCCATAGTAATCATAACGTGAGTCGAGTCCAAGTTTCAGCTAGAGCTGTAATCTGCCATGGCTGCCATTTTTCACCGATTGTGCTCATTACTTTGTACAAAATTTCTACGCGCAGCCTTGGCGTTAAGGGAATCCGGTTTGGTGACTGCAGGATTGGGTCTCTGCTTTTTGTTTGTGATCCTGTTGGATACTTCAGGTTGTGACTTTCACTCACTGGGAGTGGTTCGCAGTTGGGATGAGATTCAGCACCTCCCGAGTTCGTGGTTCTCAAACGGAAACAGGTGGATTCCCATCTCCTGGTTAGATCCTGCCATAAGTGGCGTTTAAGTACCTTGTGTTTTGTTAACAAGTGAGGGAAGGATGGAACGCAAGATGGACGGGAAGATTGGTGCGGCCTCTGCCGTGATGCAGACTCTGCATTAGTCCGTTGTGAACAGGGAGCTGAGCTGAAAGGCAAAGCTCTCAATTTACCGATGTGCATTCTACCTATTCTATTCTCACCTATGGTCATGAACTTTTGATAATAACTGCGTGTACAAGCAGCTGAAATAAGTTTTTTTCATAGGGTGGCTGGGCTCTCCCTCCAGAGATAAAGTGATAAGCACTGTCCCCTAGAAGAAACTCAGAGTAGAACCGCTGCGCCGCCAGGTAGAGAGGAGCCAGATGTGGTGCTCGGGCATCTGGTTAGGTTGCCTTCCTTGGGTGTTCAGAGCACATCCGACCTGTAGAAGGCCTCGGGGTAGACCCAGGATACGTTGGAGAGACTGTCTCTTAACTGGCCTGTGAATGTCGCTGGATCCGCTGGAAGGAACTGGACGAAGTAGCCAGGGTGTGGGAAGTCTGGGCTTTCAAGCTTAAGGTTATTTTATGCTCACCGGGTCTGTGTGTCTCAATGTGGACAAATTCTCTCAAAGTCTTTTTACCCACGAAAATTCCAGCTTTGTGAACCCCTACATTTTTTTAAGTACGTGGACGGAGACGCGCGGAAAAAAATGACAGACGAGCAGGCGATCCTGACAGCAGAAGTACAGAAATACCAGCAATTATGGCTTGTCATGCAGAAACTTCTGAAAAGATCCCAGAGGAAAAAAGGGATGCTGGGAAATTGAAAATGCACGGAGTATTGGGAGCCTACCCCAATGCACTGTAGTTTAAGCATAAAGAAACACTGACACAAGTAATTTGTTTTGCATTTTGTGTGCATTAAAAAGAGTAAGTGCTGCCAAATTGAAAGTCGAGTAAACAATGGCAAACTTCTTGCTCTAGAGGTGCGTTTTTGATATTCCTGATTCCTGAAGCATTATGGATGGAGGTTAAATTTAAGTATTTTTGAGTTGCTGACATTTAAACATTTTTTCTTAAACACAAATGTATTATACGTCATATTGTTCTTTTGTGCTTGTGTTATTAGCTGAAAATTTGTTCATAGCTAAAGGTTTTATCTTCTTTTCCTTTCGGCTTATCCCTTCAGGGGTCGCCACAGCAAATCAATTGCCCCCATCTAACTCTGTCTTCTGTATCCTCTTCTCTTGCGCCAACTACCTTCATGTCCTCTTTCACTAGATCCATAAACCTCCTCTTTGGTCTTCCTCTAGGCCTCCTGCCTGGCAATTCAAAACTCAGCATCCTTCTACCAATATATTCACTATCTCTCCTCTGGACATGTCTGAACCATCTCAGTCTGGCCTCTCTGACTTTATCTCCAAAACCTCTAACATTTGCTGTCCCTCTGATGTGCTCATTCCTGGTCCTGTCCATCCTGGTCACACCCAAAGAGAACCTCAGCATCTTCATCTCTGCTACCTCCAGCTCTGCCTCCTTTTCCGAAGCGGCACTGTCTCTAAACCAAACAACATTGCTGGTCTCACCACAGTTTTGTACACCTTTCCTTTCATTTTAGCTGAGCCTCTTCTATCACACATCACACTGACACTTTGCTCCACCCATTCCAGCCTGCCTGCACATGCTTTTTCACCTCTTTTCCACACTCTCCATTGCTCTGGACTGTTGACCCTAAGTACTTAAAATCCTCCACTTTCTTTATCTCTTCTCCCATTCTTCCACTTGAGTCCCTCTCATTTACACACATGTACTCCGTCTTGCTGCGGCTAACCTTTATTCCTCTCCTTTCCAGGGCAAACCTCCACCCCTAAAGCTTCTCCTCCACCTCTTCCCTGCTCTCACTACATATCTCAATGTCATCTGCAAACATCATAGTCCATGGAGATTAATGTCTAACCTCGTCCGTCAGCCTGTCCATCACCATAGCAAACAAGAAGGGGCTCAGAGCTGATCCCTGATGTAGTCCCACCTTCACTCGGAACTCCTCTGTCACACCTGCAGCACACCTCACTACTGTTTTACAGTCCTCGTACATGTCCTGCACCGCTCTAACATACTTCTCTGCCACTCCAGACTTCCCCATACAATACCACAGTTCCTCTCTGGGCACCCTGTCATAAGCTTTCTCCAGATCTACAAAAACACAATGCAGCTCCCTCTGGCCTTCCCTGTACTTCTCAATTAACATCCTCAAAGCAAATACTGCATTTGTTGTACTGTTTTGGCATAAAACCGTACTTCTGCTCACAAATGCTCACGTTTGCCCTTAGTCTAGCTTCAACTACTTTTTCCCATAACTTCATTGTATGGCTCATCAGCTTTATTCCTCTGTAGTTGCCACAACTCTGCACATTTCCCTTGTTCTTAAAAATGGGCACCAGTACACTTCTCCTCCATTCCTCAGGCATCTTCTCATTATCTAAGATCTTGTTAATCAACCCGGTCAGGAACTCTACTGCCACCTCTCCTAGACACTTCCATACCTCCACAGGTATATCATCAGGACCGAGTGCCTTTCCATTCTTCATCCTCCTCAATGCCCTCCTCACTTCTTCCTTACTAATCTTTGCTACTTCCTGGTCCACAACAGTCACCTCTTCTACTTGTCGTTCTCTCTCATTTTCCTCATTCATCAACACTTCAAAGTACTCTTTCCAGCTAAAGGTTTTATAATTAAAAAATTTGTTTCATTTATTACAAAAAGACAATGGCCCATTTTATTTTAGTAGCTATTTTTAGATAAGGTTTTTTTTATGTGCATCTTGTACAAATCTTTAAAATTTCAGAAAATGTCATGGTCAAGTATTTATTTTAATAAAACATTAACACGCTTTCATTAATGTCTTGACTGAGTCATTTATGCTGTCCTTTAGGAGATCCGCCGTCGTCATCGCTACCTATCTCATCTGCCGCTCACGTGTGAGTTCAGCATCTGTGAGTTAGCCTTGCAGCCACCGGTCCTCTCCAAGGAAACTATTGACACATTTTCAGGTTTAAAAAAAAAAACACTCTTAAATGTTAAGTGTGCTTTAGTCGCACAGGGATTGAGTAGTGTGTGACTTTTGATTTGAAGATGAACTGGAGAAAAGAAAGCGCCTGAGGCAGAAGAAGGCAAGAGATGAGAAGCGCAGGGAGAAGCGAATTGAAATGGAAGAAAACAAGAAGCAGGGTAAATGTAAGTATACCGCCTGCTCTGAAATGTGGTGTTGCTGTGTTTCACAGATTTGTTCCTATCTTTCATGTTTAGATCCCGAGGTCCACATAGGACTAGAGAACCTCCAGCATTTCCCAGCATTCGGATCACCACCTCACAACAGCAGCCTCCCAGTTCATCCTGAGTTTACTTCAGTTCCTCCTTCACCCCTTAACAGCAGTCCTTCCTCTGGTAGGTACTGCTCTATGATCTCAAAATTTTCAGTTTCTCTTTCCCTAACTGTAGATTAACTCTATATTGTTAATATTTTTAGTATTCTTAGCAAGTTTTGTGTTTAATATTTCAGATGGGATGACCTTCCCGAGTCTAAATGGACAAAGTTCAACTCCCATTGTGGGAAGTGTGGAGGAGGACTCTCACTGCATGTCCTTTGCACAGGTGTGTAGACGAACAGCCGTAGCAGAAACATCACATTGTAAATCATTTCTGTTGTTGCATATTAAATACATTTCCACATAGATGCTGAGAAACGGGAAAGCCAGAGCTGATGCTGGACTCAGAAACACCTCAAAGAACGGTACTGAAAGATACACACACGTTAAAATGGCAACAAACTAAATACAAATGTGAAATTGCCCATAGGTATGAATGTGAGTGTAAATGGTTGTATGTCTACCCTGCGATTGACTGGCGAGCAGTTCAAGGTGTACAACGCCTCCCGCCCAAAGTCAGTTGGGATATGCTCCAGCATACCCACGACCCTAATGTGGATAAGCGGTATAGAAAATGGATGGATGGAAATTATAAATTACAAGTATGTCATTAAATATTGATTGTTGTAAGCCCTGCAATGTGTTGAAAGTGTTAATACACTGCTCAAAAAAATAGAGGAACACTTTGAAAAAACATCAGATCTAAACAGGGGGGAAATTATTTTGAATATTTTTTGATAATAAGTAGGTGATGTATTACCAAAATGATGCCACATAATTTGATAGAAATGAAAATGATCACACTATACTGTAGAGTGGGGAAATCAAAGTCACCCCAAAAATGAAAGTGAAAAAATGATGTAGCAGACCGGTCCCTTTTGCCAAAATGTAATTGTAGCAACTCAAAGTGATTCTCGGTAGTTTGTGTGGCCCCCATGTGCATGTACGCATGCCTGATAACGTCGGGGCATTCTCTTAATGGGACAACGGATGGATCCTGGGATCTCCTCTCAGATCTGGACCAGGGCATCACTGTACCAGGGCGCCAGATGGACCTAAACATAATGTGCCAGAAGTGTTCTATTGGGTTTATGTCAGGTGAACGTGGGGGCCAGTCAATGTTATCAATTTTTTCATCCTCCAGGAAGTGCCTGCATACCTAGTCACATGAGTCCGGGCATTGTCATGGACTAGGAGGAACCCAGGTCCCACTGCACCAGCGTAGGTTCTGACAATGGATCCAAGTATTTCATCCCAATACCTAATAGCAGTCAGGGTGCCATTATCTAACCTGTAGAGGTCTGTGCGTCCTTCCAGGGATATGCCTCCCCAGACCATCATTGACGCACCACCAAACCGGTCATGCTGAATGGTGTTGCAGGCAGCATAACGTTCTCCACGGGATCTCAGACCGTTTCACGTCTGTCGCATGTGCTCAGCTTGAACCTGCTCCCATTGGTAAAGAGCACAGGCCACCAGTGGCGGAGTTGCCAATTCTGGTGGTCTATGGCAAATGCCAATCGAGCTCTACGAAGCTGGGCAGTGAGCACAGGGCCCACTACAGGATGTCGGGCCCTCAGGCCAACCTCATGGAGCCTGTTTCTGATTGTTTGGTCAGAAACATTCACACCAGTAGCCTGCTGGGGGTCATTTAGTAGGGCTCTGGCAGTGCTCATCCTGTTCCTCCTTGCACAAAGGAGCAGATACCGATCCTGCTGAGGGTTTAAGGACCTTCTAGCTCTCCAGGAGTAACTAGCTGTCTCCTGGAATCTCCTCCATGCTCTTGAGACTGCTGGGAGACACAGCAAACTTCTTGCAACGGTACATATTGATGTGCCATGCTGGAAGAGTTGGACTTCTTGTGCAACCTCTGTAGCGTCCAGGTACCGCACCATGCTATCAACAGAGATGTTGATCCAAGCCAAATGGAAAAACTACAGCAGTAGAAAGTCAGTAAAAAATCAGCCAAACGAAATGAGGAGTCAGTGGCCTCAACCTGGAAAACCATTCCTGTTTTGGGGTCTGTCTCATTGTTGCCCCTCTGATACACCTGTTGTTGATTTCATTAACAACAAAGCAGCTGAAACAACCCCCTCTGCTACTTAACTGACCAGATCAACATCCCAGAAGTTTGACTGATAGGTTACTATACTCTGTTCCTCCTATTATTATTTTTTTTGGCGGTGTATAATAGAAGTAGTGTGACTTAACTTTGAACTGCAGTCTTAATAGGTTTACCCTAAAAAGCATCTCATCCAATGATTATCACTTGCAGAGGTGACGTGCAACCGTGATTGGTAAAAGCAAATACTACAAAGTCATGGATTATTTGGTTGTAACAAATATACTGGGTAGTAGATACAATGCCGCCTGACGGGTGTGTGTGGGGTGAGAACAAATTTGCTGTGTTGTATTTCACTTCCTGTAAAACCTGCTTTTGTGACTATTGAAAAGTGTAACTCCTCCTTACAGTCAGGACTGCTTCTTATTATCATGCAGATAAGATGTTGGCTCCCCCCGCAGCAGACAGCGATGGTGAGAGTGACGGGTCGGACCGTGTCCCTGTGCCTAGCTTTCAGAACTCTTTCAGCCAAGCATTTGAGAAGGCACTTCTGCAGCTTGACAGCCCTGCATCTGCTCCACAGCCTGTGGTTGTCACTGGTGAGTCAAACTGCACTTTGGTGGTCAAAATAAAACACTTGTGTCCATCCTGTTTCTCTTGCAGAGGAGAAAGGAGGAAAGAAGAAAAAGAGAAAGCAGAAACTTCTGTTCAGCACATCCATGGTTCATACAAAGTAGACAACACTGAAATAAATTGAACAATACAGTCGTTTGGTTAATCATTACACTGCATCAGTTTTCGTTGCACACCTCTGGGAGCTTTAAACTTTTAAAATGTAGCCAAATTTCCTTTAGTGTTGTTTTTGCTGAGCTTACGTTTTGCACTTTGGTTTGCGGGCCATGCTGCCCATCCACTTTCATCTAGATTCTACACCTGTGTTCTTTTTCTCGTGGGTCTGATTTGGTGGCATGTGGCATTGGGGGTGTAAGTATGAATAAGATTCATTTAAGGTGCTTTATATAAACAGATGCAGTCAGCCAGCTGCAGGTACATTGCACTTTGAACTATTCCACCATCCTCAATACTCACATTTACCATATTTGTAAGGCAGAAATGCTGACGTTTTTGGTTTTCCACGATTTAAAACAAAGACCATTGTATGAAATGACAGTACAGTATTGCAATAAAACCACCTTTTTAGCCGCCATTCAGCAAAGCATCATACTCTGGGTTTAACCGTAATTAGTGCACTTTACTCATTAGGCTTTCTCATCTTTGACTTTTGGTCACTAAATAGCCCTTTTATTTCAGTGTTGCTGTTGTGTAAAGTAAAGAACCTGCTGCGGTTTGAAGAGGAATAATCGATGGAAATTGTTGAATTCACCTTTAATTTTGAGCAAATGTAGAGGCTGTTGAAAATAAGTCTGATGAAATGAATAAACAATTATGCACAATCAGAAAATTGTTTTTTTTCTGTAAGATGTTACAAAAGACTAATTATACTAAAATAACATGTAAGCAGTGGTTTGTGTATTAAGTGAATCACATACCTTCTTTGTCTCCGTAGTCTTGTTTTAGTAGTACTTAGGACCGTAAAATGTTTTCCAGGTAAAGCATCACTTGGTTTTAAGGAGAGGGAAGGCTTATCCCCAGGATGTGCATAAAAGGGCAAATACATTATTTCAGTCCTCAATACAGTACCACAAATGCATTAAAATGTGTTCAAAGACCACTGTGTTGTCAGCCAAGTACTGTACACCTTTTTAAAATAACATGGTTACATTGGAAGTTTTAGAATTTACTATCATGAAAAACTATGACCAGTTGAAAAATTGCCAGAATTTACGTTTTGCACTGTTGGATCTAAGTAGCCCTTTAAAATGCAAAGGGAAGAAATGGGAACGAGATTTACAAACGACTGAACTGAAATAGGCAGTCCATAAAAGTTTAATAGAAGTAAAATGTTCAGAGAGGGAATCATTAAGTAGCTGTGCCATACTTGTTTGTCACTCCAAAAATTGGTTTGGGCATGTTTGATTCCAGTGTCTCCAGCAGGGTAGTGGGAATGTAGCTCTATGTGGTGAAGTTGGTTTCACGGAGGGCATACTCTGTCTGGAACTGATGTTCATTTTTGTAAACTTCAAATCTTCTCAAATGGATTTAGATCAGGGGAACACAAAGGATGGTTCAAAAGAGTGATGCTATTTCTCTGGAAGAAGTCAGATGGGCACGTTGAACTGGAGCATTGTCCTGCTGTAAAACCCACTTGTTACCACACATACAAAGGCCACAGTCAGGTCTGCCCCCGGAGCATCTCCATGTTCTCTATAGTCCACTGCTGTTTTACACTCCTGCACAACCTGAACCTCCATTGTTCCATTGAAGGAAAAAGCACCCCAGATGATGATCCTCCACTGTGCCGTGTAGAAAACCTGTCAGGTGGACTCTCCTAGCTATTCCAGTAACTTTGGAAACCATCAGGACTGTCATGGTTATATTTTTGTGTCATCAGACAAACTTTCACCTTTCAATGTCCCTTCACTTTTCAGTGTCCAGTGTTAGGTGCTCTCATGCAAATTTCATTCATCCATTTTCTATGCCGCTCCTCCACTCTAGGCTGGAGCCTATCCTACCTGATTATAGCCGAGAGGCAATTGCATACCTACGGACAATTTAAAGTCTCCAATTAACATGCATGTTTTTGGAATGTGGGAGTAACCCGGAGAAAACTCCACACACAGGCATCTCTGTGAATGAAGGTTCAAACCCAGATCTTCTTGCAAATTCCCACCAGGCAATTTTGCGGCATTAAAGGAGATGAGGCATTTGAAGATGTTCTTTAAACCCTTCTCTCGCAGATGCCATCTGATGGTTATTGGAGTGCATTCTGCACCAATAACAATCTTCATTTGGGCTGAGGATTGTCCCATGTCTTGACGGATCATTTTTTGACTTGGCTTTTTTGTTCCATAACCCTCTGGATCTTTTTAGAAGTTTAAAATGACAGTGTCGCACTGCGAGAGGCCTTGCTTAAGCAGTTCAACAATCAGACTGTGTTAAAAGAGAAACAAACAGAAAATTACAATGAATCCACATTTTTGCCAACATTTTTGCTTTTAAACTTTTTTTTTGACTCTTAATGATTTGATCGGCTGATAAACGGCCTATTTCACTTTAAGGGTTGTTTGCAATAAATTGCTTACTCTGATTTTTTTTTGTCTCCTTCCCATTTCTTCTTTCTACTTCTTTCTCACATTTCTATTCAGAACCTACTTAATATCGAACAGTGCAAAATGTAAATTCTTGCAATTGTTTAACCGGTCTCAACTCTTTCGTCAGCAGGGTATCCATTCATGCTGTCATTTGCCGTAAAAACATCTGTTCAAGTGTGCTATGAGTATACTTATTTTATACAAAAACTGAAGAAGTATACTTGAAGTTGACTTTTTATAAACTACATTGTATACACTTCAGAATAGTACAGTGAAGTATACTTATCTTATACTGAAAAGTGATTGTCTTGTACTTTTATAGATGCATCACACTCTTGTGTACATAGAGTATGAGTAAACTTTAATAATACATTAAGGAGTATATTTCACATATATAAATAGTAAGCTACAATTATTATGGCAAACAAACTTATAAGTGTAATAAGAAGTAAACTAGTAAAATAACCAAATATTATTAATAGTATAAAATACTTAAAGTATACCAGAAAAACTGCAACTGGGACTTAAAGTATATAACTAGTACAATGGCAGTATATGCTGTGGATAAGTGCACATGTGGTATACTAGACTTTGTAGTAAACTAAAAGTACATGGTCTGCAGTATACTTGCTATGCTTATACTTAATAAAACCAGCTTTAAGTGTAGTACTTTTTGCCAAGAGGTACTAGTTAACTGTCTGCACTCTGCATCTGCAAGCAACGATGCAGGGAAACCGTTTGGGTAACGAGTCTCTACCTTACACCGTGACGTGCAAGAAAACGTTGAAAGTGAATGATCATATTGAAGTGATTGCTGACATCTTATGTGCGCATTTATTTAAATTAGTCGTCAAAGTAATTCCGCCTTAGCCTTAAATGACGTCACTGTCATTTAAGACAATTTGGAGACACATCTAACACGTACGCCCGTACAGTACGTTTGCGATGCTTTTTATTTTGAAAGTGTGCACCGGAATCTTATTTTGTAAACCGGAATCAGTACTGTAATGACGCTAACTAACCAGCAGCCAGTCGGTGTGTGTAGTCCTGCCTGCCTGTCAACAACACCGCAACCTGAGACAGGATAGCAACCTCTCGGCTAAGTAAGCTGCTCTGCCAAACGCCTACTGTTACAGTTGATTCTACTACTGCCATGTAGCTACCCTATAAAGTTATTTGGATCGGGCCGAAGGAAGAAAGGGCGAACTTGCGATAGGTAAGTTGGCTGGGGTTGGCATCCAAAAGCGAAAGACAGGTTGAGTCAGTGTTTCCATTTTGATTAGTTTGCCCTGTCTTGAGTGGTTAGCGTTTGGTTGCTAACAAGCGAGCTCATTGCGCGTCTACGTGCCCGCCTAATCCAACCCGGACATTCCCGGTGTTTGCATCCTACTTTTAAAACGTGTGTGCATGTTTGTGTTGTCTTTAGACGAACTCCCACTTCCGAACAGGCTAACGGACTTTTGCTAATCCGGACCAGGTTCTGCTACACCATCGGGTTTAGGCCAACAGTACAGGGAGGAGATTTAGCACTTGTTGATTCGCTAAACTCATTTATCGACGAATGCAAGTTATTAATATAGGTGTAATCCTGTTGAAAGCTTTGTTACCGCACTGTACATATCGATTTAACAATGTATGTAATAAATGTCTTTCTCTGTTTATCGATATGCTTCTGTGGTCTTCATTGGGGGGTAACTACATTGTCTGCGACACACAAAGAAAGGTGTGACTTGTGATAACACAAGCACTACTTTGAAGCTGCATGCAAAATGTGCAGTATTATAGTAGACATTTACCAGCTCTTGCTTCAGAGTGTAATGATTTGAATGTTGCACAAGCCTCCCATGTCACTAATAGACCCAGTCAAGCTAAAGTCTTGCATTCCGCTGTGGCTACACTGTTTCCTGTTTTGATTTTGTGTTGTGCATTACTTTGTTTTTAAATACAGAAAACGGAGCAAAGGACTGAGGCGATTGGGCAGACGAGCTTGTATAAAATCAGCATTTGGCTCTTTACTTTTCTCGTGTGGTTTGTTGTTTTTTTACGTCTGAATGTGTGTCTGAATTAGCACAGATGTAAGGGCGTGACTGATTGCTCTAGTCTTTGCCAGTGTTAACACAGTGAAAGTTGTCATCACATGCATCGATTGGAGTCAAATCACAGCAGTCAGAACATGTTTGTCTATTCAGATAAAATCTCCGTGTTCCTTTCTGACTTAAAGTGTGTTCCTCTTAGGCTGCTTCGACACTTTCCTCCTGTGTGATATGACATCGCTGCTTGCTCACCACGAAAGTCAGAGTTCTACAGCAAATGGTTGATACCTGATCAGGTAAAATATTATTCTTGTCATTTTTTTCAGCTGTGCTTTTTCCAGAAGCAAAATGTTTTTCTCTTGGGTTTTTTGTTTTTTCTGCACAGAAAGGTAGAGTGCAATATTCACTATTCTCAAAGGTCAAACGGGCAGGGGCTTGGGTTGTGTCTGGTTCTACTACGACACAGAGAAATGGAGGTGATTCGTTGTTTTATAGTGTGTGCCCACCAAGAATTGTTGTGGCTGCACAATTCTGGAAAAACTGTAGATCATGATTTTCTTGCTCAGAATCTTATCGCTGTTCTCCGGGACAAATTTATTCACACACGCCTTGTTCAAGGCCATGTGCTTATGCTGCTAAGCAATCACAGTTTTTCATTATTATTATTATAGTATTAGACACCTCATTGTCTTGTTTTGCTTTAAAGAAACTTCCAGTGGTCTTTCTTCTGTTCTTCATGGGAGATCCCAGAAGGCGACTTTCTTAAGAGAAATCAATGTCGACATCATTATCTATTTTGCATAAGTGACCGTGATTCATGTGCATGTACAAATCTTTTTATCACTTCTTTCTGTCACTTTCTTTTAATGTCACAAGCTCAACGGAGCTTCCCATGAGCGCTTTGAGATGGGGGAAGGGCCCTCAGCAGCAACCGTTGCTCACTGAAAAGAGTGATACGTGCTTTCATGTCAGAATCTCCAATAAGACCAGAAAAAGTAGATTTGTTGCTAGTCGCTTTTTTGAAAAAGAGTATCTAGTGAAGTCTGACTACTTGTAGAATATTGTGACAAAGTTGCTAAGTTGGCTGCACTGATCCTTTCTGCTATGGTATTCTGTGGCAGACTTGATGGGTGTGAGGTGTGTGCAGAAGTGGAGTTCCAATGTAAACCCCCACCTACTGCAGTGTCGAGTGACAAGTCACATTCACAGACAGTCCCATTTTAATGTGTTTATGAGCAAGGATGAGCAGGTATTTTACCTCCAAAAATAAACAAACGCAAGTACTTTGGATAAATAAAAATGTTAAATAGAACAGTCAGCAGCGAGCCTCGCCGGGGGTGTCGGCTGTCGCAGGTAGAACAGAGCAGTGAAGCCAACTCACTTTGGGTGGCGAGTAGGAAGTGTCGGCCGTCATATGTAACATGGTGGCGATTGTTTGTCATGCAGCTTGTTGCATTAAAATTAATCATCACTCAGAAATTAGATAGCATGTTGATGTGAGTCAAGGTTGCAAATTGTTTTATTGAGCCCAAGTGGCCATTTACTATCCAACCATTATACCAACGCCCGGACCCGGATAAGCGGAGGAAAATGGATGGATGGATGGAAGAACTAGCATATCCAGCTGTGATCCTGATCTGCAGTCAAAAGAACAGACACTAAAGGAGGTCTTGTCATATTTGTTTGCTAGCTCCTCTTAATTCAGCTGTTTATCTGTAAGGAAGAAACATTAAACTACATCATGTTGTACACCAATCAAAATTAAAGACAGTAAAATCAAGATAATTTTCTTAGATGTGCATGAAGGCTGCTTGTGATAGGTTGTTATTTCAACAAAACTTTTAACTGCCTGCAAAATTCTGACATGGTATGTGACTTAGAGTAGAATATACCGTAAAATAGTTTTTACGCCTTTTGGTGGGTAACTTTTTTTTTTTACTTTACAGTCGTCCCTCGCTGCATCGCGGTTTGAACATCACGCTCTCACTTTGTTGCGATTTTTCAAAAATGAAGTAACTAATACATGATTGCTCTTTTGTGGTTTACTACAGTATGGCTTATTAGTAAAAAATGTTGAAATATAAGCTACAGTATATGTAGTATTTTGGTCACTAGGCATCAGTAATGTTACATTAATGAGACATGACATTAGATTAAATTATTTTTAAACTGCATGGCATGTTCAACATAATAGAGTGAAAAAAGTGGTCCTCCCATTCTGTGTGGAAGTGGTACGTTTTTGGCTTCTTACTTTGTTTTTCTTCCACAGGGTTTCAGTCCACAAGGTTCTAATAATGTTAAAAACCTTAAAATGTCAAACATGTTTTCTATGCTCTAACTACAAAAATATTCAGTTTATCTATTAATAAATTCATTTTATTTGTTGCCAAATTCTGTTTTATTTTTTACTAATTTAGTTTTTTTCCATTTTAATTTTGTAGAACTCAGTTTTTTTTTTTTTTTTACTTTTTACTTATTTATTCAGCATATAATGTGTGCTTTTTGGGTTGGGGAATACAATGCTCATTAATTAAATGCAAAAATCCTTACATTTATTGATGCATTACATCATTATTTTTTTTCTCCCTGTAATTCAGAAAGAGATGTAGCCTGGGTAGCTTTTCTAATTGGAAGTCAGTCTCTGCCCAGGGGTGGGGCCACAGGGGGGGCTAGGAGGTCTATCGCACGTCTCGGGCCTGAGGTGGGCCTTGTAAAATGATGTTATCGTGAGCTTTGTTATTTGGGTTTTAAGGGCTTGGCCATTTGCCCCACCCCTGGCCCGGTTCTGATTTGTTCCACTACTGCCTCTGCCTACATTGCTACAAAGTCTTCAACAAATTGTAATGCCCGTGCTTGTGATAAAGGAAGTCACGGATGCAATTCCAATTGCATTATTTATGTCAGATATTTGAAACACAACACGGTGAAAATATACTCATTCAGCTTGAGTTGCACACACACACACAGCAGCACTACCATCGTCTGCTAAACTGAGATAACCCAGAAAGCTTCCATTCACACCCCGTATGAGACGTTTTCACCACATTTTGCCGGTGTTTTAAATTTTCATTTTAACATGTTTAGTGAGTGGCTGAGTGGGTAGCATGTTGGCCTCACAGTCAGGAGGTTCAGGTTTCGAATCTCCGTTGGGCATCTCTGTGCGTAGTTTGCATGTTCTCCCCGTACGTGCGTGGGTTTTCTCCGGGTACTCCGGTTTCCTCCCACATCCCAAAAACATGCATGTTAGGTTAATTGGCGACTCTAAATTGTCCATTAGTGTGAATGTGAGTGTGAATGGTTGTTTGTCTATATGTGCCCTGCGATTGACTGGCGACCAGTCCAGGGTGTACCCCGCCTCCCCCCAAAATCAGATGGGATAGGCTCCAGCATACCCGCGACCCTAATGAGGATAAGCAGTATAGAAAATGGATGGATGGACAGTCCGGGAGGGTGCAGGTTAGTGTTTGTGATGAGATTCCGCTTAGATTGAGCGGTCCGCAGGATAAATACTTCCCCGCACAAACGTTCCTTCTCCTCACAGCATTTCATTTCATGACAGTTTATTTGTTTTTGTAAATAATGTCAACTTGATGAAAAACGTTGTCTTAATGATTTCAGTTCATTGTCCTGATTACAAATGAAATGCCGTTATTTTAAATCTGAATATTTATCATTTTGTTAGAGCACTGTTACATCAATACCAGGACACACATAATTTTCTGCCTAAGAAAAGTATCTGACTGCATATGTCTTTTACCACAAAAGTCATTGTCCACAATTGAATAATAGCACCAGCGCTTACTCATTTGTGTACACTTCTGTTTTATTGTTGTAGAGTGATCAATTACCTTGAGTAAATACAGTACATTTCTCACTCGCATGGCACTCCCAATACAAAGTCCACAGTGATGGCTTGATAAAGTCTGGCTGTGAGGCTTATATTTCAGCATTTTATGGTGACATACCTTACATATTATGGTAGTTTTGATACTTCACTGAAAAACAATGTTTGTCCATAGGTGCTGTTGAGCAGAATGGCTGCACAGGTTGAGGTACAGAGTGGGGAGGTCGGGAGGACTGTGACCAGAGGAAGACTTCCCTTGAGTCCCCTGACAGACTCAAGTGATACGTCCACCAATGATAAGTCATTGATAAGTCCATCAATCAGTCAGTCACATATCATCACTCCAGAACCTAAAAAACCTGTCCCTGGCCCCAAACCACGTCTTACCCCAAAACCGTTTGCCGTGGAGAAGCAAGCCACTATTAAACCTATACCTGCCCCAAGACCTCATACCAAACCCAGGGCAGTATCCACTCACCTCACTGGATACAAACCAGACATTCCATGCAGTCCAAAACCACAGCAACCAGTTGCCATTGTCAAGCCAAGTCCTGTGTCAACCAGCCTTAGTCATCCTACTTCAACCTCGTTTAAAACATCCACTAAGGTGAATGCTGGGCAAACAACCAAGCCCGTTGTCCCTCCATTTAAACCAGCCCCTCCTCTTGACACTGTAGACATTAAACCCACTCCTCCTTTTCCACCAGAGAGACAGAAACCCAAGAACCAAAAGACACCCATGGAGAGTGGGGCATCCATTGCCAGAGCCAAGTCCTTGGGGTTCCTTAATCACATTGAGAAAGAGGAGGAAAAAAGTAATTCAGAAGCAGTTGTCCCACCGCGACCCAAACCTCGAGCATTTAAGCCTCGACCTGTATCAGCTGTTTTCCTTTACAATGCAGAGACACCACTTCCTGCTCCTCGCTTGGCTGAAGGCCGACCTCTTTCATCTGATCTAAAATTCAAGTTTGACAGTACTGGTCTGTCTTTACACCATAAAACAACCAAACCCAACAATCAGGAAAGCCCTACGAAAGAGGAAGTACTTCCACAAAAGCCACAGCAGCAAACTAACAGTACCTTGGCACATAATAGTGATGTTGAAGTAAAACCAGTGCCCTCAGACGAGCAAACCAACAAAAATGAAGACAAAATAAGTGTAAAAGAGGTCGAAGAGGATCAGCAAAGAGTCAGTGTCAAGTCGCGAATTAATCTCCTTATTGAGTCCTCCTCTGCTCCCGAGACAGTGTACGCTGGACAAACATCAGATATTCCTTCTCAAGTGCAGAGAGTCCCTGATTCTGAACCGCAAATAGGTGTTAAACAGCGCATCAAGCAACTAACAGATGATCCGCCAACTCAGAATCCTGTCTTGAAACCAGCAGTGAAGTTCCGCTCCCTGCCGTCTGACTTCACTAAAAAGTAAGAGCTGGTAGTAATGCCTTGGTTTGGTTTTGATGTCTTTGTCCGTGAGTTTCATTGTCATGCATGCCTTTTGTTGTGTAATCTGTGTTCATCAGGTTTTCATCTGAGACATTATCTGACTTTGGCACTGTTTCCCTCAATGAGGAAATGGCATATCATGACATCAGAAAAGATCCTCAAAGGAGGGTAAGAATGATACAGATTTCTTCTAGAGTTTCAGTTGGTATGGAAAGCCTTGATAGTAATATATTATATACTAATATATAATATATAAAATATAGAAGACAACAGATGGGTGTTTGCATTCTCTAATACAGTGGTTCTCAACTGGTTTGACTGCAAGATCCACCATCACACCTCAATGACAAGCGGCGTCCCAAATTGCAGACACTATAACTTCTTAAATATTTTAGATATAAATGGCCTGTTTTCAAAAGCCTAGAGAGACCTTACTTTCTAACAGGATGCAAAACATTATATTTCGCTCTCTTCCTTCTCAGAAACAATACATTTTATCCCCAAATTGGGTGTGTAAAGGTTTTATGTACACGGTGTATCTGAGGAGTTGAATCACGGTACCTGGACTTGGACCTAGATGAGAGGTGAAATATCTGTAAGAAAATAAAGCTAGTCCAGTTGCTTTGATTAAACTTCTCACAAACAGCGAGTTCAATTCAAAATATAGAAATGTAACCATTTTCTGATTAACTTTGCAGGTAAGTTTATAATCATACTAGGGGTATATTTATTTTGTAGACCACCCCTGTGTCTGGGTCAATAGATCTAACTGGGCAGGAAACTGTACCTGTGAGTCTTAATTGCGGGCAAAATTCCCCACGCGACACAACATGAGCTGGGGCGGTGAGATGCTGATCGTTTTTTTTTAACACTTAGAATAATACTCTATCTAACGGTGTGTCGGATGAACAGAAAGTTAACTTCACACTCAATGTCCTTTGTTTCCTGCTCAAGCTTGGTCAAGTCAGCTATAAAAATTCCACGCATCTCATGGAGGCGTGGCAAGCAAATGGCACAGATGCGAGGTGCGTGGGGGACAGGACAGCAGGGCAGGAGGTCATTACTCAGACAGGCGACCCATGTCAATCAGCTGCGTGAAACACCTTTGTGTCGCTACCTACCAGTTGAGAATTACTGTTGTAATACATACGGAGGAATGCTTAAAATGCTTGCATATTATGTGCATCTTAGTTTTCTTTAATGTATACACAGACAGTACAATGTTATGGGGACTCCTGTATAACCTCAGAACCCATCATCTATGGTGGCTGTTACAAAATACTTTATTAGGACTTCAACACAATTTTTGAGCACCACACCTACTGTTATATGGCTAGAATAGAACAAGTGAATACAGTTTCTGTGATTATAGTTGCTCTTGAAATTTTAAGCACAATTTGAAAAAAAAAATAGAAATAACATAAGAGGGAATTGTTAGCTGTGAAAATGTTGGCTACGCCCTTTAAATACTCAGTCCTCAAGTACATGATTTTTAATTATTGTATGATATCATTAAATCAAAGAGTTTGTTGTTTTGGGAGAATGGTGTTGTAATTTCTTCAGCAGACTTCCCAGTCAGATATTTTGGCCAAATCTCACAGAATGAAGTGAATATGAAGATGCATGCATAACATTAATGCATGTTACATGCATTTTGATTATTGTTATTTTTGTATTTCTTGACTAAATACACTGGAACCTCTGTTTTCGTACAACCAGGTTTTTAACAAAAATCATTGCCAAACTACATCTTGGTTTTCATCCACTGTCTGTTATCGTACTGCCAAATATTCCCGCTAACAAACTAGTCTAGTGATCACCAACTGGTGGACACTGGTCCGAGTCCAGACCCAGATCCAGACGCTGTCCAATATGGACTTGGACCTGGACTCATTCATACATAGTTAATAAATTATTAAAGCACTTTAGGTGATGATGAGGTGCTTCTATTTTGACCGGCGCATCTTTTTTAGACTTTACAGTTTTTGATCATTTCACCAAATCCACTCAACAACTGCATGTGAGTTAAGTCATCCCACGTGATGCTACTCAATCAAATTTCTTCATTGGCCCTAAACACTGTGACTCTTTAAAAAAACAACAACAAAAAAAACACACAGATGATAGAAAAGCAAAGCGAGTGAGACATACAAGGAAAGGAGATAGAACCTTTATCTTTTAGATAGATAGATAGATAGATAATGAGGACAGCAAGTTGATTGATAGTTAAGCGGAAAGAACAGAGATATGCCCCCATCCCCCCTCTTGCTCGTATGGTTCACCTGTCCTCTCTTGCCCTGAGGACCAGCATAGGTGGAGGAGTGGAGGACAGTGAACCAATAGAAAACTAACTACACACAGCGCTCCAAGAAGAGAAAAGTAGATAGTGCTTACAACCCTGACTGGACAGATTCATTTATGTTCAATGTTCCCTCAGGAAGCACAAAACCAGTTAAATGTTCAGAAATTGTGGCACTCGTAAAAAGTGTCATTCAGAAACTATGAGACAAAGCACAAGGTTTTGAAAAAAATAATTATGAATGGGTTGAGTAGCTTAACTGGATTTATAGTATTCCTTATGGAAATGATATAACAGACCCTGTGGAACTAATGATGTGGAATTAATAATGAAAACAATTCTGTATACAGTTACTTGCAGACTTGCAAATTGTCAGTATCCCCCTGATAATGTGATTCTCATTTTTATTTAGATTGAAGCTTCAGCAGCCAACCCCAGTTACAAAAAGGATTTGGTGGATTTCCAAGATCAGCTCAAATGGATCAGCTCAATGACCGATAGCCCAGCAGCAGGAGAGCCATTTAGTTCTACCATCAAACAAAGCAGTCCCAATGTTGAAGTGCAGACAGTGCGAGCATCCATATTTGATAATATTGTTGAGACATCCAGTGTGCTGAGGGTGGATAAACGATTGACCACAGCCCCTGGCTCACTCAGCCCATCTTTGAGGAAAAGAAGCAGTGAAGATGAAGGTCCTCTAGTGACTGCCACCTTTAAAGATTCTCTATCTCCAAGTTCCCTGCGAGTGAACCACACATTGGCCACTGTGCAAGCAGTGGGAGAAAGCAAAGCAGTCAGTGAGAGAATCCCATCTGGTCAGCGTGAGAACAAGGCCATGACGTTACACTCCAAACGCTCTGAAGGGAACAGGCCGATAATGGAGACTGGTTTAATCAAAGGAGAGCCTGCTTCAGCAGTGGCATTAGAGCAGCAGCCTCGATACTTGCGGATAAGATCATTGCACAAATGGCTTAGCACAGAGTCAGTTGTGGAGAATGACACACTAAAGCAATCACATAGGGAGACAGAAATTGGTTTGAGCAAAGACAGACAAAGAGAAGCTGAGCAAGAGGAAACATCTGCAACTCCCAAACGCTTGAAAACACTGCCAGTAGATGAAAAGTCAAAACCCAAAGCAACCTATTTTGCTTTGACGGGACAAATACAGGGATCTATGTCTCCTTTAGAGTTAAGCGCCAACAATATAAGTCCAACAGTACCATATGATGATTTTTCAATAGGTTCTGGACAGGGAACCTCTCAAGGTAAGGATTCTGCCATTAAGAGGAATCTGTCATTAAATGAAACATTAGGAAAAAAGCATCAAGACAAAAATGTGGACACAGGGATAAGTCACATTTCACCAAGGCAGATGGCATCAGCAATGGATGTGCAAACAGCTGAGAAAATGACAGAAATAAAAAGACAGCAAACAAAGGAAGATGAAAGGCAGGATGCCAAGAAAAACGAGCACAAGACAGAAAAACAGAGACAAATAGAAATTGAGAAACAAGTCATTTTACAATTTTCACAAATGAAGGAAAGGGAGATGCAAAGAGAATTTGAAAGACAGAAGGCGTTTGAAAGGGAGAAACAACAAAAACAGAGGCAGCTTAAAAAGCTTCAGGAATAGGAAAAACAGAGACAACTGCAGCTTGAGAAAGAAAAAGTAAGACAAGAACAGGAGATGCAGCAAGAATTAGAGAGAGAAAGAGAGCTACAAAAGCAAGAAATTGAAGAGCAGAGAGAGCAGGAACTGGAGAGACAACGTGAAGAGATGAGGCTGGAGTTGCAGGAAAAGGAGCGACAGCGAGAACTTGAGAGGCAACAAGAACTAATGAAGCTCATGCAGTTGGAAAAGGAGAGGCAAAAACACCTTGAAAGGCAAAGAGAAATGGAGAGGCAACAAGAACAGAAGAGGCTAAGGGAGAAGAAAGTTGAGAGACAGCGAGAACATGAGAGGCAGCAAGAACTGATGAGGTTTAGGGAGCAAGAAAAGGAGAAACGGCAAGAATTGGATTGGCAGCAAGAGCTGTTGTGGCTGAGGGAGCAGGAGACTTTTAGACAGGAAGAACTTGAAAGACAGCGAGAACTGATGAGGCATAGGGAGCTGGAAAAGGAGAGACTGCGAGAACTTTCCAGACAGCAAGAACAGATGAGCCTGAGGGAGCTGGAAATACAGAGGCAGCAAGTACTGGAACAGGAGAGGAACCGTGAATGGGAAAGACAGAGACAGCGGGAGGAAGAGATGCAAAGAGAGCTTGATAAGGAGACGCATCTAATGGAAATGCAAAGGAATAAGCAGCGAATGGAGGACCTGGAGAGAATTAAAGAGATGAAAGCAAAAAAGCTTTCAGACTCTGAAAAACAAAAGCAGCTTGAAAAGCAGCGCCACATAGAGAAGATGGACAGAGAGAAAGATAAAATCAAACAAATGGCTTTAGAACAGGAATTGCTGAGATTGAAGGAGATTGAGAAAGAAAAGGAAAAACAAAAACAACAAATTGTGAAAGAGTGTGAGGAAGACATTGAGAGGGAAAAGCTTCAAGAGCTAGAAAGACAAAACGACTTGAAAAGGGAGAAGCTTCGAAGGGAGGCAGAGAGAATGAAAGAGATAAAGCGAATACAATTAATGGAGTTTGAAATGCTAAATCAAACAGAGATGGACAGTTGGCATACAGACATCGAAGAACACAAACTAAGGGAGACTATGGAAAAGGCTGAGGCAGAGAAAATGAGACAGGTTGCTAAACTTCAAGAAGCAGAGAGACACAGACTTAAGGAGAAGCAAAGAAAAGAGGAACAGGAGAAGATAAGGTTGGAGCAATCTCCACTAAGACCCAAAGTGGTGGATTTGGACTCTGTGCTCAGAACTGCCACCTCTCATCACACTGACCCTGCATTACGATGGAAGGAGCCCCCTCCCAGACCTCAAACCTACAAACCGGCCATTTTTGACGTAGACTCCTGCACATCTCAGTCTCAGCCCTCCTCCAGTCAGGATCCACTGCCTGTTGCCAGTATTCAGGAAGTTAATTCCAACTTTGATAATATATTAGGGCCAGCATCTGAAAGAGATATTACCTGGAAGGTACCATTACGAATGTCAGTTGATTTCACAATCCCAGTGTGGACAATGTCCCCACAAGAGCCCTGGGAGCTACAGCCTAGTCAGATGTCTCAGTCCACCAAAGTCAGCCCTGATCATATACCTCATAGGAAGGAGTTTCTGGCCTCACAAAACCACGGGCCCCATAAGCAAGTCCAGCCATTTTACTTGGACTCTTTTGACGCAACAGCTGTCGCCCCTCTAGGCGGAGTCTCAAGCAGTGCTTCTGGTGATCAGGTTTGGTTGCCTAGAGAACTAAAACCCCAAGACAACAGGGAACAGGTCTGGCACCACAGGAGATCACAGGGATCCCAGGTAAACTGAGAGAGATCACTGATTCATTTCATGGAAAAAATGTTGGCAGTCGGCAGAATTGCTTTGCTTGTTCGAGCATATACAAAGTTATTGTGCAGGCATTAGCGTTGGAGGATATACTTTTATATACTGATATACCGATAAATTCTTCCAATGATAAGAAAATGACTTATACCGGTGTAAATGGTATTTTAACCATTTAAGCGCCAAAGTCGCAAAATTGCGACAAGCCATTGCTGTTAACACTGTGTGATGCCTTATTTAGGAGGAGATGGCGGACATCTGTAACTTCAATTTGAGCACCATTTGTGGGCGTGTTCCTATGCAAAGTTTTAGAGTTAGACTTTGTACCCTTGTGTGCCTGTCTGAATGCAGCACATACTTGAGCCGATGCTTTGACCCTGTTGGGCATCACTAATGTGTGGAGTAAGAATGTAAAAAAAAAAAAAAAACATGGAAATTGTGGCACGCATTCGGTAGTATCCGCAGTAGACTCATTAGCAGAAAATGCACCGCTAATCAATAGACCTGAGAATACATTGACCGAAATGAATGAGAATATTCACAGGCATAACAGAACTTTATATCTATACAGTATATATAATAATAGTGGTAGTAACAGCAGTCAAGGCAGCAGTGTTGTTCAAGATCGCTGTAAATGATGATGGATGGGTTTGCTTGAGAGATGAGGAAAAATATCAGACACTAGATCAGACACTTTGATGAGCTGGTATCATGTAGACATGGATCTGACAAATTCTGAACCTGATGACATCATAATATGCAAATTCCATCCATCCATTTTCTATGCTGCTTATCCTCATTAGAGTCACCGGGGTATGCTGGAGCCTATCGTAGCTGACTAGTATTCAAATTAGATGAAAGAATGGAATTTGTGCTAATTGTTGCGGTAAGGTACCGCTCTAATATGTAAGTGGTTTGATTTTGATAGAGCAGATGTGGAGCAACAGACCATAATATGCAAAGTTTGTAAAGCAAAGGTGAACAAAGGAACACAACAGATTTGTTCACCCATCTCCAGGGCAAACCCAGAGTTGAGTACATAGAGTGTCTTCAAGCGTGAGATAAAGTCAGCTAGCACGTCTACACTTAACCACATACAAAACGTTTTTGCTTATGGTCTTCCTTACAACGAAGAAACGTAAACAATGGCATGATTTGACTGATGCAGTGTCATATTAATTAGCCAAAGACATGATGCCTTATACTCAGTCAAAAAAGACAATATTTAGTTGTGTTATTGTATTACTGGTTTGCAATTTACAGTTGCTCCTAAAGTGTATACTTGAATTCTGAATACTTTGCACTGATCTAGTTTGGTAGACACTAAATACACTTGCTGTATTGTTTCCAATAAGTTAATAAATATGGTTTGTAATTTGAGACCGGTGTATTTAATAACATGGGTTTAGATTTGTGGCATTTTATACAAGATTCTGCTGAATTTAATTGTATTGTCATATTGTGATACATCGAAAAATATATATACATGCTGAGATCCATATCAACCAACCCTAATAGGCATGACGTGGTCTTCCAAATTGTTCCACATTCTTGTTCCTGAGTTGCATGTGTGAGTGACACATGTTTAGGATAAATCATCTTTTAAATGTTATACAGGAGTATAATATTCTCAACACATAATGTCCACTTTGTTTTTTCCTAATATAGGAGCTGAATAGGATGCGTTCACGCAGTATGTCACGCCGATCAGCTCCTTCTAGTGGTGCGCTAGAGGGAAGTATCTACAGGATAAGGAGTCGTAGTGCTCACAGAGAACAGGACCATTCCAGCTGGGTACGTAAGTCTCACTAAAGTTTGATATTAACAGCTGCAAAAGTATTTTCCAGGGAATAAATAATGCAATCATACGGTTCTGATTAGAGGTTTCTATATACTTATCTGGAATGTCTTGTCAATTTTAGGCACTTAATGATTTATTTGAACCGTTCTTATTCAAGGGTAGAATGATTATCCAACTTACAAGAATTGGGTGCACAAGTTAAAATTATTTGGATTTTTTTTTTAAAAATTTAAACAAGGTCAAATTTATACAGTAATGTTCAAAATAATAGCAGTCAATTCATGATATGCACGCTCTTAAAGCTGTGCAATTGGGGAATTAGTAGAAAAGGGTGTGTTAAAAAATAACACTGTCTAAGGTTGACGTTACAAGCTCTTACTCTTACAAACTTTGCTGTTTGTAGTATTTGGCAATCCTGTGAATCATTTAACTAATATTTAGTTGTATTACCACAGTTTTTTATAACTGCTTCACATCTGTGTGGCATGGAGTCAACCAATTTGTGGCACCTTGCAGCTGTTACTCCACTCCAAGATTATTTAACGGCATTCCACAATTCATTAACATTTCTTCGTTTTGCTTCAAAAACAGCATTTTTGATGTCACCCCACAAATTCACTATTGGATTAAGGTCGCGGGATTTGCTAGCCACTCCATAACATTCATTTTGTTGATTTAGAATCAAGATTTCGCTTGTTTACTAAGGCAACATGACCTCTGTAAGTATTTCGACATACTCAAACGGATCCATGATCTCTACTATGCGATATATAGGTCCAACACCATAGTTGGAGAAACATGCCCATACCATGATGCTTGCACCACCATGCACCGACACCATGCTTCACTGAATTCACTGTGGGTTGAATTCAGAGTTTGGGGGTCGTCTCACAAACTGCCCTTGGACTCAAAAAGAATAATTTTGCTCTCATCAGTCCGCAAAATGTTCCTCCATTTCTCTTTAGGCCAGTTGATTGTTCTTTAGCAAATTGTAACCTCTTCTGCACATGCCTTTTTTTTTTTTTTTTTAAATAGAGGGACATTGCGGGGGGATTCTTGCAAATAGATTAACTTCCCACAGATATCTTCTGTCACAGTATTTACAGGTAATTCCAGACTGTCTTTGATCATCATGGAGCTGATCATTGGCTGAGCCTTTGGCATTCTGGCTGTTCTTCAATCCATTTTGATAGTTGTCTTTCATTTTCTGACATGTGTCTCTGGTTTTGCTGTCCATTTTAAGGCTTTGGAGATCATTTTAGCTGAACAGCCCCAAATTCTTTTGCACCTCTTCGTAGGTTTTCCCCTCTGCAATCAACTTTTTAATCAAATTATGCTGTTCTTCTGAACAATGTCTTGAACAACCCATTTTCCTCAAAGAAAAATGCATGTTCAACAAGTGCTGGTTTTATCCTTAAATATGGGCCACCTGATTCACACCTGTTTTTTCACAAAATTGATCACTGAATGAATGCCACACTGCTACTTTTCTGAAAACACACGCCTTTCAAGTAATTGCCCTATTGCACAGCCTTAAGAATGTGCATATCATGAATGCTGGGTTTTGTTTGTTTTTTGAGAATCTACTGCACCCACTGGTAATTTGTTTGCCATGTTGCAATAAAAATATACTAATAACAGTACTTAATCTGGTTAATCTCTTCGGACTGCTATTATTTTGAACACTATACTACTACTCTATATACAGGTTCAAACATACTGTATGTAAACACCTCCACTAATATTTACTTAAATGTCACTTTGGAAGTTTACTATTGGTTGGTTTCCTGGCAGTGACCCGGCTTTCAAGCATTGTCCACAAATGTTCAGTAGGGGTGAGGTCAGGTCTTACAGAAAGCTGTTTGATGTATGGTGTGTTTTGCATCTTTATGTACATGTACATGTACTCCTCCATACGTCTTGTCGTTTTGGCCAAATAGCACAATCTTTCTTATTTCCTACGCCCATCTTACATTGTGTCGCCAGGAAGTGGAAGCCGAACACTTTCACAGGGCTTGAAATTCAAGAGTGGATTAGCCGAATTGTCAGCATGTCGTGAGAAACCTGTTAGTATGGCTCAGGGAAAGCTGTGACATGAGAAGGCTTGCAATACAAGTGAGCCTAGTTGAAAAATGTGGTTTCCCTTCAGTGCTCCTTCCTCAATATTAACTCTACTGTGATAAAATGTTCTTACATTCATTAATATGGTGAAATTTGTTTTTTTTTTTGCCAATACTCACCTGCTGTAAATATATTATTGGCAAAACATCACTGAGCATTAGATCGCTACCACCATCTAGTGGTTATGTGTAGTGCTGGTAGTATAAACTTAAAATATTTTATAGAAACTCCAACTTTGATACATGTTCTTATTTAACAGGCACAGTTTGACTATTGCCTTAGTTTAACATGTTTAGTAAATAATTTTAAAATGAGTTATTCCAACAAAACTACAACAAGCTATGAATCCCCTAAATATGATATGGTTTATTACTTGCGAAAAAGCATCATTTGTTGGACAAATTATTTATTGTTACAAATTATTTAGGAAGACTTTCAGCTGTCCTTCCACACACAAATTTGCTTAGAGGAGGGAAATCTCATTTTCACTAAGCACATTGGGTATAGTGCCGAAAAGTGGCACTCTAGTCAGATCATGTGTATGTAAAGCAAAGTTTAAGTTCAAATTTCACGCTTGTTTCACAGTTGCATTAAGGTGGTTCATAAATTGTGTAAATCAATTTACAGAAATATGCAAAAAAATACTACCTACCTTGAGGATTTTTTTTAAATCAGTGGTGCTAGTCTGAACCAGCAGTTTTGGGTTTTGAGCAGATATTTGTACTGTATTGGATTGATGCATGTCCAATCAAAATAGTAGAGGGCAAAAAAAACTATCCTGGGGGTGTGTCCTCCTAGTCACACAGATGACGTGATGGTTGTGTGCTGACATCATTACGTTGAAGGGAAGCTGGTGAGTAATGCTGAGCTGAGCAGAGCAAAGATGGATACAGGGCTAAGAGCTGTGTTGTATTTGTGGTCATGTTGCTTAAGCCCACACTACGTCTGGGTAAGTAACGACCCCTTCTATTTTTCTATGAGAGCAGCACTCAATAAATATCTTATGTGTTGCAAATATGTCCTTAGGCTACTTGTTTTGTCCTTTCTGGTCTCTGGTTGAGTGTACGCTTAGCTATTACTGTATACCAAATCTCAATAGGAATTGATGAACATCTGTGAGTCACAACTGGTGAAATGTTTAGTGTATGGACAATGCACAGCAGCTTGTTCAAGAAACATTTTCCATGGATATGTCAATTTCAGAAACAAAGCAAGAGTCAAGACAATATACAGGTAAACTTTGTTTTCTTCTGTTTGCTGCAGAAGAAATACTGTACTATTGCTGACACTGATATATTTTCTTCACATTTGGAATGTTAATGTTTTCTGTACAGTAAAATTTAATTACCTTCAACTCAGTTGTGAGTACATCTGTAACTCTATCCGAACATTTGCTGTAGGTTTATAAATACTACGACTGCAAATAATGATTCATTTCTTAGTCTCCTAATCTGAAGCATGTTGTTTTGAATAACCGAGTAATTCAAATTAGTATGAACCAAACACAGCTAGTTGGTGGTTTGGGCCGTACCATGTTTAGAAAAGAGGCCTAAATGTAAATCGCTGTTTTACAAAGTCAAAGCTGTTGTGTGATTATCTTGTTTTGCCTAAAACACAAAGATGTGGTCTACTGTCATGACTAAGGAAATGAAAAAATATTTCCATTTTTAAATTTTAAAAATGATTATTCAAGTACCAACATTGTTAAATGGTATTAAAATTGAATACTCAAGTAATTTTTGCATCTCTAATAAATGCTGCCCCACTAATATTAGGAGTAGCATATTATTTAGTCGTGATGTATCCTTCTCATTTAGACAAGACCTAAAGAGTGGAACAATAAGCATTTATTCTGTCATGGATGCAAAAACTGCATTGACATGACATACATTTTAATTAGCATATACTGTATGTGAAGTCCCTGTGCGTTTTAGATGTACAGACCATGTAATTTTACTCTGCTGTTTTCCCTGCTATATTTTACAGATTACCTGTAGAGGGCGTATTTGCACAGTGATGCAGCCTTTTTTCCTATGTCTCGGTTTACAGTAATATGAACTGTGTAAACAGTTTATGGAGTAGATTTATTTTAGTGTTGCAGTGATCCTTTTTTGCCAACACTGTCATGCCTAATTGGTTGACACAATCTTACCTAATAGCCAGTTTTGATTCTCTCTTGCATGTTTAATCAAGCTGTTTATATTTCTTCTGCTTAGCATGATCACCCTGTTGTGTCAGCACAATCTGTGGGTTGGTCACATACTGTATCATCATGCCAAGACAATGAATTCTGTGGTGTTTAGCAAGACCACCTCTCTGCGAAGTATCTATATTTGTTTCTCTGTCCATCCTTTTGTGGTTGTGACTTAAGTGTTCTTACTTTGCAATCAAAACGGGTCTAAGCAACAGAACCGCAGAACATATGTTTCCCTCCCCACTCCCTCCTGTTGGAAATCAGGGACCTCCCATTCTTGCTCTCTCTGACTCCCTCTCTCCACCCAGTTTCTCCTTGACAGTGAGTCCTATACTGCTGAATAGAGGAAGCTGCGCCGCTGACGCATTGTTTCTCTACCTGTCTGTACCTGTAGATTTAAGCAAGGAGACAACATTTTCTCTTTTTTGTCGTCTGACTGTGGATTGACTTTGCAAACATATTCCTTGTTCCTACCAGTGGTAACTCTCTGGGTTTCTTGATGGAATACATATCAACACCACAGCTTTTTTTCTTGCACCATTTCTCCTTTTTGACAGAAGACATTGTCTTGTCAGCTTGCTTGGGACATTAACCTTTGGATTTTATTTTTACCTTTTTGGATTTGGCCTTGTTCAGGTAGAAGGCCAAGCACATCACTCCTGGAAGAAGTGTCTGTTTGACTTCAATTAAGACTGGGATTTTGACAGAGGGTCATACACTTGCTGATTTGAACAAAGACCTTTAAAGAATCTATTCCTCTCAGTATTTGTTAGCTCAGCCACCATCTTGTGAGAATAGAAAACTTTTTCATCACATGCACCCGAGCAGTAGTCTGCATTTATAAGGCAAATATATATCACTGAGCTTGTTGGTAAACAGCATAGCATTTAGTGGTTTACTAAAATTTAGCTGTAGAGCAGCGTTACATAACCTTTACATATACGGACGGTGGCTTCATAGGCCTATCATAGCACACATATCTTGTGTGCATCAAAATAGACATTAGAAATGTCACAATTCACTGGTTGACAGCCTGGAGCCTTGACAGTGACGAGCTGAAACATAGTCCTTGTGGCTGCTCTGGGACGGCGCTCCAGAGAAGACCTTAACAAGTGAAACCAAAGAGAGGCTTGATCCAGTTACAGTCAGACTGGCTGGTGTTCAACTTAATGCAATGCTTTAAGCATCATACAGCACCATAGGACCGAATGGGCAGTTTTGCTCCCTCACCTGCTGCACTGCTGCAGTATTGACCCTGCAGCCCAGTGAAAAGGACAAATTTCCAGGATTCGTTTGTCAGCATATCCCACGCTCTTAATGATTCCTTGCTGCTCAGCCCAGAGACGATAGTGACACAGCTGGTTTTGCAAGGACTGAGCTGTGATGGAGTATCTAGGGGACAAGCTCTCAGTGGCGCACTCTCAAGTGTCCGGATGGGTAGGAAACGTCCGTCGCTCCCTTCATGGGGCGCTCAGCTTTTTTTCCAGTTCAGTGGAGAGAGGAGGAGGGGGAGAAAACGGGACCGGACACTTCAATCGAACAAACTCTTTGCGCTCGTTAGCGTCCCGGAGCAGGGAGTCAATTCGTAGGTTTTCACTGCGCAGCCAGCAACGTCTGTCCTTACGCCGGCGCACCGCACCCAACACCCCCACTTCTGTAAGAAAGCACCGTGGATTGTGATTATTGTCTTGATATATTTATGTGGTTTTGTAATGTTTATGCAGGCATTTCACCCTTTGCGCTAATCATGCTGCCTCTCAGCCTATGTTTTCTTTGATCACTATTCAGTCTCAATTTGTTGTGTCTAAACGTTTCTGTGTTTTCCCTGTTTCTTCAAGAAGGGAGGGGCACACTCCACACTTTCTGATAGTTTCAGTTCCTGGAGGTCAGACCTCTTCTGTGCTCTTTGGAAATTACAGATTTAGAATTCCATGTATGGGTACATAGCAGTAGAGACCCTCCTATCTTTGGGTAACACCTGTTTGTTGTGAGGGCTGTACAGCCCTTGTTGAGTCATAACTGCTGTAGATAAGCAATGTTTTCATGACGTCTCTGTGGCTTTAAGTCATGTCAACACTAGATGTGGTTGTCTTGGGACCGTGGTGTTTGTTCCTTGTATGGTTTTCAGAACAGTTTAATGAGATAGAACAGTGACCAGGAAGTCAGTGTATGGTGCAAAATCTCATCCCAGTTGCAAAAGCTAGGTTAGAGTTTGTAAATGGTTAGTCAATTGGCAGAATTAGGTAACCAATTGCACCGAAGCCCAGAAAAAACCTATGAGATTTTGATGCAAATCTAGGTAAAGGTACAACTCAAGAATAGTATTTCACTTTTTGCTACTACAGTCCATTTCTATTGTGGCCAATTGGGGCTGGCTGCTCACCAGCTGCAGTATGAACCGCTTGTTGTGTGTGTGGCAGTTGGCAATGTACATTACCGTCAGCGACATAACTCGTTCGACTGGCATGTCATGACTCATTCAATCCAGGAGTGTCCAACCGTTTTCCACCAGTGGACACATATTTAAAAAATCAAAGCATGCAGGTCAACACGTTGATATTTTATAGAGATGTCTGATATTAGCTGTTTTGCAAATACCGTATATGCCAATATTGTTCAACTCTCAATTTCCGATTCCGATATCAACCAATTTTGATATGAGTAACATCACATATCCCCTGTCTTGGAATTACACGTATCTGTTGTGAAGCCAATACAGCATGTTTTGATGATACAGCATGCTGCAATTAGCTTCTCGACGTGGCTGTAAACAACATTGTACAACATTGTAAAACATCTGAGAAATACTTGCGATTGGGCATGGCAAAGCGTGGCTCAAGGAACTTTTGCACGATAGAAAAGGGCTGATTATTCAGTGCGATAGAGTACATGATTTGCTGAATAATGGCTTTCGCTTTGGGAATTAGAAGCATTGAAGGAGGAAATCTTGGTTCCACCTCGCATTAACTGTGCAGCCATTGACAATGGCAAGTTTAATATCCAAAGGAGACACCACAGACACAATGTTAGTCAGGTACAGAGCAAGCAAACTTGTTATTGCAGCCACCAACAATTGTTTATGTTTCAGATGTGGTTTGATGAGGTAATCATTTGCATGTCACAAAAAAGTATGTATTTTATTCCTACAATGTGCTGTTTTCACGATAAGCGCATGTAGCACAACAGGTTAAATGAATAAAAACTGAAACCTAAACCCCAGACTATGAGAAATGTGAATAATCCTTTAAATCTCCTTTCTTTACTGAGCACTGAGTACTAGCATTCAGCTGATGGCAAATCCGACTCTTTCTAAAATAAATTCTCTTCATCAAGAGCTTTTAAATGAAATTGCAGAAGTAGTTTTAATAGCTTTATTAAAGTAACATATTTTATGAGTTTTATTTTACTACCACTATTTGACAGGATGTGCGCTGCTCTTATTTTGAAGGCTGGAAAAGTGAAATGTAATTAAATTTAATGTGTTGAAAAGGTGTTTTGGCTAAATGAGATGGCTACTGAGTGCCTCCTGAAGCCATGCCTTGATTCACACACAACTTGCACAAGGAGAGGGCTGCTTAGTGTTTGTGAGGACATGCCGCTGTGAATGAGCGGTCCGTGCGAGCTCCCCGCACCCCGTGTGAGAGAGCAGTCCGAGCACAGTGAGGTGAAACTACCGCTGTTGCTACGGAACCGAATATTCAACTGCCTCTTGTCATCCAGCCTATGCGTTAAAGAGAGACAAAAACAAACACGCATTCGTTCATTCATTCATTTTCTATGCCGCTTATCCTCATTAGGGTCGCGGGGATGCTGGAGCCTATCCCAGCTGACTTTGAGCGAGAGGCGGGGTACATCCTGGACTGGTCGTCAGTCAATCACAGGGCACATATAGACAAACAAAGACATACAAGCATTCACACTCACATTCATACTCTAATGGACAATTTATGGTCGCCAATTAACCTAACATGCATGTTTTTGGAATGTGGGAGGAAACCGGAGAAAACGCACACACGCACAAGGAGAACATGCAAACTCCACACAGAGATGCCCAACGGAGATTCAACCCCTGAACCTCCTGACAAACACGCATGCACATGTTAATTTTTTGAGGCTAGTTAAACGACGGACTTTGTTCGATTAGGTGATATATCGATTTTTGTGACAGCCCTGATAAGCACATACTATACTGGTACCATAGGTGTCTATGTTACTACAGTATAATGTAATCAAGTTGACCTTTTTACTGCAGTGAGCAATTGTATTGTATCATGGGAGGCCTGCATGAGTAGCACTCCTTAATAAGTGCATTATCGAGTTGAAGTTTCCAAGGGTTTATTCCAACTACTTCCTCTGCAGACCATCAGTCAAGACTGTTCAATGATCCAACCTCTCTCCTTCATCCTTCTATTCATACGTTCTTTGTTATGTTGTTTCCCCAACACACCCTTCCCGTCGTCAGGAGGAAGCTGACTATTGCTAATGTTATTAAGAAAAAGCCTGCCTTCTGATGGCTGTAAATCTAAACTTGCAGACCTGTGGGCTTGCTTACTTTAACAAGCAATTTGCCATGCTTGTTCAACCGTGTTTGATAGTAGACACTCTTAACTGTGAATCTTACTCATAACAACAACCATTTCAAAAGGCATCACACAGGGTTATCAACCTGAACACTATTTTTTAAAAATGCCTGTTTGTTTGATAAGGGCATTTATGTCCAAAATGCTAGATAAAGTTAAGAAATATCACAAATCCAACTCTTCTGGAACGCTTATTGGCTCTGGGAACAGTAGAACTGCTGAATTCAAACAGTTTTTAGGTAAAACTTTTAGAGAACTTGTTAAAGTTGCACAAAACTCTGAACTTGACATACTGTAACAACACCTAATTCACTAGAGCTCAATTTAGCGTGTTAAGAATTGAATCCTTTCATTTTTTTTCCTCTTTCTTTGACTTCTTTCTGTAGTCCAAAATATCCACCAAACTCTGCAAGGGGTGTAAAAAAAATGTAAAATGTGAGAACAGTATACAGAAAAAATGTGAAAAAAAGTTATGTTAAGTGGGCTCCTATTCAAAGCAATAAGACTGCAATGTCATCAAACTTGTTGTCATTATAGTTAGCGTCACTCGCATGGCCATAAAGAATGTTAATGTTACTTAAATTTGCATGTAAAATTAACTTTTGTATGAGGGTAACAGTTTGATAATGTATTTCCTAGATTTGTTGTTTTTCTTTTGAGCAAGTTTTCAACGTTGATGTCAGCTGTGGAAAGTCATGTCTTTGCAGAACTCAAGTATGCTATTATTGTTTCTGTCAGTATATAACAATAATGTGTATATTTTGAAAATAACCATGAATTAATTGATGTATTAATTTCTTAAGGAAATTATCAGTATTAATGAATACTGTATAAAGCCCTCAAAAAAAAAAGCTCCAACAGGGTTTTATGGTGTTATATACTTGCTGTGACCATGTAGTAACAGCTTAATTCATCCATCCATCCATCCACCCATCCATTTTCCTCCGCTTATCCGTGTCCGGGTCGCGGGGGCAGCAGCTTCAGTAGGGAAGTCCAGACTTCCCGGTCCCCAGCGACCTCTTCCAGCTCCATCGGGAGGACTCCAAGGCGTTCCCAAGCCAGCTGTGAGATCAAGCCAGCTCTTTCGGTCATGACCCATAACTCATGACCATAGGTGAGGGTGGGAACGTAGATCGATCGGTAAACAGAGAGCTTTGCCTTCCGGCTCAGCTCTCTCTTCACCACGACGGTCCGGTACAGTGACCGCATTACTGCAGATGCTGCACCGATCCGTCTGTCGATCTCACGCTCCAACCTTCCCTCACTCGTGAACAAGAACCCGAGATACTTGAACTCCTCCACCTGAGGCAAGACCTCACTCCCAACCCGGAGGGTACAGTCCACCCGTTTCCGACTGAGAACCATGGCCTCGGATTTGGAGGTGCTGAGTCTCATCCCAGAAGCTTCACACTCAGCTGCAAACCGCTCCAGTAAACGCTGAAGGTCACAGCCTGATGAGGCCATAAGGACCACATCGTCTGCAAATAGCAGAGACGAGATCCTAAGGTCACCAAGCTGGACTCCCTCAACACCTTGACTGCGCCTAGAAATTCTGTCCATGAAGATTATGAACAGAATCGGTGACAAAGGGCAGCCTTGGCGGAGGCCAACGTTCACCGGAAACAAGCTCGACTTACTGCTGGCAATGCGAACCAGGCTCCTGCTTCGATTGTACAAGGACCGAATGGCACGTAGAAGCGGACCATCAATCCCGTACTCCCGGAGCACCCCCCACAGGACACCACGAGGGACACGGTCGAATGCCTTTTCCAGGTCCACAAAGCACATGTAGACTGGTTGGGCAAACTCCCACATACCCTCGAGTACCCTTGCAAGGGTGTAGAGCTGGTCCAGTGTTCCGCGACCGGGACGAAAACCACATTGCAGCTCCTCTAACCGAGGTTCGACTAACGGTCGTACCCTTCTCTCCAGCACCCTGGAGTAGACTTTCCCAGGAAGGCTGAGGAGTGTGATCCCCCTATAGTTGGAACACACCCTCCGGTCACCCTTTTTAAAAATGGGGACCACCACCCCGGTCTGCCAGTCCAGAGGTACTGTTCCTGACTTCCATGCAATGTTGTAGAGGCGTGTCAACCAACACAGTCCTCCAACATCCAGAGCCTTGAGAAATTCTGAGCGGAACTCGTCTACCCCCGGAGCCTTGCCACTGGGGAGTGATTTGACTACCCCAATTACCTCAGCCACGGTGATAGAACTGTCCACGTACGTATCCTCAGACTCTGCTTCCTCTATGGAAGGCATGTCAGTGGGATTGAGAAGGGCCTCGAAGTATTCCTTCCACCGACCAACTATATCCACAGTCGTGGTCAGCAAGCCCCCGTCCGCACTGTAAACAGTGTGAACTGGGGGCTGCTTCCCCTTTCTGAGGTGTCGGACGGTTTGCCAGAACCTCTTCGAGGCCGACCGAAAGTCGTGCTCCATAGCCTCACCGAACTCCTCCCACACCCGAGTTTTTGCCTCGACCACCGCCGAAGCCGCGTGCCGCTTGGCCTGCCGGTACCTGTCAGCTGCTTCGGGAGTCCCGCAAGCCATCCATGCTCGATAGGACTCCTTTTTCAGCTTGACGGCAGCCCTAACCCCCGGTGTCCACCATCGGGTTCGGGGCTTGCCACCACGACTGGCACCGACCACCTTGCGGCCGCAACCACAACTGGCTGCCTCAGCAATAGAGGCACGGAATACGGCCCATTCGGACTCAATATCCCGGTCCTCCCTCGA